>CM062816.1:345578599-346178599 GCA_031772625.1 Pinus tabuliformis
CGTACTATCACTAGATTTCTCGACAATGAAAATAAAAGCAAACTATCATTGTATACGCATAATAACTATTTGACGGTTTACTATAAATGTGCCATGGATCTCAAAATTGGACAACAAATCCATAACAATTGATTTGTCTGCATAGTATTGCTAATATGAAACTTTTCGTAGGCTAGACAATACTTTTTCTAGTTCCATGCCTCTTAGAACATAATATGTTGTAGTCCTATTGTTTGCAAGTATCATACAATTTAATCGACGAAAATAAACTAACGACATGTTTCCCTTGAAATGGTACAATAAACCATAGTTTAATCCATAGTTCTAGCAATTGTAATTGGACTACTACATTTTGCACATACAACCTTGAAGGGATTCCTATATGCACTAGTTGTTGTCAGTAGTACTTGCAAGTGCTGCAAAATTGATATACAAAATTGAGAGTTATCAACATGAAATCATTTCTCTCTCTCTCTCTCTCATTTATATATATATATATATATATATATATATAGTTTATCGTGCATACTCCACTCGACAAAGAAATCATTTTTCTCAGACTTTCCACATTTTTCTGTGATTTCAATGAACATATGAACGTCGATTGTGAAGTTTAGAAAAGTATTTCTTGTTTTTTAATTATATTTTTTAGCAATATATATATATATATATATAGTTTATCGTGCATACTCCACTTGACAAAGAAATCATTTTTCTCAGACTTTCCACATTTTTTCTGTGATTTCAAAGAACATATGAACGTCGATTATGAAGTTTAGAAAAGTATTTCTTGTTTTTTAATTATATTTTTTAGCAAGATGAGTGGAAAGACATTTTCCTGCAATTATCTTTGAATTCAAAGAGATATTAGAAGAAGTTTGTCGTGTACTTCAACTTGTCACATATGTAATATCTGTAAAACATACATGTAAATCATATTAGAGGTGGACGATAACTTTCTATCATTGAAACATTCAAATAAATCTAAGCTTATTATTTATTGCCCTGTCTTGATCGACATTCCTGTCTTTAATTTCTAGTACATATTGCATTTTTTTGCTATGTCGTTGAAATTGCAATGGCACTGATTGTGCTAACTAGAAATACATCTTGACTACGAGACATATTTGCAATTGTCATATTTGGAAAAAATCAGGACTCTCTGAAAACAAGACAAATGTTTTCTACAATGTTAGAGCTACTTAGTGAGTCAATTTTCTCACAGTCACCACTATCATATTTTTGCTTTGGAATTATTTCAAAATTTCTAATAGAAACACTAGCATTTGCAATAAGTTTTTCCTCATGCTGTTTAATAAATTGTGTTGACACAAGTAACTTTATTGTCATTTCTGCCTTATCTATTAAATCTACACAGAGTATTGGTCTTGTATTATTAGCTTTGTCCAAAAAGGTTCAATATATAACTAATACAACACCATGGAAAATGCTTCCTATTTTGTTGTTACTGATATTTTCGATTGATAATGGCACATGCTAGATCTTTTTTTTTCCTATTCATGAGCATTGAATTGAAATTAATTCTAAAAAAGAAAAATAAATATGATATACAGTTAGCTAAACTTGGACAAAAATACCTTTCTGTATCTGTTTCTTTTTTTTTCTACTCCTTTTGTCGTGTATCCTGTGATATCTTCTTCTGTAATTGTGCTCATTTCCATCTCTACTTATTTGTCCATGTATTTCGTCATCATGGATAATATTTTTATTTGAGAATGGTTAAAAATATGTCATTTTTTGTCTATTCACAAATATTGCATTGAAATCACTGCTTAAAAGGACATTATAATTGATATTAAACAAAAATTAGGTTATGAAGACAAAACCAAATATCACATAGTCATTGTTAACATATATTCTAATGCCAGGTTCATAATTATTAAATAAGATCTGATTTCTATGCATATAGGTAAAATACTATTTAGATTAGTTTCGACAAATTCTAATTTATAGTTCCTTGCTACATATATTAAATTGAAAATTGAACAAATGTACAAATGTTTTATGAAAATATTCAAGGTACCTTTTTCCTTGTAGTTCTTTTGGATCTGAATAAGTGATATATGTTTCCTAAAAATTGAAAAAACATCGTTTTTAATTACAGTATATAAAAATTATAACACAATATAATGTAATAATCAAATGATGATAAATAGAATGAAAATGCACCTCTTAAAAAAGTTATCACCGTCTTTAATTGTATCTGTTATATTTGTGTTCTCTTCCTTGCTCCAAAGATATGAATTGGATCAAATATATAGAAATCATTGCTAGTTCATGACAAATAATTTTAAAATGGAGATATCCCACAAGACACAACAAAACAAACAAAATAGAGACTAAGCAAAAAAAAGTTACAACCTATACAAATATAAATTGAAGATATCAGTACCAATATAACAACACACATTTTCCATGGGGATGTGTCCGTTACATATTGAACTTTTTGGACAAAGAAAATAATGAAAGAATGCTACTTTATGAATATTTCATAGATAACAACGCTGTAATGACATTAGCATTGATTGTGCTTACACAGTTTACCAAACAACATGAGGAAAACAATTATTGCACATGCTCGAGTTTCTATTACAACTTTTGAAATAATTCCAAAGCACAAGTACGACTCTATTGAATATCATAAAACAATATTATCAGCTAATTCCAACGTCGTAGAAAACATTCTTCCTGTTTACACATGATTTTCCCCAAATACATTTATTGCAAAAATGTTTTATAATCCAGATTCATTTCCAGTTTCCCATTCAATGCAATTTCTACTTCAACAACATAGACATGAATGTAACATGCACTAGAAATAAAATATGCCAATGCCGATGAGGACAAGACAATAGTAAGCATACAACATATTACTACTCATAATGATAAAAAATATGGTTAAAAACAAAAACATCCGTAGCAAGGAAAACAAATAGGACAATCACAACACTTTCATGCTAAACATTGCCATACAACTTAGAGAACAAATCACTTGCATAATGCAACCAACCAAATGACCACATTATAACCTAGACAAGTAAACATTCACCTCAGACATTTTAAAAGATGATGACCTAGGAAAGAATTCCCAAGGACATCTTTTGTAAGTGAGCCCCTCCCTCCCCCAGACTAAAAGTAATTTACATCTCTTATCAATTAGCATCTCATAGCAAAATTTCTAAATTCATAGTACGAAAAAAATTTAGACCTAATTGCTTCACAACAATAATGTATATTGTATAAACACTTTAAGTACTCAGATATTATCCACTTTTTGAGCTGTAAACCTCATTACTATATGGCTGTAACATATATTGTGTAAATTCTCTAAGAACTTGTATATAGAAGGAAGGACACATAACTTATCGAACAAAAATGCTACATGTTTTGGACCTACATTCAGAATGAGCTTGTCTGCCATGCTGCAAATAATCTACATAATACACAATCGTACATCTTCCAGAGAAAATATATCATGTCATGCAACTACCATAACGACCACTGTACATTTTGGAGAACAAATCTTTTTGTAACGAGCTCCCTTAAAAAGTAATTGAACATGTGTTGGCAACGTGCATGGTAAAAAATGCATGATAAACACTGACTAATGCATCTATGGACAAAATAGCTAGAAGTAGTGTTTATAATTGTCACTCTACTTTTTAAAATTTTAAAATATGTATTAGATACTAACTAATGATGATATGCTATTCATGATATCTTATTTTGAACACTTTGCCAATGCACCCATAGACAAAATAAATAGAATTAGTTGTTAGAATCGTAACATTACCTTTTAAAATTTCAAGATATGTTTTAAATATTAACCAATGACAATATGTTATTCATTATATATTAATTATTTATTCATGATATGTAGTAGATACTAACTAATAATAACACAATAATAATGTAGTAGATACTAACTAATAATAACACGATATATATGTAAACCAAACTTTTCATGCCCCAAACTTTAATAAATTAAAACTACTAATTAATTGATTAATGTGTAGTGTTGTGTGGGAGGGAGGTGTGTGAAAGAGGAATGTATGCGAAGGTACGAACATTGTGGATGAAAGTTTTTGTTCCTTGTTCCAGACACCTGTTCTCCCAAAAAAGACACTTCATTTAATATTGGATAATAACTATTCAATTGAAAAAAATGAAATCACAAATGCACTTAGTATTCAGAAAAGTCAACTAAAACGAGCCCACATAAACATAGTAGTGAGGACAGTTAATCGCCCACCCTTATTTCACACCTGATATACATATAACCCAAACTTTTCATGCCCCAAAATTTAATAAGACAAAACCTCTAATTAATTGATTAACATGTAGTGTGCAAGAATGTATGAGGAGGAATGAAACATTATGGAAGAAAGTTTATGTTCCTTACTCCGCACAACCATTCTTCCGCACACCACTTCTTCCTCACACACATTAATAAGTCAAAAATGCTAATTAATTGATTAATATGTAGTGTTATGCAGGAGGGAGGTGTGCAAAAAAAGTGTGCAGAGGGGGACTATATGCAGAGGTACAAACATTGTGGACGATTTTTTTTCCTTGTTCTGGACACTTGTTTTCCCCCACAACACTTCTTCCCCATATGCATTAAAATGACTCTTCATTTAATATTGGATAATAATTATTTAATTAACAAATGTGAAATCACAAATGCACTTAGTATTCAAGAAGCTCAAATAAAACAAACCCCACGTCCACATAGTAGTGGGGATAGTTAATTTCCCACTTTTCATGTCTCAAACTTTAATAATCCAAAACCTTTGATTATTTCATTAATATGTAGTGTGCAGAAATGTATGCGGAGGTACGAAAATTGCGGAAGAAAGTTTTTTTTCCTTGCTCCGCACACTCATTCTCGCACAACACTTCTTCCTCACATGCATTAAAAAAAGACTTCATTTAATATTGGATAATAAGTATTTAATTCATAAATGTGAGATAAAAAATGCACATAGTATTCAGTAACCACAAATACCAAGATTCATTTTCTCTACTTTGATACAATTTTTAAACGATCAGAGCCATCAAACATAGTTTTGAAAACCACACATTGGATCATTGACAAAGCAGTTTTACCACAATTCATTTGCATCTCGATATCATATAAAACAAGCCAACGCCGACATAGTTGTGGTGACATTGAATCACCCATTGTTATATTGCACTTGATATACACTTAAACCAAAATTTTCATACCCCAAACTTTAATAAGCCAAAATTGCTAATTAATTGATTAATATATACTGCATGAGGGAGGTGTGCTGAAAAATGTGCAAAAGGAGAACGCATGTGGAAGCACGAAACATTTTAGAAGAAATTTTTTGTTCCTTGCTCCACATAGTTGTTCCCCCGCACCACACTTCTTCCTCACATGCATTAAAAAGACACTTCTAATATTGGAAAATAATTATTTAATTCACAAATGGACATAGTATTCGAGAACTGTGAATAACAAGGTTCGTTGTTTCTATTTTGATACAAAACTTAAATGATAAAAAACCTTCAAATATAATTTTGCAAACCGCACATCAGATCATCGACAAAGTAGTGTTGCTACAATTCCTTTGCGTCCTAATATCAAATAAAACGAGTTCAATCGCCCACCCTTATTTTGCACTCGATACACATATAAACCAAACTTTTCATGTCCCAAACTTTAATAAGCCAAAACCACTAATTAATTGATTAATATGTAGTGTTGAGAGGTATCCAGAAGAAGTGTGTAAATGGGAAATGTATGCAAAGGTCAATGTGAATGAAAGTTTTTATCGCTTGCTATACACACCCGTTATCTTGTACAACACTTCTTTCTGACACATTAAAAAGATAATTCATCTAACATTGGATATTAAGTTTTTTCTTAAAGTTAAAATAATTTCATGTCTATGGAAGAAAGTTCCCTGTGCATCCCCATTCTCCTGCACATACCCTTCTTCCACACATCCTTTATTCCACATAGCTTAAAATGAAAAAAAAAGTTTATAATGAATAGGAGGTAAATACACTAGGATTCCCTATGTTAGTGGTAGTGTGAATGGCAGTGTCAAAGCACTCACCAATGGAATTCCCCCCAACTTACATAAAGGACCCATGAAATTCCCCTTAGCTTACATAAAGGACCCACTCAGAGCACTTCACCAACATAATGACCATTTACAAAATTATTTAAATTATTTTAGTTTCATTTTAAAATGATTTGTCATACAGTGCCAATGCTGAAATTAAATTACCTTCCATGAATGAAATTATGTCACATCAAAGGTGCCTTGAGCCAATAAAAAATTATAAATAAGATTTTCAAAAATTAAGAAAATATTTTTAGATTTAAATGCAAATATTTAGTGTTTCCCAAAACTTTAAAAAATGTTATTAAAAAAACACAAAAACTCAATAACTAAATGAAAGTCAAGAGACTTTGACCATGAAACAAGTACTATACTCCATGGAGAGATAAAGATTAATAAGGTAGTACTTATAGCTGAATTGATACACACTTGATCATAAAAATATATAGTAATGCAATTCGAATGCGTATAGGACAAACAATCATTATATATGGGACAAATAATGATTATACAATGTCACAAAATCTTAGATGATATTTTAGATATGAAATCCATGACTATTTTAACCCATGATATAGCTAAAATTAAATGACTCACAAAAATTGACTGGAAAATCTGTGCAGAAAAGGGTGAAAAGGTCACTTCGTTAAATCACTGCATGCATTTAAACACGTACTGAAATTTCATACACGTGAAGATGAAATAATAGAGTAAATGCTTGGCAAGAGTTGATACGCACTACGTTAAGCTTCTGGGTTGTAAAGTCATAGAAAAGAAATCAATGATATATAAAGTTTGTCGTCGGTTCATGATAGAAGGCATATCCATTGTTTAGATTTTTATGGTCAATAAGTACAGCTCTGCAAAAAAAAACCCGTCCGTGCCTTAAAAAGTCACAAGTTGGCGACGTTTTAGGTGGTAGGAATCATGGTGATTTATCGCGAGACAGTAGAGCAAAAATGGGTCACCTAATTTTGTGTAGTTTCCCTGCAAAACTTTGAATTACATTTCAGAGGGCATGTTTGGATGATTCCTGTTTATAGATAACCCTAGGACATGGCCTACGTTACCATGACCTGTATCCCACAGCATCTTTCCCTTCGGTAAAATTACTCATCCCTTCTTTTGTTTCGACATACATTTTCAACGATATGACAACTGGGCGCAATTGGATTCTGTACTTGGTATCAAATCCAACTGCTTTGATGGTAACACAACACAATATTCTGGGTTTCCTTCCATCTGCATCCTTACCCGATTCGTCTAAGCTTAGTGACAACGCCCTTTCCATCCATGATAGTTTATACTGAAAAAAAGAGTATGCAACTTGACCATTTGTGCGGTTTTCCTCATTGTATGCATTAAATAATTCTACAGAATTGTAACCAGAGCGCTTCAATACTTGGTTTGATCAGCCGGGATCCAATAATTCTGATGTGTAAAGCTGCTGCTCCATGCAAATACTGTTTGACCTAGCTACATCACCACTCACGAATCCTTTTTTTTTTTTTTCCCATTATTTTCCATGGATAATACTCACTGTCACTCACTGATCACTTTAAGGTCTATAAAATGGCCTAGAGAGTTTGAGTTCTTCACCATTAACGTTGGTCGATCGATCATTTCATAATATTTGTTTTTGTTAGGTCAACATGGCATTGTCTTCTCAGGTTGTCGTTGGAGTTATTGGTGAGTTTTTCGTTTAGCTGCTCAATAATATTACGATGGTAGGATCCTTATGGCAGCGAAGTAATATTTTGTTCATAATCAAAGTTTTAAGGTCCTCTCTACTAGCTGTAAGTGCTCGAATGTTGGACTCTGAGAAATTGAAATGTATCCATTTTCATACAGTAGGAGAGCTGAGTGAAAAATATCCCTTATCCACAGATTTAAAAATTCAGTCTTTTTTCCATTAAACAGTACTTATTACTACTATTAGTTATTCTGTCACGTTTGATTCATACCGGGTTGTCATCTTGGGGTTGCAGTTATATTATGCATCCAGTTTATCAACTAGTCTTCTTTGACTCTCGTGTTTAATGATACTTTCAAAATGTATCTTGATCTGTTTCTACGTGAAATAAAATATCTCAGAACATATTACATTTATGGTAAGATTGATTATGTTCATCTAAGTTTATAGTAGATTTTAGAATATTCAAGAAATATAATGGGAATAAGCAAAGTCAAATAGTTAATGAATTGCAATAAATATAAAGATAATCCAAAATCAAATAGTTAACTTCATTTATATATACTATTTCCAAAATATTTTCAAATTTGGAGTAAACATAAGGATACACCATAGTTTGTGATTATTCATAAAGATAGATTGTGATTATTCAATGCCTAATTGAATTGGGACTTTTGAGTTGAATTTGGATGATTGAGAGCTAATATTTTATAAACTATTGTGTTTGGATGACAACAATTATATGTTGAAAACATGGCTAAAAATATGTATGGCTTGAACAGGAAATATAACTTCACTGGCGCTATACTTGTCTCCCATGTACGTATACAGTATTGTACCTTATTTTCATTTCTTAAATGTTAATAGCTCTTTTGGTAGAGATAATGTTAATAGCTCTTTTGGCAGAGAGTCCATTTGATTAATAAAAGTTGTGTAGTGAACTAATTTAAAATGGTTTGCAGGGCAACCTTTTGGGGAATATATAAGCAAAAGTCTACGCAAGAATATTCTGGGTATCCGTATGTGTTCACACTGTTTAACTGTGCTCTTGGGCTGCTCTATGGAAGCCCATTCGTTAAACCCCACAGTACTATGATCCTTACCATCAATGGTGCAGGCTTTCTTCTCGAAACATTTTATCTCATGTCCTTTCTCACTTTTGCTTCCCGAAAGAAGAAGGTAACTCAACTTGTCTATCCACCTGTCTTAACTCTTTTGATATTAACCTCAAATATAGGTTTACAGAAGAATTGCAGATATTAATGGTCAGATGTTGGACTGATGCTTCTATATACGCAACAATGTGATTTGAATTTCTGCTCATTATTTTGTCATGAATACTCTTCCAGGTGATGACAGTAAGGCTGAGCTGTGGTTTGATAATGGCCTTCGTCATGGAAGCTGCAATTACCATATTTGTGCTGCATACTTACCATTTAAGACAGGTGGTAGTAGGCTGTGTGGGTGTCATTTTGTCCATTGTCATGTATGCTTCGCCATTATCTGTTTTGGTATGTTAATTCTTCTTCTACCATGCTATTCTTCTAATACATGTATATTATACCAGTTTAGAATTATACATGTCTTATTCTTCTAATACAAGTTTTCTTTGTGTATGATTTTTCAGAAAGTTGTGATTAGAACTAAAAGTGTAGAGTGCATGCCATTCTTACTGTCTCTATTCAACTTCATAAATGCACTAGCATGGGTTGCATACTCTGTAGTCACTCGGGATCTCTTCATTGGTGTGAGTTTCTTTATTGCCTTCTGCACTTTAATTTAACTCCTATATCATAAGCCTTTCATTACAGAAATTCTCTTCTTCTTATAATGATTATTATCTTTTCAATTTCTTTCATGTTCACTTTGCAGGTGCCGAGTGGTATTGGTTCTGTTCTAGGAATGGTCCAGCTTGCTGTGTACTTCATTTACAGAAAGTCAAGGCTAATTGTATCACCTGCATCTACCAATGAACTTTCTCAGACCAAACAGATAGGCATGAATGAAGTGGATGTAACAGTTCAGAAACAAATAGACGTGAATGCAGTGGGTGTAACAGTTAAGAAACAAATAGACCTGAATGCAGTGGATGTAACGGTTAAGAAACAAATAGACCTGAATGCAGTGGATGTAACGGTTCAGAAAATAGAAGTTGAGAAATCAAGTTTTGCCATAGTAATATCAGTAGATCCGACCTTTGCAGATCTGGGTTAAAGTATATTGAGTCTGGTTTCGAAGATAGGGGGTCTAAGATGCATTTAATTCTGCATGAACGCGCTTCCATGATTGGATTTGAATAATTCAAATCCAAAAACTATACATGACGCATGCAGAGTGGTTGTTGGTCGTCCTTCACGAGGGATACGCCTTTTCGCCACTTATCACATTTACTGAGATTGCAGTAAAAGTGAATGGAGGCGAAGCCTCCTTCCACTATGTCGTGTATTTTTAATTGACAAGTTGTATAAAATCTCATTGTCGTGGCAATTTGCGACCATGGTCTACCTCTATTCTATTACCTGAATGATGGTTTACTGCTTCTGAAATAAAACCGCATAAGAGCAGTAGAAAATAATTCTAAAATATCACACCATCATTGTCAAATTACATTCTATATTTTATGTAATTGATTTTGTTTAAAATTTATATATTTTATTAATTAAAAATAATAAAATTAAAATTTGAAAAATAATATATATATATATATATATATATATATATATATATATATATATATATATATATTTTATTAAACAATGATATATATCTATTTAAAAAAAAAGGTGGTGGTGGTGGGACCAAACTTTGGTCTATCTAACCTAAAGAAAACAAATTTAGTTTGATTTAAGATTTTATTCTCAAAAAGCTTGGAGAGAAGCCTCCCGAGCTCACTATAATTTTGACATCGTGAAAGATTAGGACGGTCAGTATTGCAACAAAGATTATGAAACTAAGATCTAATGTAGTTGTACGCCGGGCACTCTAAGAGGAAGTGATCTTCATCGTCGATGTTCATATTCTCACAGAGATGGCAGATCCTTTCTATCCATGGTGTTTTAGGAATTGCCCAATGACCCGTTTCACTATGGAGATCATGAGAGTTTGTTCTAATCTTGGCTATATTAATTTTCTTCTTTGAGCTAGTTTAAATCGAGAGATACTTTTGATCTTTTAGGGTGGGGTTGATGACCTCCTTATAATATCTTAGTTTTCTTTTAGCTGCTAAATCTTTCTCACACCACATTTTTTCTTTAAACTTAGAAGTAACAATATTTAATGTTATTAATGTTTTGCAATGCAACATTCTCGTCAATCTCCCAATGGTTTAACCAGGCCCTAGTGTCTTTATACCAACCTCGTTTGAGCCTTCAGTGGTTTTGGCTGGAATTTAAGGCTAGCTTAGGAAGTCTATGGTCTCCTATGTTATTGATCTTGTGCTTGTACAATAGAAGCCTAGTCATAGCTAGGCTCTCAATAGGGGAAAAGTCCACTTCTATAAGGAGAATAAGATAAGGTATATTGCTTTTAATTTTGAGATTATACGTTACAAAACGCTTCTGGATTTGCTCAATCTTTCTCTGAGATTCTCTAGAGATGCTGCAACCCTAAACCTCACATCCATATAAGATAACAAGAGTGACTAAAGTTTCAAAGAGGAACTTCTTTCTATCCCACATTATGAGGTTTGCCATTTTACAATTATTTTCAAGACCAAAATAAGCTTTCCACCCCCCATTAATTCTTTTCTCAATGCTATTGTTCTAGTTGAGCTTGTGATGAATATCAATTCCTAGGTACTTATAAGAAGACACTTCCTCCAAGTTACTATTGTCATACATAAAATTAGCGTAAGTGTCCTTCTTGCATTTGATAGTCATAAATTTTGTTTTGTCAGTGTTAACAATCATACCCATGGTAGAGCAGAAATCCTTAAGAAGTCTGAGTTGCTTATCAAGATCAGATGGGCACCTTGCGAGAAGAACAATATCGTCATCATAGAGAAGAAGGATGATGACTATCCCAGCTAAGATCGTGCCAGCACAGCTTTCTTCCTCTAAACAACCTTCTAGCTTGTTGATGTAAATGGCAAATAGGGTAGGGGAGAGGGGGCAACCTTGTTTAACACCGATATTAAACTTAATATCTTTCGACCACCCATCATTTCTCTTTAACTTGGCAATTACATTCTCGTATAACCTTATAGAGACAACTCTCAACTTGAAAGGAACCTTTAGCTCTTCTAATCTATTCCATAGGTTGTTTCTTGGAACTGTATCAAAAGCCTTTCTAAAATCCACAAAGCAATAAAAGGGATTGGATTTATCATTGCGACATTCCTCCACAATGATCCTAAGTGTAACGAGGTGGTCCGTTGTTGAGTGCTGCCTTATAAAACCCGCTTGTCCTTTAGCGTGCTTACCTTCACTTTCAAGCCATATGCTCAACTTCTTTTCCAAAATAATATCATATAACTTGGCTAAGAGAGGGCTGATCATAATTGTCCCATAATTAGAGGAGTTATTTGTATCCCCACTTTTATGAGGCTCCGAGTCCATGGTTTAGGGAACCCTTGCTTGACCACTTGATTGAAAAGCTTGTGGATGTGGGGGATGAGGACATGACCTCCAATTTTTAATATTTCCGCCTGGTAACCTTCAATATCCTTAGCTTTCCCAATTGCCAAGCGTTTAACCCCAAAATCAATGTCTTCTATTGAGAAAACTTCTTTAATTGTGAGTAGGGTTTCAAAGTTATCCATGACATTTGGAGATTCATAAAGCTTTTTAAGATAGGAATTCCAGTCGTGTAAAGCAATTTTATTATTATCTTTTGTTTTCCTAGTTAGAATTTGCCTCCAGAATTTCTTAGGAGCTACCTTAGAGAGGAGTAAAAGATTCTCTTGTCTTTTACGAACATACTGCCTTTTTTTCTTTTTAGTTAGGGCTTTGTATATTTTATCTTTCCAATTTTAAGAGATTCATCAACAACTTCCTTAATTGCTCTCCTCCAACTTTTACAATCTTTGTCATACCATGGGTTGGTTTTTCTATTTCTTTTATTACTTATATGAGAGGATTGTAGAAAAATTATGATAGAGGTCTTCTATGTTGTCTATACTAGATAAAGGAAGAAATTAGTCTTCTATGTTATATACATAGATATATTTTTAATTAACACACACAAACACACACATATTTTTGTTACTTTATAATTTTTCTAATATTTTGAATTTTCTATTACTGTAAATATTTTAATTTTTTTTATATTAATATTAAATATTTAATTTTTTAATTAATGTTAAATATCTTTTTGTTATAATTTTTTTTTCCAATTTTTTTTAAACTAGTTTAGACAATTTATCAAAATATAAAACTTCTCACCAATGTCACCAAGGATCTCAAATGAAAAGCTCTAAATTATTAAGCTCACTATTGTGCACATAATTTAGAGGTAGACAAAATAGAAGATGCAAAATTTTAAAGAATGATTGTTGTAAAATATCATTTCAATAGACTTATGTTATAGTGGATATAAAAAATAGAGGAGTTTATTTTATTTTTTAGTCTAAATTTGGTGATAGTTTTTTTTTGCAAGATCTTGAATTATTGTTATTTAAAATGATAACCATTCCGTTCACTCAAAAATCTTTGAGACACTTAGATTGTGCAGATTATAGAGCTCAAACTTACTATTTTAAGAAATTCTTAGTAAATTTTGGACAAAATCAATGGGAAAATATGCCCAAAATATCAAAACCTTCTAATACTTAGACTTCTCTTAAAACAATTATCATATTTGAAGTAAGATTGAGTAACTTGTTCTTTTAGAAAAATATTTGATAGGTACCTTATGCTATACATACAATTTATTTTCAATTTTATTTTTGATAACTAATATTTATATATAAGTTTTATTGTTTTAAAGTTATTAGTATTAATAATATATTTGAAATGCATAAATTGTTTTTTAAAATAAATTGTTATGAATATTTAATTAAGAGCAATTAAATATCTATATTCTAACTAGCACAACCACATTAAAGTAAATGTGGCTGATAAACATCATTTTCTATAGTTTATATGGCAATCAACATTTGAAAATAAAACCAATCAACCTCATTTAATGTTATTAATGTTATTAACATTATTAATTAAATATTATTAATGTTAAGCTAATATAAAAAGTAAAACCTAATAATAAAACGGACATAATTGCTAATTGCAATAACTGATCTATATTGTTTTCTCCTCACTCTGCTGGGTAAAACATTGGGATCGCATATATTATTTTTTAGATAGAGTTTTTAAATATTTTGTATTTCGAGCGGCTTCCCAATTTCCTGAAAGGGTTCGGTCGGATCAATGAAAGGGTTTGATTCGATGATGGTTTAAATGAAAATGCCCAGTTGACTGAAGAATGATAAATCCAATCTTATTTTTCTAACGGATGGCTCCGACGTTCTCAACGAAGGTTCGCGATTATTTGGGTTCGACGATCTTCCTTAGTGAAGGTTGGGTCGTCCGAGCATCTTGTGGTGAAAGAGGTTAAGTGTTTTTCTGTTTGAATTAGAGATCATAAATTACATAGCCGCTAAAGCTTTTGGACGCCATTAAGGAAGTTGGAATTGTTAAGGGTTGTTCGTAGGAATAGTTGCAACATTTGCAAAAAATTATGGCCACATCCTCTGCTTGTGAATGATTAACACTAGAAGTTATAAATATATCTATATAATGGATGATAGTTGAAATTCCAAATGAGAGCTAATTAAAAACACTTTGGGTCGTAGAACTGTTTGTACACTATTGATGTTTAGTCATGCGAGTTCTAATCATTTCCCTTGTAGTGGCAAGAGAAGAGTAACCATATGATTCAATGTGTTGATAAAAGTGGCCAACATTGTATCTTAGACACGTGTTGATATCATGCAAGGTTCGATGAATTGTTTGGCCAAGTTCCACAATCTTCTTCATTGATCTATTAGCTCCAAGAATGTGGACCCAATCAAGCTTTGATATCTTTGAGTGCATGTCATCTAAAGCAACTGTACTCAAGCAAGAATTAAGATCATTATGAAGGACAATGTTTCTAATGGTAGTAGATTGTTGTGCAATTTCTTTGTCTACGTACATAGGACACCCAAAGCCTCAACAAAACATCATAGGACTAAAACATTTTGTCTTGCAACATCTATCTTGCCACTTTTAAAGAACGAGTTCTGAAGTATTATGCACAACAAAGATGTAGTCCCTGCCCCTAGAGAGTGCCCTATAAGCACAAACTTGTGCCTCTCCCTCTAGATAATTTGTTGATGAGCCCAATTTGACTATATTTATTTTGGTCTCCACTACCTCTATATGAACATGATGAGCAAAAGAGATGTGAACCACTGTGCCACTTCAATTCCAGTTCCAGTTCCATCTAGTGCTTCAAGTGGCTTGAAATTAAGCAAAACACTAACAACTTTTGCGTATCACTATATTCTTTTGTAGGTTAAGGTGTTATAGATACTTTGATAAAGTTCTACCCAATAACAATGTCAAAAGATAATAGCAACACACCTTAACAACAACCCCATCACAAACAATGGCATATATTAGTTCTGCGTTGTCATGGATGGTCACATTATTCCAGTTGTAACAATCTTGTATATGCACATTGTAACCAATAACGCACCTTTGCCTTGCAACATAGCCCATGATATTGCAACCATTCCGATACATAATTGTCAGGCCCAACTTTCTTGTTAAAGGATAGAGTTATGGTCTTCTACAATTTCTTGTTAAGGGATAGAGTTATGGTCTTCTACAGTTAAAATCAATTCTGGTCTGAAAATATGATTGGGGCAAGCACAATACACAAATAAAGAGAGGCTTTTATCAACTCAATTGATATGCGCACCCAAATAGCTAGCCAACCCACATCATTCAATTTTCTTATTGAAGTAGACGTAGAGTTTGTTTTGTAACCAATCAAAATCATCGATGAATACATGTTTGCAGTAGTAATAAAATGGAACAATGAATAAGAATATGTGATAGGTCTGCTTTCATCTTTCTTTTTTTCGTGATCAAATGTGTACAGGCCCAAATGGGTTTTCTTGGAAGCTGGTTCATCTCTTGCAGATTCTGTCAATTCACTTAAGTTAGAACTAGCACTCACTGCAGAATACACAAATGATAAAATTGTTATAACCATTCCAACCATGCCATCACCACTATAAATATAATCTTTCCCATTGTCATTATGACCACCTGCAATTATACCATTGCAACATTCAATATACCCCCTCGGCTCTCTTGCCAGTCTAGTGTAGCACAAGTATGTGCAGTAGAGTGAGGTTACTGAAGCTGGCAAAGGGCTTCCATTTATAGAAGTATGTAATGCAACGATTGTAAATATAATTGTCTGAATTACATAGTTACAAGAAGTCATGGCAAGATACCAGAGTTGATGATCCTTTGAAGCCTAAGCATAATTCCGTGCATGAGTGAAATCCAATAGTAAAACCACTTGAATATGCAAAATTAATCCTGATCAAAACTAGTAGCTACATGCATTGAAAATTTTTGCAGACAATTGTTCATAATTTTCTTTTATTATGGGATAGACTGTAGCCTCCTCATAATGATCTCAACCATAACTTGCATGGATTAAGCTTACAACATGTTCTATGCTTCTAATGGAGGTCCTCTTATTAATATTTGATACAGAGGTTTCATCCTTGCACCTGTATTTAATCAACTTCAATTGGTATAATTAGAGGGGGGAATGGGTTGAAAATCACTCTTGAACAAAGAAAAGCACAAAGAAAACTCAAAGCACTTGAATTCATGTCATTTGTTGTGGATACGTGAGTGTTGTTGTCATTGTGATAGGTGCTCAAATTGGTCACCTCAATATATCAATCATGTGCATTGTGCTCACATAAAGCGCGTTCTTTACCCCTGATTCAACTCATTATACGAGCTTGGGGTGGCTCAACTTTGACAATATGACTTGTAGAACAAACAGAGGAATTGACATTTTCAAGACCAACATTCAAGACCATTTTCCTCATGTTTGTACATCAGGTTCCAAGAGGATCTCTGGCTTCTAGTATCCTCAAAATAACAACTGATGCCTCTATAACTTTACCAATTATTATGAAAGTATCTCTCTGATTCGATATGAATTATACCATTTGTTTTGACTTGGTATTAGTGCCGGCTCAATCACTGATATAGTGTATTCACTGTCCCATACTCCACAACTCTATTGATATGTATGTCCAAATATATGGTCGTGCGTTTTGTGAATCAGAAGGAAGGTTTGCACCCTTCTTTCAATCAATGAGGAAGACGAATAGTCGCTTCCTTGTATTGAGTGGAGGTGCGATGCACTTGAAAAATTATAAGTCGCAAATAGCTTAGTCACAAATCATGGGAATAGATTAGAGATATGATTGAGGCTGCAGACCACAAGATTAGTTCGAAAACAAAATTTAACTAGCATATGTTGTAGTGATTTGCATTGAATGTTAGCTTAGTCGTAGACAGCGATGGTAGAGAATAGGTGAGGTTTATCTGTGACATGCGGTCATGATTTGCGATTTGCGATAAGGAGGGTATCACAATTTGAAAATGCGACTTGCGGTGTAGGGAATTGCATCTTACCTTCGTAGTGAGCCCTATTTAGTTTCCCATCTTGTGATGAGGTGCATCTCGCACTGTGATGAAATGGCCCTTCAACATGATGCTCAATAATCTATTCAATGCTCTTTCTTTTCAACGATTTTTGTTGTCCATATCATAATGAATGTTATCACCAAATAACATGAAGAGAGGGTATTTCCATGAGTTAGAGAAAATGAATACTTTCAATGATTTAGGTACCATCTCTCTATTGAAATTTAAACCATTTAATGGATTAAAATTGGATTTCTTCCTTTTTATCTCACGTACCTCTTTCTTAATGGTGTCGATTTCTAGGACATCATAACTTTCATCATCTTCTTAAACTTTACATTCATCCTCAGATGAAGAATGAAGACAATGTAATGCAACTAAACTTAGATTGTCAATGAGCTTTCATATATATTCGCGCTTCTTTAGCCCCATTAGTAACTTCACAACTTAGTGTACAATTCCCTTTACTATGTTGTCCTCTTCCTGTCCAATTATTCCCTCAATATGTACTAAAATAGGCTCTCAACCAAGGCCAAACTCATGTTTGATCAATTCAATTCTCTTTGTTTTGCTATGATTTTTGTTGTCCATATCATAATGAACATTATCACCAAATCACATGAAGAGAGTGTCTTTCCATGAGTTAGAGAAAATGAATACTTTCAATGATTTAGGTACCATCTCTCTGTCGAAATCGAAACTATTTAATCAATTAAAATTGGATTTCTTCCTTTTTATCTCACGTACCTCTTTCTTAATGGTGTCGATTTCCAAGACATCATACCTTTCATCATCTTTTAAAACTTTACATTCATCCTCAGATGAAGAATGAAGACAATGTAATGCAACTAAACTTAGATTGTCAATGAGCATATGGTTATTGTTATATTGTCCTCTCCTATTGTCTTTACTATTTGAGAAATATATGGGCCATTATACTCTTGTTTTTTTACATCATTTGAGTTTGCTGCTGAGTTGGAAATGACAACAAGCTTTCATATATATTCACGCTTCTTTAGCCCCATTAGTAACTTCACAACTTAGTGTACAATTCCCTTTACTATGTTTTCCTCTTCCTATCCAATTATTCCCTCAATATGTACTAAAATAGGCTCTCAACCAAGGCCAAACTCATGTTTGTAATGAGAGCCAATAAAGATCTATTTGTGTTCTCCTTTTTATCAGAAACATGACCCTGAAAACAACATCCAGGGAATTACAACAATCAACTTCCATCGCACAACAACAATGGCCAAATTGCAAACTATCATGGCATGTGTAAGAATTCCCCCACAAATAGTGACTCCATTCATCCATACTATATGGGCCATTGCTACTCTTATCCATTGTGAAAATGTGACTAGAAATCGTAGGTAGGGGTCATAAGAAATCATGGTCTCGGAGAGCTTGTGATATATGAGTTTGGTGAGATGGGCATCATGATCATCATATGAGAATAAACCCAGTGCTTGGATTTGTTGTGAGATTTTGGCTACAAGGAGGCGATCGAGAAGGGCTTGGGAGAGAACAATTACAGAAGAAACCGGGTATAAAAGTAGAAAGGCAATTGAAGTGAAGAAGGAAAGATGGTTCACAACAATCACTACAGACTCCTTGAAGATACCCACTAAACTCAAGAGGAAGAAATTCTCCAAATTCCTTTGCTTTTTCCGAGCCATGGCAATCCCAGAAGTGATACACGGTTATCCTTCTTTTCTCTATGCATATTCTAAGTTGGAAAAACTAGTATTATTAGCAACTACAATTTCGTCATCAAATCTAACTTATACATGTTTTCTGGGGGCAACAACCATTAGGGGGCTTTAAACTCTTATACGTTTGCATTTGTTCTCTCCAGAGCCCCATGGTTGACATCATCATCTTGAATCCTATTGGTTCTTATAAAGTCCCCTAATGGTTAGGGGACAACAACCATGAGGGGTCCATCAAAAGTATGAAACATGTGTACTATTTGTATGAAGAATCAAATTATGCATCCAACGAGTGTTTCCGCTCGAAATTTGAGTAAATCCACAGGGAGATAAGATGAAAATACGAGTTGGAAAAATAGTTTTTTCTTTTTTCCCTCTAAAATTTGATGATGTCATCTAATATTATTTTATTATTTCCACTATTATTTTATAATTTCCTTAGTAGGCCCATTTTAGACCTTAAAAGTCCCCTAATGGTTGTTTCCCTTAGAAAACATGTATAAGTCAGATTTGATGATGAAATTGTAGTTGCTAATAATACTAGTTTTTCCAACTTAGAATATGCATAGAGAAAAGAAGGATAGCCGTATATCACTTTTAGGATTTCCATGGCTTAGAAAAAGCAAAGGAATTTGGACAATTTCTTCCTATTGAGTTTAATGGGTATATTCAAAGAGTTTGTAGTGATTGTTGTCAACCATATTTCCTTTTTTACTCTGATTGCCTTTATACTCTTATACTTTTGCATTTGTTCTCTCCAAAGCCCCATGGTTGAAATCATGATCTTGAATCCTATTGGTATAAAGTGCATAGTAAAGATTTTATTGGAATGGAAACCATATGTGCTTGTTCAAGCTTGTGTCTCCACTAAGGATTCTCTATTGATCTATGTTGCAGATAGTTCATATCGGAAGAGATTGCATGTAAATTTCTTGGAGGTGATGGCACAATTGCAAAGACAATCTTGGTGACTTTGCAAACTAAGAAATAAAAAGCATGGGATGCTTCATTACAAATTTTGGTATATTGCTTGTTAAAAAGTACTCCAAGTCTCTATTGAAAGGTTTATGACATGAAAGTTAAGAGGATGAATGAAATCGCAAAGCAACAAAAGGGCAAGCTGGATTTAGAGCATTTTTTTTTATTCAATGGACAAGCCTTATATGAAGAATGAGAATGATAGAAAATCAAATCTTCATGATTGGAGAAATAACCATTAGGGGGTTTTTGAGGTCTAAAATGGGCCTCCTAAGGAAATTATAAAATAATAGTGGAAATAATAAAATAATATTAGATGACATCATCAAATTTTAGGGGGGAAAAGAAAAAACTAACTTTCTCTATAAGATTTGAGATCTGATAGATGTTCTTGGAGCGAGGTTTTCCCATCATTCCATTAATATTATGAATATTTGAATCCTTTGAGAGTTAAATGCTCGGGACTGATGTGTTTATGCATTTTCATGCATACTGTGGGTATAAGCGGGGGTGCCCGACACCATTAGTAGTATCAGAGCAGATTTGTATCAGAGCAGAATTGAAATCAGAGCGAGGAAAGATTTTTGTGAAAGGGAGTTTGCACACAGAAGGAGGTCATGTGCATAAGTTAATTGGTGAATGATAGAGAATACAACAGAAGACTGTAAGGAGAACTTTTGAAGTTCTTCGAAACACTGTAGTAGTCCCAACAGAGGCTTGAAGTAAACAGGAACAAAGGGTTCCTTGAAGTAAATAGAAAGCAAGATTGCTTAGCGCAAGTTCTAAAGGGAAGAGGACTTGGAGACAAAACAAAGAACAATCCATGGTGGAATGGTGAAACAAGATCATGCTGAGATCTTGAAGGTGAGAGAATGTGTTTTGTTTTAAATTGAGAATGTGTGTTTATATACTAATGCACAGGTGAAAACAAGAGAAGCTGTGAGAGGAGAACCAGATGTGTTCTTGAAGATAGAGTGAGGAAAATACTCTGATGGAGAAGTGGCAGTGAACCTAAAGAATCCAACAAGAGATTGGACAGAGAGGACAACTGAAGTGTTCTCAAGAGAGAATGAGAAATTGCAGAAGCCTAGAAGGAGCAAAGGTGTTGCTCAAGAGGAGGATCCAGATAGAAAACCATGCTTACCAAAAGACTGAGTGAGGAGAGCTTAGTGAGGTAAGATTGCAGCGAGGAGGACTAGCTATTGCAGAGGCTTGTTGCAGATGAGTGAGGAGCTCATGAAGAAAGAGGAGAAGAAGATGACTATTGATAGTCATAGCAGAGGTTCATAGAGAAGCCACAACAGAAGAAAGATGAAGAAAGAGGATGCCAAGGCAAATGGAAAGAGGATGAGTCAAGAGGAAATTGACCAGGAGATTGCAGAATTAAAAGAACAACTCGATGCATTAAGGAGAATGTTTGAGGAAAGCTAGAGACTAGGTTGGGTCTTGAGGAGGAAGCCAGTGGAATGACATGAGATGCAGAGAAGGCTACAACAAAAGCAAGTGAAGTGGCTGATGGAAAAACTCAAGGAAGTTGAGTTGGGAATGGAAGAGTCCATTTGTGAACCAAAACAAAGAGAAATTATGGGAGAAGTGAAGATGAAGATTTGAAGACTGAAACTTCAAGTGAGGCCAAAGGGTCACATGGTTTTAAATCTAACAATTTGTGTATGTTTGTAAGTGAAACATGTAAAGAAGGATAATTTGCTGATATTGTCATAAAAGAGAAATAAGACAAGCAGAATCTAAATTTTGTTTTGGAAGAAGATGAGATAGATAGGTCTCATATATAGCTGGAGAAAGACATCAAGCAACCACGTGAAGGCTTGAGGAGATTGAAGAAGAGACCATCGAAGAATTTCTAAATCATATGAAGGATTTAGAACAACAAGGAGATATGATGGTTGAACCATCAAGTGGGACCATAGGGTCTTATATTTTTAAAACTGATAGTTTGTGTATGATGGCAGGTATTGCAGGAGAAAAGCAACCTTTGAAGATATCTTCAGAGGAGATGAAGATCTAGAAGAAAAAGGTGACAAAGAAAACTTCTCGGAAGAAGAAGAATTTGGCTGCATACAGAAGGAAAAGTCTATGGATGAGTCTATAGAAGTTTTCATAAAGGAACTTAACAATGCATGGATGTGTGAAGATGTGACAACATAGGAACAAGTTCTTGTGGAAGAAGGAGATGAAGCTAAGTTTGAAGAGCTGATATGTGAAGCAATAGTTGAGACTGTTGAACCTTATGATTCCCAAACTAATAATTTGTGTATAAATGTAGGAAACATAAGTGACGATGAAATATTGGCAAAGGGTCACAAAGAAATTGCATTGCTGGAATATTTGCTGGAGAATTCAGAGTATGACAGTATGGTCACAGAAAAAGGAGTTCACTACAGTGAACAAGAGAAGGAAAACATCATTAGGACAGATGGTGTAGAAGAGAGACTAATGGACAGTCTCATGAATTCTTTTGAGAGTTCAAATCAACATACTGATGTGCTGACAGAGGGGAAAGAAACAGAGCAGTAAACTGAATTGTTGCCAAAGGAAAATAAGGAACAACAACCTTATGTTTTTGATTTTAACAAGTGTTTTGTTAATGCAAGTTTTTTTGCAATTGCTGGAGGATATTTGGCACAAGTGAACAACAAAAAAAAAGATGAAAGAAGAGAATTCTATGGAAGAACTCAATCCATGGAATAGAGAAATTAATTTGCTGGAGAAAGTGCTGAACAGTCATGATTCAATCATGAAAGAGAGTAAGGATGATAGGGAGGTAGTCAACAAAGCAACCAAGGCAAAGGTTGCAACAAACAAAGCTAAATTCGACATAGAAGTTAGCAAAGCAAGCAATGAAAAAGTTGGAGCAAGTAAAGGAAACCAACAACAGTTTGAAGAAATATAAGACAACAATAGCAACCTGAAACAAAGAGGAGGCAGAAGTAAGAGACAAAATATTGACCAGTACAAAGATGTACTGGAAACAGAGATTGAAGAAATGTGGCAACTGATGATGAAGCAGTTCAAGTGGAGGAAAATGGTAGCAGCAGGAAGCATGATCAATCAGAGTTTCAACCTGATTGACAAGAAGAAGAAAATGGAGCAAAAGACAACAAAAGTACAACAACAACAAGGGAACAAAGCATGTGGACAATTACAAAACAAAGTGTGGGATCCAGTAAGACAAAGATCAGAAGACACATGATCAAGAGATCATGAATATTTTCTACTTTGGGAGTCTGATGCAGGAGCATTCGCCCAAGAGAAAATCATTGTAATTAAGTAGACATAGTGGGGTCATGTATTTTAGGAAGTTGGATTCCTAAGTGATAAGTTAATGTAATATTTAGGCTTTTAAGTGATTTAATTAGATAATTAGAGAAGATTGTAAGTGCTCTCGTATAAATGAGAACATGAGTGGCAATAATGCCAAAAGAGTCCAAAGTCAACTGTAACTCTTAAATAGTTCCATGATTCGAGGAACTAAGGAGAGCCTTTAGGAATTAATTGAACCTAGAAGTGGACATAGAGGACCAAGAGGATTTAGGAGGCAGTTCAATAGATTTAGGAGTCAATCTAGGATTTACCCCAGAATTAGTTCAACAGAACCATTCTGGATATATGTAAGCCTACGGGCAGAATAGAGGTACAGGCCACTGACATTGAAAAATAGGCCTGTGCGAGACCGAGGAGTCTCGAATGTAATCTTTGCTTTTATATTAATATATGCAGAGTTTGTTCCTCACTGTGTCAGTGGATTGGGGAGTATTTCATGAATGATTTACTGTGAATTCGTAGGCTCTGTAATAGGTTGCAGGTAGAATTATGAAGGATGCAGAGGAACATAGTGATTCAGAGGAATCACAATGGGTCATTGAATCCAAATGAGGAACCAAAGTGAAGCTCTGGGGTGAAATAGTGAAGTGAGCAGCGGAAGCAGACAATAGCGTTCTGAAGAATTGCACAGAGCAGAAGAACGAGACAGAGGGTTATAATGGATCTTTGGATCCATTCAAAGGAACAAGTAAAGTCCAAAAGGACAGTGAGCGAAGGAGTACGCAGAGTTAAGCTCAAACGAGAATGAATTGAGCAGCAGAAGAGCGTAAGGCGGAACCTTTGAAAAACCCAGAAACCACAGGAGACATTGAAAATGGCGGAAAAATTCTAAGTAAAAGGAACAAGCGGAGGAGCAAAGATTGATGCTCAGGAACCGTTAGATCTAGGAAGATCAACGGCTGAGATCGAATCGGGACTAGAATATCTCATCGCATCTCTTCAGTGGAAGAGGAACCAGCCTATGGAACTACCGAGCTCCGATAGGGCGATATAATCGGACCTAAAGCTCCATAACAGCGGATTTAAATCCCTATCGGGTCCGAGAATATAATCGCATCGGAACTTCATGCGATGAAGAGAAGTGCCATTAGCCCATGATTGGAGGTAAAAGGTATCGGCGATCGGAGAAGGCGGAGGTCAAAGCGATAGTGCGGGAGGAATCAAAGGAACCAGACCGGACGATGATATGAGCACGAATCTATAAGATTTGAGATCCGATAGATGTGCTCGGAGTGGGGTTTTCCCGTCATTCCATTATATTTGCGTTAAAGTGATGTGGCCCGATAGCAAAGGGAAATCGTGTATTGGAAGGTGGTGAGGCATATACACATGTAAGACCCGCGGAGGAGCCGATAGCGATTGCGATAAAGGTATAACATCTGGAATTGTGCAGAAACCGTATGAAGGCGGAAAGGTATGTTTATGTGTGTAATTTCCGTTGTAAATGTGTTATAAAGGGAATAGCACCGAAGAAGGTTTTCCATGTTAAATGTATGTGTAACCAATGCATAAGAAGGGAAAGGTTATATATATATATATATATATATATATATATATATATATATATATATATATATATATATATATATATATATATATATATATATATGGCCGATGGGTTAATGGAAGGCTTAAACAAAGAAAACTTCTCGGAAGAAGAAGAATTTGACTGCATATAGAAGGAAAAGTCTATGGATGAGTCTATAGAAGCTGTCATAAAGGAGAATGATAATGCAGATGGTGAGACAAGGATAGCTCTTGGGGAAGATAAACAACAGGAGACTGAAGGCAAACTTGAAGAAGAGACTATGTTAGCTGAAAACATAGTAAAGGATCATCAATTCGTCATGATGATAGGCACAATGGAAATAGCCATGGAAGCTGTTGAGGAAGAAGGACATCTACTGAAGGATGTTAAGAAGGAAGAAGTCTATGCAAAAGACTTAGCAAAAGGGAGAAATAACACTAATAAAGAAGTGTTTTGAAAAGGATAAACAATCTTTTGAAGCTGTCAGAAGTATGGAGAAGTATCTTTTAGAAGATAACAACTCTGAAGTAAAGGAGCATGTAGAATGTCTCTTAAATGAGAGAAATAGTGAAATATTGCAGGAGAAAGAACTTAGGATTCGAAGTGATGATGAAATACTGGAAAAGTGTCATAGAGAAATTGCATTGCTGGAATATTTGCTGGAGAATTCAGAGTATGACAGTATGATTGCAGAAAAAGGAGTTCACTACAGTGAACACGAGAAGGAAGACATCATTAGGACAAATGGTGTGGAGGAGAGACTAGTTAACAGTCTCATGAATTCTTTTGAGAGTTCAAATCAGCGTACTGATGTGCCGATAGAGGAGAAAGAAACAGAGAAACAAACTAAATTGTTGCCAAAGGAAGATAAGGCACAACAACCTTATGTTTTTAATTATAACAAGTGTTTTGTGAGTGCAGGTTTTGTTGCAAATGTTGGAGGAGATTTGGCACAACTAAGCCACTTAAAGATGAGAGAAGGAGATTCTATAGAAGAATCCAATCCATGGAACGAAGATGTTAAATTGTTGGAGAGAGTGCTGTACAGTCATGATTTAGTCATGAAAGAGGGTAAGGATGATAAGGAGGCAGTAAGCTAAGTTAAAGTCAGCATAATAAGCAAAGCAAGAGTCAACATAGAAGTCATAGCAAGCAAACCAAAAGTCGGGGCAAGCAAAATAGAAGTCAAAGTAAGCAAAGCAATTGGAACAAGAGCAAATGAAGAAGAAAAAGTAAACCAACAACAGTTTAAACAATTAACAGACAACAAAAACAACCTGAAACAAAGAGAAGGAGGCAGAAATATGAAGCAGAATATGGACCAGTCCAAAGATGTACTGGAAACAAAGATTGAAGAAATGTGGCAACTGATGATGAAGCAGTTCAAATGGAGGAAAATGGTAGTAGTAGGAAGCATGATCAATTAGAGTTTGAACCTGATTGAAAAGAAGAAGAAGATGGAACAAAAGACAACAGAAGTGCAGCAGCAACAAGGGAACAAAGCATGTGGACAGTTACAAAACAAAGTGTGGGATCCAGGAAGACAAAGATCAGAAGACACATGATCAGGAGATCATGAATATTTTCTACTTTGGGAGTCTGATGCAGGAGCATTCACCCAAGAGAAAATCATTGTAATTAAGTAGACATAAGGGGTCATGTATTTTAGGAAGTTGGATTCCTAAGTGATAAGTTAATGTAATATTTAGGCCTTTAAGTGATTTAATTAGATAATTAGAGGAGATTGTAAGTGCTCTTGAATAAATGAGAACATGAGTGGCAATAATGCCAAAAGAGTCCAAAGTCAACTATAACTCTTAAATAGTTCCATGATTCGAGGAACTAAGGAGAGCCTTTAGGAATTAATTGAACCTAGAAGTGGACATAAAGGACCAAGAGGATTTAGGAGGTAGTTCAATAGATTTAGGAGTCAATCTAGGATTTACCCCAGAATTAGTTCAACAGAACCATTCTGGATATATGTAAGCCTATGGGCAGAATAGAGGAAGAGGCCACTAACTTTGAAAAATAGGCCTGTGCGAGACCTAGGAGTCTCGAATGTAATATTTGTTTTTACATTAATATATGCAGAGTTTGTTCCTGACTGTGTCAGTGCATTGGGGAGTATTTCATGAATGATTTACTGTGAATTCGTAGGCTTTGCAATAGGTTGCAGGCAAAATTCCTAAAGATGCAGAGGAACGGAGTGATTCAGAGGAATCACAATGGGACATTGAATCCAATTGAGGAACCAGAGTGAAGCTCCGGGTGAAATAGCAAAGTGATATTTTGCATAAAAGCAAGCTTTGAGGAAGTTGAGCAGCGGAAGTAGACATCAGCGTTCTGAAGAACTGCACAGAGCAGAAGAATGAGACAGAGGGTTATAATGGATCTTTGAATTCATTCAAAGGAACAAGTAAAGTCCAAAAGGACAATGATCGAAGGAGTACGTGGAGTTAAGCTCAAACGAGAATGAATTGAGCTGCAGAAGAGCATAAGGTGGAACCTTGTGAAAAACCCAGAAACCACAGGAAACATTGAAAATGGTGGAAAAATTATAACTAAAAGGAACGAGCGGAGGAGCGAAGATTGATGCTCAAGAACCGTTAGATCTAGGGAGATCAACGGCTGAGATCGAATCAGGACTAGAATATCACATCGCATCAGTTCAGTGGAAGAGGAACCGACCTATGGAACTGCTGAGCTCCGATAAGGTGATATAACCAGACCCGAAGCTCCATAATAGTGGATTTAAACCCCTATCGGCTTCGAGAATATAATCCCATCGGAACTTCATGCGATGAAGAGAAGTGCCGTTACCCGATGATCGGAGATCGGAGATATCAGGTGATCGGAGGTCGGGCCTTAATATAGTGTAGCACTGTGGAGTGACGGAAGGAAGCGGACCCGACGATAAATATAGTCGCGACTTATAAATATGAAGTCCGCCTTATATGGTTGGGGGCGGAAGTTAATGTATCTCCTTTGTATTATGTTAAAGAGCTGCGACAAGTCTTTTAAGGCTTAAGTGGTGTTTTAACGATTCCGACAGTTGCATATCGGAATCAGAGGGGTGATGAGGTATGTAAGTATGGCCTGCGAGAGAGCCAATAGCGATTGCGATGGAGTTAGCCTCGAGAAGTGTGCAGTGACCGTAGCAAAGCGGGGAAAAGGTATGTTTATAACTATTTCCTTTGATAAATGGGTTTATAAGGAAAATATGTGCCGATAGAGTAATTCATGTGTTAAACACATATGTAGCCGAGATTTAAAGAGGGAAGGTTATATATATGGTTTAAGGGTTACGAAGGCCTAAATGAAGGTTATGATAAGTTGAAAAGTCCCGATAGGAAGGATTTGTTAAAGACTTTAATAAAGTCTTATATGGAGGCTCGAGGGTTGTAAATAGTTCCAATAGGAGGTTTATGCAGGGTGATTGTGTTTCGATACAAAGGAATGATGGTAAGAGGGCCTTAACCATTTGATATAATGAATAATTGACTCCCTTGTGAGTCAATTACCTGGGACAATTGTGTTTATGCATTCTTATGCATACTGTGGGTATATGTGCGGGGATAACCCAACACCATTAGAACCTATAGGGCGATATAATGATGCAGGGTATTCCCCGCACATACCCACAATATGCATAAAATGCACAAACACAACTGTCCCAGGTATTTGACTCTCAAAGGAGTTAAATCTTCCACCATCTAATGGTTAATGCCCTTTTTCCATAGTTCCTTTGTAAAACACCGCTTAAGACTTAAAAGACTTGCAACAGCTCTTTAACATAATACAAAGGAGATACATTAACTTCCGCCTCCAACCATATAAGGTAGACTTCAAATTTATAAGCCGCAACTATATTTATCGTCGGGTCCACTTCCTTCTATCGCTCCACAATGCTGCACTATATTAAGGCCCAACCTCCGATCACTCGGTATCTCCGATCTATGATCATCGGCTAACGACACTTCTCTTCATCGCATGAAGTTCCAATGCAATTATATTCTCGGACCCGATAGGGATTTAAATCCGCTATTATGGAGCTTCGGGTCTGGTTATATTGCCCTATCGGAGCTCGAAAGTTCCATAGGCTGGTTCCTCTTCCACTGAACTGATGCGATGCGATATTCTAGTCCCGATTCGATCTCATCCATTGATCTCCCTAGATCTAACGGTTCTTGAGTATCAATCTTCGCTCCTCCGCTTGTTCCTTTTACTTAGAATTTTTCCGCCATTTTCAATGTTTCCTGTGGTTTCTAGGTTTTTCACAAGGTTCTGCCTTACGCTCTTCTGCTGCTCAATCATTCTCGTTTGAGCTTAACTTTGCGTACTCCTTCAATGACTGTCCTTTTGGACTTTACTTGTTCCTTTGAATGAATTCAAAGATCCATAATAACCCTCTATCTCGTTCTTCTACTCTGTGTAGTTCTTCAGAACACTGCTATCTACTTCCGCTGCTTAACTTCCTCAAAGCTCCCTTTTATGCGAAATCTCACTTCTCTATTTCACCCCGGAGCTTCACTCTGGTTCCTCAATTGGATTCAATGTTCCATTGTGATTCCTCTGAAACACTTCGTTCCTCTGCGTCCTTCAGAATTATGCCTGCAACCTATTGCAGAGCCTACGAATTCACAGTAAATCATTCATGAAATACTCCCCAATGCACTCACACAGTCAGGAACAAACTCTGCATATATTAATGTAAAAAAAAATATTACATTCGAGACTCCTCGGTCTCGCACATGCCTATTTTCAATGTCAGTGGCCTCTTCCTCTATTCTTCCCATAGGCTTACATATATCCAGAATGGTTCTGTTGAACTAATTCTAGTGTAAATCCTAGATTGACTCCTAAATCCTCTATCCATTATGCCACTTCTATCAAAACTACATTTGGTTCTGGTCTCCCTCGACCAATTCCTCTCCTTGGCGGCATCTTTACTGTAAACACTATCTCTTCTGCTCTGATACCAAAATGATGAAAAGGAGTCTTGGATATTACCCAAAATTCCCCTTTTGCAAAAATAATTCAAATCTTGGACTTATGGTTAAGAACCAAAAAGTCCCAACGGAAGCGCTCTTAGGCCTTTAGCCTTTCAATCATGGATTTACAACACTACTAGAGCCTTTTTCCCCTATCGGAAGCCACCACTCATGAGCTTTAAAGCCCGCACGCCCATCATCCATCTTTTGGGAGCGACCCATCATAAATACATGTATCGGGAGCGACCCACCATAAATACGTGGAAACCATATATATATAAAACCCCCGTTTTATAACCGTGCCCACATATATATAATTATATGGAACAATACCAAACCTCGCTTTTCCAAAATGCCGGACTTATAAATATATATATGTGCCTTTATAATCTATCGGCAGGTCCGATATCGGCCGTCGCAACCATAAACTTTATATCACGGGCCTGATGACCCCTATGAGGTTGCGGACCCGATCTATAATTCACTACAGTTTAATGTTTCTGTCGCATCCACCTCCGCCCAATAGTATTTCGTCGGCGATCGGCGATTGCTCGATGCGCTATACACATATATGCATCCGCCGATATAGAACCGGACCCGACTTGGGAATTCAACCCGATATATAAAATATCACGTCCGCTTTCATTACTAAGGTTTCCGATGCGATATCGTTCCGCCGATGCTCCGGACCCGACTTGGGAATTCAACCCGATATATAAAATATCACGTCCGATTTCATTACTAAGGTTTCCGATGCGATAGAACTAAACGGACCCGATGAGTTCCGAAGGAAACCTTAATATTATTTCAAGTCCGTTCAGTGCTCCGCTAAGGGGTTTTGGCGCCGCTTATCTATGTAAATGGACTTTTCCGTTTACGGACTTTAGCTATGCCAGACTTGCCTTAAGCACAAGCATTCTTATGTTTATGAATAAAACCCAGACAGATCGAAACTGCATAAAGTTAAAAAGGCAACCAAACACACAAGGCCTCCACGGGCCGAATAAACAAAGCACTGCACAGAATACTGGATTTATTCATAAAATACAGGGTCTCGGCCTTGGCCAGATTACACCATAAAATGACCTCTGTTACCAAATACAGTCCACCACACTTTGAGCTCTCGCTCCACACCCAGCCTCACTCTCTTCTCCGTACACGATTATATTTTCCCCTTTTTAACTCCATAATTTCTCTAACAAAATCTAACAATAATATTCTATTTCTAAGAGATCTTAACAACAATCTTCTATCTCTTAGCTTTCATGCACACCTAAGCTAACAAATCTTATCCCCAATCTAAATAAAACAATGCCTTATTTATTACAATAACTAACAATTTGAGAAGTCATCCTTCTCGGTAACAGTAAATGAATTTAACTGTGATTAGCCACAACATGTGGACAATCCTCCACATTGCTGGCTAATGTCGATGCTCCTGCATCAGACTCCCGGGGAAGAAAAGATTTGTCCTTCAAACCTTCAGGACTCACTCCATATTTCTGTAGTTCAGCTGTTGTCAACCAACTGGAATCTTCCACTGGCTGCTCCTTCCACTTGACTAGATATTGGAAATATGTCTGCCCTCTGGTTTTCTTAGATACTCTTCGGTCTAAAATAGCTTCAACTTCTTTTTGAGATGCTTTTGGTACTTGTTCCTCCCAATCCACAGTTTGAATTTCATCACCTGTGACTTCTTTCTGCAACTCTGTTTCTGCCTCTCTGAATGGATACAAGTCTGCAATATTAAAAATGGGGGATATTCCAATCCCTTCTGGTAGCTCAATCTCATATGCATTAGCTGAAAATTTCCTTTTGATTTTACAGGGTCCTATTTTCTTCAGTTTCAGTTTATTATAAGTCCTTGTAGGAAATCTCTCCTTCCTCAAATATGCCATGACTAAATCTCCTACTTGAAATTCTTTTTCTCTCCTTTTCAGATCTGCTCTCTATTTATATCTTCTGCTGCTTTCCTGTAATTTATCTTTAACTTCTTCTTGTAGCTTTTGCATTTGTTCAGCAAAATCTTCAGCACTTGCACTTCTGGCTTCCTGTTTGCCCAAATCTCTGAGCTCATATAATCCTCTCGGATGCATTCCAAAGACAATCTGGAATGGACTCATTCCTGTGCTTCGGTTTGGTGTATCATTGTAAGCAAATTCAGCTTGAGCTAATGCCAAATCCCACTGTTTGGGATTCTGATGAACCAGAGTTCTTAATATATTTCCCAAGCTTCTGTTCACAACTTCAGTTTGTCCATCGGTCTGAGGATGGTAGGCTGAACTAAAACTAAGTTTAGTTCCCAGCTTCTTCCAAAGTGTTCTCCAGAAATGCCCTACAAATTTTGTATCCCGATCTGATACAATGCTCACAGGTAAACCATGCAATCTTACAATCTCAGAAAAGAACAAATTGGCTATGTGTGTGGCATCGCTAGTCTTCTTACAAGCAATAAAATGGGCCATTTTTGAAAATCTGTCTACAACAACATATATAGAATCATTTCCTCTCTGAGTTTTTGGTAAACCCAGAACAAAGTCCATACTCACTGCATCCCATGGTCGATCTGGTATGGGCAATGGCTGATATAGACCTGTATTTTGACTCCTTCCTTTGGCATACTGACATACCCTGCATTTCTCAACAAACTTTTTAACATCAGTTTGCATTTTAGGCCAATAATAAAAAGCATTCACCTGAGTGAAAGTTTTGTCTTGTCCAAAATGACCAGACAATCCTCCACTGTTCTTTTCTTTAATGATGTTTTCTCTCATTGAACATTTAGGAACGCATAATTTGTTGCTCTTAAATAACAGGCCTCCTTGAATAAGGTAGTCCATCCATTGACTTCTGTTATGGCTCATTGGATTCTGTACTGTCGTGTAGATATCCCTAAAATCCTCATCATCATGATACATTTCTATCATCTCATCAAAACCTACAACACCCACTTTGAATTCTTGCAAAAAAAAACTTACCCTGCTCAACGCATCTGCCACTTTATTAGACTTACCGCTTTTGTGCTTTATTACAAAAGTGAAACTTTGTAGAAATTCTACCCACTTGGCATGCTTCTGATTTAACTTTGGCTGATTATTAATGAACTGCAAAGCATGATTATCTGAATATAAAATGAATTCCTTTGGTAGTAAGTAATGCCTCCACTTTTTCAATGCCTGCACAATAGCGTAGAATTCTTTGTCATATGAAGAATATCTCCTTTTCGCATCATTTAATTTCTCGTTGAAATACGCTATCGGTCTTTGCTCTTGGCTCAACACCGCCCCAATTGCTTCTCCACTTGCATCAGTTTCCACTTGAAAGACTTTCTCGAAATTTGGCAATGCTAGAATAGGATTTTCTGTTATCTTTCTTTTCAACAAATTAAAATTCCTGTCGGCTGCTTCTGTCCATTGAAATGGCTGATTGACCTCCCTGATTGTCTCAAGGATTGGTGCACAAACTTGACTGAACCCTTTTATAAACTTCCTGTAAAAACTAGCAAGTCCATGGAAACTTCTTACCTCGAATACACTCCTGGGAGTAGGCCAGTTTCTGATTGCTTGTACCTTTTCCGGATCCATTTTTAAACCTTCTCTGGAAATCACAAACCCCAAATATACCAGCTCCTCTTTCATGAAACTACATTTCTTCAAGTTAATTAGTAGTTTTTCCTTCTACAGTGTTTTCAAGACTAACTTCAAATGTTCCAAATGTTCCTCTTTACTTTTGCTGAAAACCAGAATATCATCAAGGTAAACAACAACAAATTTACCTGTATATTCTTTCAGGACCTCGTTCATTAGTCTCATGAATGTGCTGGGCGCATTAGTGAGCCCAAAAGGCATCACTAACCACTCATACAGTCCACTATTTGTTTTGAACGCTGTCTTCCATTCATCACCTTCCCGAATTCTAATATGATGATACCCGCTTTTTAAATCTATCTTTGTAAAATACCTGGATCCACTTAAACAGTCCATTAAATCATCCATTATGGGCAAAGGAAATCTATACATGACTGTTATCTTATTGATAGCTCTGGAATCGGTGCACATGCGCCATTCTCCTCCCTTTTTCGGACTAAGCACCGTTGGCACAGCACACGGACTCAGACTTTCTCGGATCAGTCCCTTGTCCATTAACTCTTGAACCTGTCTTGCAACCTCTGCATTTTCCTGAGGAGTTAATCTATATGCAGCTTTATTAGGTAGACTTGCTCCTGGTATTAAGTCGATATGGTGACTTATACTCCTAATCGGTGGTAATTCATTCGGCAATTCATCCACAATGATATCCATGTAACTATTTAACACATATTGAATTTCTTCAGGCAAATCATTTAAATTGGTGGAGGTTAAAATTACCTTTGGCCTTCCTACGAGAGCGAAATGCACCTCTTCGCTTTTATCAACCTCTTGTAGCAGTTCCTTGCCACTCATCAACATAATACTATTTTCAGGCAGCTCTTTGTCAACATCATTCTTTACTGGCAGCAACGTATGTTTAACTCTGTCCTTCTCTATAGTATATGTATTCCTTCTCCCATCATGAATCGCCTTCCTGTCAAATTTCCACGGTCTTCCCAATAACACATGACATACATCCATGGGCATTATGTTACATAAGATCACGTCTTTGTATGTGCCGATCTGCATTTCCACATTACACTGCTCTGTCACAATGACTTGATGACCCTTCTGTAGCCAAGATACTTTGTAAGGTGCAGGATGCGCTTTCCTTGTTAATCCGAGCTTTTCCACCATCTCTGTAGACACAAGATTGTCAGTACGCCCGTTATCAATTGTAACCTTACAACACTTACCCTTTGACTTGCATGTAGTCCTGAAAAAGTTCTTCCTTTGCGCAGGTTCTCCAATCTCCTTTTCTGATCTTAACAAAGTTCTTCTAAGCAGCAATGCTTCACCTTCTTCCGGTGGTTCTTCTACAAGTCGAGGTGGTTCCGGCTCTGCCTCAGCCACATTTTCACCCCTCTGGCTTGCTGACTTGTTACGAGGATAGTCTCGTGACATATGTCCCCATTCTCCACAGGTATAACACCTAACATCTCTTCCTCGCCCTCTTCCTCTGGGCGCAAATCTCCCTCTACTAGATTCACCCATCTGTGGTGATCTGCTGCTTGAACTCCCTGTGTCAATTTGATGCTGTGTTCCTCTAGATCGACCAACTCCTCTACCTCTTGCTGAGATCTTTCCTCTGTTCCTTTGACTTTGTTTTCTTAATATCTTCTCTTCTGCCTTCAATCCTTCTTGATAGGAATCCTCAACGGTTTTCAGACTTAACAGACCAATCTCATCTTAGATCTCATACCTTAGCCCATTAACATATCTAGCTACTTTTTCCAAATCATCCTCTACATGCCCTGTTCTGATACTTAATCTGTAAAATTCTTCAGTATATTCTTTAACAGACATTCCTTTTTGCTTCAGATTTTGCATCTGCTTAAAAAGATTCAAATGATAATCTTTCGGCAAAAACTTGGCTTTCAGTTTACTTACCATTTTATCGCACTGCTTTATCTTAGATTTCCCCTTTCTCGCTCTTGATGTCTGTACCTCGTCCCACCAGATGGCTGCATGACCTTTCAATCTAGTTACTGCAAATTTTACCTTCTTGTTCTCTTCAACCTCTTCATAATCGAAGTACTGATCTATGGATCTGATCCAATCCATGAGCTCCTCGGCATTCATACTCCCTTCATACATAGGAATCTCCACTTTAGGTTTGCCTCCAACCTTTGCCAGCATCTTCAGGATTTTGATATTTTCATTCTCTTCTTCTGCTTCCACATCTGTATCAGATTCTTCTGCAGGACTCTCAGCTCCCTCGTCAGGCGCTCTTCTTTGGGCTGTCTCCATTGCCTCCATTCGTGCACGCAAACTCCGCACTTCTTCTATCAAAACTACATTTGGTTCTGGTCTCCCTCGACCAATTCCTCTCCTTGGCGGCATCTTTACTGTAAACACTATCTCTTCTGCTCTGATACCAAAATGATGAAAAGGAGTCTTGGATATTACCCAAAATTCCCCTTTTGCATAAATAATTCAAATCTTGGACTTATGGTTAAGAACCACAAAGTCCCAACGGAAGCGCTCTTAGGCCTTTAGCCTTTCAATCATGGATTTACAACACTACTGGAGCCTTTTTCCCCTATCGGAAGCCACCACTCATGAGCTTTAAAGCCCGCACGCCCATCATCCATCTTTCGGGAGCGACCCATCATAAATACATGTATCGGGAGCGACCCACCATAAATACGTGGAAACCATATATATATAAAACCCCCGTTTTATAACCGTGCCCACATATATATAATTATATGGAACAATACCAAACCCCGCTTTTCCAAAATGCCGGACTTATAAATATATATATGTGCCTTTATAATCTATCGGCAGGTCCGATATCGGCCGTCGCAACCATAAACTTTATATCGCGGACCTGATGACCCCGATGAGGTTGCGGACCCGATCTATAATTCACTACAGTTTAATGTTTCTGTCGCATCCACCTCCGCCCAATAGTATTTCGTCGGCGATCGGCGATCGCTCGATGCGCTATACACATATATGCATCCGCCGATATAGAACCGGACCCGACTTGGGAATTCAACCTGATATATAAAATATCACGTCCGCTTTCATTACTAAAGTTTCCGATGCGATATCGTTCCGCCGATGCTTCAGACCCGACTTGGGAATTCAACCCGATATATAAAATATCGCGTCCGATTTCATTACTAAGGTTTCCGATGCGATAGAACTACACGGACCCGATGAGTTCCGAAGGAAACCTTAATATTATTTCAAGTCCGTTCAGTGCTCCGCTAAGGGGTTTTGGCGCCGATTATCTATGTAAATGGACTTTTTCGTTTACGGACTTTAGCTATGCCAGACTTGCCTTAAGCACAAGCATTCTTATGTTTATGAATAAAACCCAGACAGATCGAAACTGCATAAAGTTAAAAAGGCAACCAAACACACAAGGCCTCCACGGGCCGAATAAACAAAGCACTACACAGAATACTGGATTTATTCATAAAATACAGGGTCTCGGCCTTGGCCAGTTTACACCATAAAATGACCTCTGTTACCAAATACAGTCCACCACACTTTGAGCTCTCGCTCCACACCCAGCCTCACTCTCTTCTTCGTACACGATTATATTTTCCCCTTTTTAACTCCATAATTTCTCTAACAAAATCTAACAATAATATTCTATTTCTAAGAGATCTTAACAACAATCTTCTATCTCTTAGCTTTCATGCACACCTAAGCTAACAAATCTTATCCCAAATCTAAATAAAACAATGCCTTATTTATTACAATAACTAACAATTTGAGAAGTCATCCTTCTCGGTAACAGTAAATGAATTTAACTGTGATTAGCCACAACATGTGGACAATCCTCCACATTGCTGGCTAATGTCGATGCTCCTGCATCACTGTTCTTCTTCTTGTTCTGTTATTCTTGCTATGCTGACTTCTATGTTGACTCTTATGCCGACTTTTGCTGTGACTCTTATGCTAGCTACCTCCCTATCATCCTTACCCTATTTCATGATTGAATAATGACTGTCTAACACTCTCTCCAACAATTTAACATCTTTGTTCCATGGATTGAATTCTTCCACAAAATCTTCTTCTCTCATCTTTATTTGGTTGTTCATCTGTGCCAAATCTCCTCCAGCATCTGCAACTAAACCTGCATTCACAAAACACTTGTTAAAATAAAATACATAAGGCTATTGTGACTTATCTTCCTTTGGCAACAATTCAGCTTGCTGCATTGTTTCTTTCTCCTCTATTAGCACATTAGTATGCTGATTTGAACTCTCAAAAGAATTCATGAGACTGTCCATTAGTCTCTCTTCCACACCATCTGTCCTAATGATGTTTTCCTTCTCTTGTTCACTGTAGTGAACTCCTTTTTCTGCAATCATACTGTCATACTCTGAATTCTCCAGCAAATATTCCAGCAATGCAATTTCTCTGTGACAGTTTGCCAGTATTTCATCATCACTTCCAATCTTAAGTTCTTTCTGCTGCAATAATCCACTGTTTCTCTCATTTAAGAGACATTCTCCATCCTCCTTTACTTCAGAGTTGTTATCTTCTAAAAGATACTTCTCCATACTTATGATAGCTTCAAAAGATTGTTTATCCTCTACAAAATACTCCTTTATTAATGTTCTTTCTCCCTTTCCTAAGTCTTTTGCATAGACTTCTTCCTTCTTAACATCCTTCAGTAAATGTCCTTCTTCCTCAACAACTTCCATGGCTATTTCCACTGTGCTTATCATCATGATGAATTGATGATCCTTTACTATGTTTTCAGCTAACATAGTCTCTTCTTCAAGTTTTCCTTTAGTCTCTTGCTGTTTATCTTCCCCAGGAGCTATCCTTGTCTCACCATCTGCATTATCATTCTCCTTAATGACAACTTATATAGACTCATCCATAGAATTTTCCTTCTCTATGTAATCAAATTCTTCTTCTTCCGAGAAGTTTTCTTTGTCACCTTTTGCTTCTAGATCTTCATCTCCTCTGAAGATATGTTTAAAAGGATTCTTTTCTCCTGCAATATCTACCATCATACACAAACTATCAGTTTTAAAAATATAAGATATCAAGCCCTTCACTTGGTTGCTTGATATCTTTCTCCAACTGCATATGAGATCTATCTATCTCATCTTCTTCCAAAACAAAATTTAGATTCTGCTGGTCTTCTTTCTTCTTCATGACAATATCAGCAAATTTTCCTTCTTTACATGTTTCACCTGCAAACATACAAAAATTGTCAGTTTTAAAACCATGTGACCCTTTGGCCTCACTTGAAGTTCCAGTATTCAAGTATTTATCTTCAGTTTCTCCCAAAATTTCTCCTTGTTCTGGTTCACAAATGAACTCTTCCATTTCAAACTCAACTTCCTTGAGTTTTCTCTTCAGCCACTTTACTTGCATTTGCTGTAGCCTTCTCTGTATCTCATGCCATTCCACTGGATTTTTCCTCAAGACCCATCCTAGTCTCTGGCTTTCTTCTAGTATTCTTCTTAATGCTTTGAGTTGTTCTTTTAACTCAGAAATCTCCTGGTCAATTTCTTCTTGATTCATTCTCTTGCCATTTGTCTTGGCATTCTCTTTCTTCATCTTTCTTCTGCTGTGGCTTCTCTCTGAACCTTTGCTATGACTATCAGTAGTCATCTTCTTCTCCTCTTTATTCATGAGCTCCTCACTCATTTGCAACAAGCCTCTGCAACAACTAGTCCTCCTTGCTGCAATCTTACCTCACTAAGCTCTCCTCACTCAATCTTTTGGTAAGCACAGTCCTCTATCTGGAACCTTCTCTTGAGCAACACCTTTGCTCCTTCTAGGCTTCTGCAATTTCTCATTCTCTCTTGAGAACACTTCAACTGTACTCTCTGTCCAATCTCTTGTTGGATTCTTCAGGTTTACTGCCACTTCTACTTCAGAGTATTCTCCTTACTTTGCCTTCAAGAACACATCTGGTTCTCCTCTCATAACTTCTCTTGCTGTCACCTGTGTATTAGTAATAAAACACACATTCTCAATTTAAAACAGAACACATTATCTCACCTTCAAGATCTCAACATGATCTTGTTTCACCATTCCACCATGAACTGTTCTCTGTTTTGTCTCCAAGTCCTCTTCCCTTCAGAACTTGCGCTAAGCAATATTGCTTTTTCTTTCCTTCAAGAAATCCTCTGTTCCTTTCTATTCCAATCCTCTGCTGGAACTACTACAGTCTTCCAAGAACTTCAAAAGTTCTCCTTACAGTCTTCTGCTGTATTCTCTATCATTCATCAATTAACTTATGCACATGACCTTCTTCTGTGTGCAAACTCCCTTTTGCAGAAATCTTTCCTCGCTCTGATTTCAATTATGCTTTGATACAAATCTGCTTTGATACCACTAATGGTGTAGGGGAATTCCCGCACATACCTACAATATGCATAAAATGCATAAACACAACTGTCCCAGGTATTTGACTCTCAAAGGAGTCAAATCTTCCACCATCTAATGGTTAATGCCATTTTGCCATAGTTCCTTTGTATTGGAACCAATCACCCGCCAAAACCTTCTATCGGGACTTAAATTGATCCTCAAGCCTCCATTTGATCTAAATCCTTCTATTGGGAATTAAAACCCTCCTATCAGGACTCATTTACTCCCAAAAACCTTAGCTTAAGCTCTTAGGCCGCATGTATATAGCCTTCCCCTTTTACACTTTGGCTAACATATGTTTATCGCATAAAATGCTCTATCAGCGTTTAATTCCTTATAACCCTTTTACAAAGGAAAATACGCACAAACCATACCTTTTTCAACTTTATACGGTCTCTGCACAGACCCCGAGGCTACCTCCATCGCAATCACTATCGGCTATCGAAACTTTCACAGGCCACATTACACATGTGCCTCATCACCCCTCCAATTCCAATAGATGACTATCAGAATCGTTAAACACCGCTTAAGCCTTAAAAGACTTGTCGCAACTCTTTAACATAATACAAAGGAGATACATTAACTTCCGCCCCCAACATATAAGGCAGACTTCAAATTTATAAGCCACGATTATATTTATCGTCGGGTCTGCTTCCTTCCGTCGCTCCACAGTGCTGCACTATATTAAGGCCCGACCTCCGATCACTCGATATCTCCGATCTCGGATCGTTGGCTAATGAAACTTCTCTTCATCGCATGAAGTTTCGATGCAATTATATTCTCGGACCTGATAGGGATTTAAATCCGCTGTTATGGAGCTTCGGATCCGGTTATATCGCCCTATTGGATCTCGGCAGTTCCATTCAGTTCCTCTTCCACTGAACTGATGAGATGCGATATTCTAGTCCCGATTTGATCTCAGCCATTGATCTCCCTAGATCTAACGGTTCCTGAGCATGAATCTTCGCTCCTCCGCTCGTTCCTTTTAATTAGAATTTTTCCGCCATTTTCAATGTTTCCTGTGGTTTCTAGGTTTTTCACAAGGTTTCGCCTTACACTCTTTTGCTGCTCAATTCATTCTCGTTTGAGCTTAACTCTGCGTACTCCTTCGATCACTGTCCTTTTGGACTTTACTTGTTCCTTTGAATGAATTCAAAGATCCATTATAACCCTCTGTCTCATTCTTATGCTCTGTGTAGTTCTTCAAAATGCTGTTGTCTGCTTCCGCTGCTCAACTTCCTCAAAGCTTGCTTTTATGCGAAATCTCACTTCACTATTTCACCCCGGATCTTCACTCTGGTTCCTCAATTGGATTCAATGTCTCATTGTGATTCCTCTGAATCACTCCGTTCCTCTACGTCCTTCAGAATTCTGCCTGCAACCTATTGTAGAGCCTACGAATTCACAGTAAATCATTCATGAAATACTCCCCAATGCACTGACACAGTCAGGAACAAACTCTGCATATATTAATGTAAAAACAAAGATTACATTCGAGACTCCTCGGTCTCGCGCAGGCCTATTTTCAATGTCAGTGGCCTCTTCCTCTATTCTTCTCGTAGGCTTACATATATCCAGAATGGTTCTGTTGAACTAATTCTGGGGTAAATCCTAGATTGACTCCTAAATCCTCTGTCCATTATGTCCACTTCTAATTAATTCCTAAAGTCTCTCTCTTGTTCCTCGAATCATGGACGGTTTAAAGAGTCCTAATTGAATTTAGGCTCTTTTGTCATTATTGCCACTCATGTTCTCATTTATTCGAGAGCACTTACAATTTCCTCCCATTACCTAATTAATTCACTTAAAAGCTAATATTACACTAATTTGTCACTTAGGAATCCAACTTCCTAAAAATACATGACCCCCTATGTCTACTTAATTACAATGATTTTCTCTTGGGTGAATGCTCCTGCATCAACTCATCTCCTTAAGGTTTTACTCAAATTTTGAGCGGGAGTACTCGTTGGATGAAAAATTTAATTCCTCATCCAAAGAGTACCCATGTTGTATACTTTCGATGGAGCCTGCTACACGAAAAATGTGAAATACATGAAAAGACATGATTGCAATCACATTTTTCATGTATTTCTCAGTTTTCATGTAGTAGGGTCCATCAAAAGTATGCAACATGTGTACTACTTGTATGAGGAATCAAATTATGCATCCAACGAGTGTTTACGCTCGAAATTTGAGTAAACCCATAGGGAGATAAGATGTAAATACGAGTTGGAAAAATAGTTTTTTTTTTCCTCTAAAATTAGATGATGTCATCTAATCTTATTTTATTATTTCCACTATTATTTTATAATTTCCTTAGGAGGCCCATTTCAGACCTCAAAAATCCCCTAATGACTATTTCTCCAATCATGAAGATTTGATTTTCTATCATTCTCATTCTTCATATAAGGCTTGTTCATTGAATAAAAACAAATGATCTACTTCCAGCTCGCCCTTTTGTTGCTTTGTGGCTTCATTAATCCTCTTAACTTTCATGTCATAAACCTTTCAATAGAGACTTGGAGTAATTTTTAACAAGCAATATACCAAAATTTGTAATGAAGTATCCCATGCTTTTTATTTCTCAGTTTTCAAAGTCACCAAGATTGTCTTTGCAATTGTGCCATCACCTCCAAGAAACTTACATGCAATCTCTTGCGATATGGATTATCTGCAACATAGATCATTAGAGAATCCTTAGCAGAGACAACAACTTGAACAATCACATATGGTTTCCATTCTAGTAAACTCTCTACTATGCAAATGTTCGTGGAGAGGGAGTTATTACTTCAACAAGTCATGGCATGGAATTTTATAGAGATGGCTTTAGGTGATATTTAGGCCAATCCAAAAAACCCAACAAAGTAATATGATAGAAACATATATGAGACTTGAAAAGCAAGGGTGGGGGGGGGGCAAGATTTTAAATACACAAGGAAATTTTTTTTGGGTGGTGGGGTGTTGTAGCATCTACAATAATTAGAAAACCATTGGTAGAATCCAACATCTCTACCTTCGTCCTTTCAAAAATAGAGTCTAGTAATAATAAGGGGAACTATGATGGGAACTGTGGGTGTCGCTTTCAGCTACTTGACCATTTAAAGATGTTCCTGTAACATACCCCCTACTATCCCCAACCCTCCCTAAGGTTAGGAGGTAGTTACTATGCTAAGACAATCTCCATGGTCCAATTATGGAAATGGGGTCAAAAATTTTCGCTTACTTTTACTCTCGAGAACTCAAAATAAATGACACCATCACGTTTGTCTCTTTGAGATGATTCCTATGGTATAAATTTTTCTTTGATCTAACCCCCAGATCCAAAGATATGTCCATAGAAAGATTAACTATTTAATTAGTGCCACCTCACCAACCTGCCACATGGCGCTTGCATGCATGGTCCCCACATGGGGCCCATGTGGCAATCCTAGTCATCCCTCTTTGCCACGTAATACCCACTATACTACGAGCCTGACCCAACTCATAACACATATGCGCTATATGAAAAGTATTATGGGCACAGGCCCCTCAATGACCACATCACCCCATAACTATTCTTCCTGGAGGTAACTCTTGCCACCCCTTGCTGTCCTTTCCAAGGAAAATATTTTCAGGCATACGTGGAATCAAACAGACCCCACCACCAATGTGGCCCAATACCTATGGTACACTCAACTCCCTATCACCACATCAACTCTCTTCGATGCATGCAATGATGATGGGTTGACCTAACCTCCATTCGACCTCCGGGTTGGCATGGACATATGACACGACACCTTTCCTTTGCTCTTCCATAGCATAAATACTAGCCTACTACACCATATTCGCTCAGAGATAAAAATCTCAAGACTTTGGTACCTAGCTCTGCGGAATAATGCCAAGGAGATAACGCTGGGCTAACATGTATTGCCCTAGGTCCCAACCTAGGCCTTCGACGCGTAGTGTGATCGCATCTACAAGTTATAACAGTATGGGATTTTTTCGATGTGACAATGTGCTAACTCTTCATATCAGCCCCACTATGCCAAGTTACCCTGGGAGTTTAATCCCATAAATTTTCCACAATGTTCCTTTTAGAAAACCTTGGGAGGAACCTCTGGGGTCATCCAATGGCCATAGTGCTTACCCATCGATGGATAAGATCCCTCTGCCTTCGTGCATGGGCATGGGGATTGACCATATGGTGCTAATGATGGGTGTTTCTCCGTGCCTCTTTGAGCCCTAACCTCCTATATGGTATGGGATTTTATCCCTTTCGGAGTGTGGCCTAACAAAATCTGTGGGACGGGGATTTTATGTCATTTAACCAAAGAATTAATGCATGTCTTTATTCGATTAACACGTGCCATTGTTACAAGGAATACATGTAAGAATGTTAACCATATCATTTGTACATGCAAACAACTAAAAAACTCACCATATAGCACTAAAATCAAGGATTACTAGAAAAATTAAACATTTTTCATTTCATAACGAGAGCGATTTATTGTCGTAACAAAATATTAGTGTTAATCCTTGCAATCAAAGCATTAATCCATGTACTTTAACTAAATATTATACCATGAAATCTTTTTGATGACAACAGGTGGTGTACAAACTATTGAAAGCATTGAGTAACAAAATGTGTGAGAAAGTACAAGTGTGCAGGGTGGCTATATATGGAAAAATTGTGCCAAGACATAAATTCTTGCGGAGGCGTGGGAAACTATAGTGATAGATACTAACTGTGATGTAGAGGATTCATCACCTAGTATTAAAAAAAGAATTAAGGCTTATTCATACAATTAACATCTATTCAATGAATCAATGTGCAATTAAGCCATTGTTCAAGCGCTTAATAACATTTATTCTAATGCATTTTTTAATGATTACGGTTGTAAACCTATGAAGAAGATTGTATCCATCCATATTATAAAATATTTTTTTGACATTTATTCAGATAATCAATGCGTAATCAACACAATTCGAGTGGTTAATAACATTTACTGCTTGTAAACAAATCGAGAAGATGCACAGGGCTCCACAATTAGTATCCACTATAGCAGATTGAAATGATATGCATACCCCCTTTGCACTCTTCTTTCACACATTGCGCCATTTGGAAACAAAGTTTTGGCGAAATCTTACATAGATTCAAGGAACCTTTCGCAACATGGATTATCATATATAAAAAAATTAATTAAGACTTAATCTTACGATTAATAAAAGCTTCATTGCCAGTAAATGTAAGTCTATTCGACATTTATTTGGCGAATCAATACGTAATTAGGACATCGTTCAATTGCTTAGTAACATATTAAAATAATAATTAAGGATTAATCTTACGATTAACAAAAGCTCCTTTTCCGGTAAACATAAGTCTTTTCGACATTTATTTGGTGAATTGGCGTGCAATCAGGACATCATTCAAATGATTAATAACATTTACTCTAATGAAATTTGTAATGATTACTGGTTGTAAACAAATCAAGAAGGTCATATCCATCTATATTTTTTTGTAAGCTTGGTAGTACCTTCTCATTTTCGAGTTTTTACGTGTCCGCTATTCACCCCATTTTCGGGGAGGGTTGCACAAGAATCGAACCCAAGATCTCCAGTTCAGTGAGACTTCATTTCCACGACCATTGCCACTTGAGCTACCCCATGCAGATGTCATATCCATCTATATTATAACATAGTTTTTTTGACATTTATTTAGTGAATCGACACATAATTAGGACATCGTTTGTGTTCTCAATAGTATTTACTGGTTGGAAACAAATCAAGATGGTGTACATGGATTTCAACAAGTTTTTATCCTAGCAAATTGGAAGGATGTGTGAAAAAGGGATATGTGCAAGAGCATTTTTTTGTCCTCATTTCCACTCTTTCACATACATTACCTGTTCGCACATATCAATTTCCCGCAGTGCGGATTAACTGATATTAAAAAATTAATTAAGTCTTAATCATATGATTAAAAAACATATTTTCAAATCTTAATGGCAAGTATTATTAAAATCATAAGCATTCATACGAGAGTGATGGTGAAATAATCATATATTTAGAGCTTAAGTGAATGAAAGCCTATTGAATTTTTCTAATGCATATTGTAATTCTTCGGGCTACAAAATTATCGCATTGTTACGTTTTTTACAGTAAAAAGAAATTATAACAGGTTGCTCTCATCTAAAGGTTGTCTAGGTTAGAATGAACGAGAGAACACAAGGCAACAAAATATGGACCCTTGTTCAGAATCTAGAAATGAAATGGAAAACAAAGCTTAAGTATTCTTATTTCAACGTTGTAGAAAAAAAACATGGCACAATATACATTATTGAGTAAACCCATAATATTTATGAGATCAAAGGAAAAAGTTCAGTACCCAAAAAGGAATGAAGAAGCAACAAGTTCAATTGTCATCCTTGAGAACTCATAACTTAAATATGTACTCTTTATGGCAAGAACATTTATGGTACTCTGTCTTATCTTCTAAGTTATTGTCTTGTTGTGAATAAGGACAATGAAGAAGTTGAGAGACCTCTGTAATGCAATACAAAAAGAGACAATTGATTGTGATTGTAGTCTATTTAATACTTAAAGCTATCAACCATTAAAGGTAAAAAATTAGAAAAAGGGGTGATAAAAACTCCAGAGTTTCTTCCAAGAAACACGTAAATATGTGTAAAGTAAAGGAGTTAATATGAGATTTATGTTTGCTAAGGTTGTGTACATATGAACAAAGGTTTTATGCATGAATATGGGTTACACTTTTTGGCAAGCACATGAGTTAGGAGGGAGAAAAAAGGAGCTCAATCGAGTTGTTTTAGGGCTTAAAAATTTACCCTCGATCGAGCTCCTACGTAACCCAGAGTTACATAGGAGCTCGATCGAGCTATTTTTTTAAACATCCTGCCCAAAATGCAAGAGGGAGTTTATGGTTTAAAGGGCTCGATAGAGCTATATTTTTTAACCATGTTAAGAACTCAAGCCCTCGATCGAGTTATTTCAAATCTTAAACGCTCGATCAAACATTTTAGGTGCTTGATCGAGTTGTTGAGGGTCTAAAAAATGGAGTTTTAGCTCCCCTTCTATGGATTTCTATGTAACACCATTTTGTACCCTAGTGGTCTTTAGGAAGAATTTGTCCTTATGTGGCGGAGTTGATCATGTTGGTTTCGTGAAGGAATCCTCTATCCAATGGCATATGAGTTTGACATTTTCGAATTCATATAATATTTTTCATCTAATTTATTTTAAACATAAGGCCTGAATTTTTTTTGGTTAGTTTCAAAGGGGCTGAATAAAAAATCAATAACATAAAATATACAAAATGAAAAAATGTAAAAAAATACAAATATCTTTGTTTACGATTCCTGTTCAAAAGGGTAATCTTGGTTTTTAATTTATTTAAAGATTAGAAAAAAATCTTACACGAACACGTGTCTGCAAAATACAATTAAAATATTACTTTGCCAACTTCGAAAAATAGTTAAAAAAAATAATTTTGCATATTTTTTTTTAATATGAAAGCTTAGTTCTCTCGTGTTGGAAATACTGAGAGGGGGGGTGAATCAATATTTCTTTTAAATTTTTTATTTTTATGCCAGTTAAGATCACTTATAAACAGAAAATAAATAAATGTATAACAAAATAATAAATTTATTAAAACAACGAGTACTCCAATTCTCTTTTACAATATTCAAATTTCAATATGTATAATAATTCTTCAGGGCTCCAAACCTAGATGAAGACTCCAATCTTCAATCTACCAGGCTCCAACTTGTACTTTTGCAAGCAGCAACTTGGTCTTCTTGAGAACTCCAATCCCCTAGGGATCTAACCCTCTTAGCTAGTTTAGGCTCCAACTTGGTCCTCTTGAGGACTCCAATCTTCTACTTCAGATCTTCAATGGGGATTCAAAAATTCTTCAAGGCTTCTAATTTCTTCTACAAAAAACCTTGAAGGATTTCTCTAAGAATATTCCCATTTCAACAATGCTTTATGTATAGCTCCAAGATCCGCTTCATCAATTTCCTAGTATGTGTCTCCACAACTCTTCATATCTCCACGAAATAATTTTCCTCTAGGCTACTTCATTAGTGCTTGAATAATGCTGCTCCTTTGATGAATGCTTCAAGGTATGCCTTCACAAAGTGTCTCCAAAAATTCTTCCACAACCCTTCAATAATGACTCAACCAATAAATCAACGGACTTTCATTAGTAAGTCTTGAGGATTCCCTAAGAAATGCTAAAAAAATATGCCCAATATACTGCTTTTGTTGGGTCCCCATAATATTAGTGATTACCCCATTACTATTGTAGTTATACCCCTTATTAATATTGTTGTGCCCCTATTACCCCCATATTGTTATTACTGTGCCCCATAGAATCCCTCTATTGTTATTTTTGTGGCTTTATATTATTATTGTTAGGTCGGCTGGATTATATTGTGACTCCTTAGACTCCTATATATAGAAAGGAGGTTTTGTCATTTGAATCATCCAAGAATTGTTCATTTATGTAATATAAAGGAGGTTTCCCCCTCGAAGAGGCTGAATTCTAAGGCGTTGATCTATCTTTTCTATCTTTTCTTGAGCTGGTTTCATAACATTTGGTATCAGAGCTTTGGATTCTAGGGTTTCGCTGCTCCAAACAGGTCATCGTGGCATTTTCGCTATAACTTTTTTTCTATGATGTTTCAGAAGTCGCAAAAAAAACCCATTTGAGAAGAATCGCGCTGAACCTCGGGTCCGAATTTCAGAGCTTTTCGCGCTATATTTTCGGAGATATGATCTGAGGAAGTTGGTCTTTTTGCAGACTCCTGAATTACATTCCAAACAGGTGACCTGGGGAAAATCGTCATAACTTTCTTTCTGAGCATCGGATTGAAATTTTGCAAGAAGGTACAGAAAGAGGACGGACTATAGTTTTATTGTATATATTGTTCAGAGTCAAAGGTTGAAACAGTGACACGTGGCACTTCATACAAGTTCGCTCTACTGAACTAGTCTACAATCAGGTCACTACGGGAGATTGTGCATAACTCTTTCTTGGAGAATCCAATTTGGATCAGACTACTGGCATTGGAAAGAGGACAAAGAAGGCTACTACAAGTCATAATTTCAGAACTGGATGATTCGAAATTACAGAGATACATCAGATTCAATATCAGGCTTCTACAAGGTGAAAAAAGGTGTGTAGTTTTTTTTAAATTTTTGCGTAAGCTTGGTTTGAAGGAATTCAAAGGGCATAGTAAAGCATTATTATCGATAATTGATGCCCCGAGGAAAGAAAATGCAAACACCCAGTAAGAAACCTGAAAGCTCTAGCATGACTTATGAAGAAGAGGAAGAAATGCAACATGATATAGCAAAATTACGAGACCAAGTGCAACAAGTGTCACTTGCACAAAAAGGAACAGACTCTAAGTTGGATGGTTTAAAGAAAGATGTAGAAGCTAAGATGGATGGTTTAAAGAAAGGCGTAGAAGCTAAGATGGACGATTTGAAGATAGATTTGAAGACAGACATGGAAGAATTGAAGAAGTTGCTACAAGAAAGGGTCACTAATGGTGAAAGGGTAGTAAAGGAAACTCATGATGAGAACAAAAGAAATGTTAATCATGATTCCATAGACTTTAATGTTGGATCGAAGACCCACTATTCCAAAAATCGATATGAGGAAGTTTGATGGCAAGGATCCCGCAACATGGATATTACAGATGGAGCAATTCTTCGATCTCAATAATGTGCAAAACACACAAAAGGTACGTATGACAACTTTATATTTGGAACCAAATCAGTTTGTATGGTATCAATGGCTTTTCTCTCGTAAACAATTTATCACTTGGGCAATTTTTACGGAAGAATTGATAGCACATTATGAGGATACAAAAAGCAACACTTTTTTAAGCCAATTGATAAGTCTCAAACAAAAGGGTTCAATAATGGAGCACATTGAGGAGTTCCAAAAATTGAACATAAGGGTAAAAGATATTCCAGAGGAGCATAGGATTGATGTGTTCATAGGGTCTTTAAAGGATAATATCCAACATGATGTTCGCCTTTGCGAACCTGATTCATTAGAGAAGGCATTCAGGTTAGCAAGAAAAATGGAAAGCAAAATTATGGCAACCAGGAAGCATACCACTCACAACTATAAAGACGGAACTGTTGTTGCCCCTAGTCTTCCACAACCTATAAGGTTGACACCACAACAATTGGAAGAAAAAAGAGCAAAAGGGCTTTGTTACAGTTGCGATAGCAAATACACTAAAGGTCATAAGTGTGCTGAAAAGAAATTATTCTACATAGATTGTGAAGAGGAAGAAGAAAATGAGCAAGAAAGGTCAAAAGAAGAGGATATACTCCAGGAACAAAGCCTAGATGAAGAACAAATAAATCCGACCATATCTTGTAATGCATTGGCGGGAATTACCACTCCTCAAACCATCAAGATAGAAGGACAAATCAAGAAGAAAAAGGTAATAGTGTTGATTGATTCAGGAAGCACCCACAATTTTATTCATTGTAAGGTAGTAAAAGAATTGAATTGCTTCCTATATCCAGCACCAGAGTGTCAAGTGATGATTGCAAATGGAGGAACAATAAATTGCTCTGGAAAGTGTCATAATATCAAGCTATCCATGGGAGAATATGTATTGACTAGCCCAATGCTTTCCATTCCAATGGGAGGTGCTGATGTTGTACTAGGAGTCCAATGGCTACAATCCTTGGGTACAATAGCTTTTAATTTTCAAGAACTTTTCATCAAATTTTCTACGGAAGGAAAGGAAGTTGAATTAAGGGGTATTGCAGGGAAACCAGGAAAGATAATCAACTCTAATGGTATGACAAAGCTTCTAAAAAAGGAGCAAAGAGGTGTAATTGCACAATTATGTTCGCTAGATGTTTCCACATCAGAATCTTCTATTTCTCCAGATCTCCAAAAAGTCCTGGACAATCATTCCAAGGTATTTGAGACTCCCAAAGGTCTCCCACCTATGCGTGATCATGATCATGCTATTCATTTGATTCCAGGAAGTGTTCCTCCAAACATTAGGCCGTACAGATATCCCTATGTCCAAAAGAGCAAAATTGAACGTATAGTTGCAGAAATGCTAGAGGCTGGTATAATTCAACCAAGTCAAAGTTCTTTCTCTGCTCCAGTCGTATTGGTGCACAAGAAGGATGGATCATGGCGCATGTGTCCGGATTATAGGGAGCTCAACAAGCTCACTATTAAAGATAAGTTCCCCATTCCTGTCATTGATGAATTACTGGATGAATTGCATGGATCAATTTACTTCACCAAGTTGGATCTTCGTTTAGGATATCATCAAATTAGAGTGAAGATTGAAGACATTCCGAAAACAACATTTAGAACTCATGAGGGTCATTATGAATTTTTGGTCATGCCTTTTGGCCTTACCAATGCACCTTCAACATTTCAAGGTTTGATGAATTCAATTTTCAAACCATTCCTTAGAAAATTTGTGTTAGTATTTTTTGATGATATACTAATCTACAGCAAGTCTTGGAAGGATCATGTTGAACATGTTGACAGGGTGCTACAACTATTGGAGGAGAAACAATTATATGCAAAAAGATCCAAATGTTTCTTTGGAGTCCAGGAGGTGGAATATTTGGGTCATATTGTATCTCATGAAGGAGTTAAGGTAGACCCTAACAAAATTAAAGCCATTAAGGAATGGAAAATACCCACATCCATAAAGCATCTGCGAGGATTTCTCGGGTTGACCAGGTATTATCGCAAGTTTGTTAAGAATTATGGGAGAATAGCAGCACCTCTAACGACATTATTGAAGAAAGATGCATTTTCATGGACTCCGGAAGCAACAAAGGCCTTTGAACATCTTAAAGAGGCAATGTGCCAAGCACCAGTCTTAGCTACACGGACTTCACAAAAACCTTTATTGTGGAATGTGATGCTTCAGGAAATGGAATTGGTGCTGTTCTAATGCAAGATGAAAGACCCATTGCTTTTGAAAGTCGTCCAATCAAGGGAAAGTTTTTAAGCAAAGCTATTTATGAGAAGGAAATGTTGGCAATACTCCATGCACTTAAGAAATGGCGACCCTACCTAATGGGAAGACACTTCAAGGTAAAAACGGATCATGATAGCCTTAAATACTTTTTAGAACAAAGATTATCCTCTGAAGAGCAACAAAAGTGGGTCAAAAAGATGTTGGGTTATGACTTTGAAATCATCTACAAAAAAGGGAAGCAAAATGTGGTGGCAGATGCACTCTCAAGAAAGGATGAGGATGTGGAAGCATTGTTGTGCGCCATTTCTATTATCCAACCAGATTGGATAAATGAAGCAAGGGAGGAATGGAAGAATGACGAAGAAGTGTGGTCACTTATTCGAAAGTTACAACAAGATTCCAGTACGTCTGATACATTTAGCTGGAAAAATGATTCGTTATGGTACAAAGATCGCTTATACCTGTGTAAGAATTCCCAGCTAAAACAAAAGATTCTTATGGAATTGCACACTTCTCCCTTAGGAGGGCACTCAGGATTTTTAAAAACTTACCACAGGGTTAAGAAGGAATTTTTTTGGGATGGCCTTAAATCAGATATTCAAAAGTTTGTGGTGGAATGTTTGGTTGCCAACAAAATAAAGTTGAAACAATTAAGACACCGGGTCTATTACAACCTTTATCCATTCCAAGCCAACGTTGGGAGGAGGTTTCAATGGATTTTATCACAGGTTTACCCAAGTCTGAGGGAAAGAGTGTCATCATGGTGGTAGTTGACAGACTTACCAAGTATGCACACTTTTGTGCATTATCACATCCATTTAAAGCCAGTACAGTTTCTACTGCATTTATGGAAACAATTCAAAAGCTACATGGAAACCCAAAGATTATTGTAAGTGACAGAGATCCCATTTTCACTGGAAATTTTTGGACAGAATTATTTTCTTGTCTTGGTACTAAGTTAGCTCATAGCTCATCTTATCATCCTCAATCTGATGGGCAAACTGAGATAGTAAACAAATGTTTGGAAGGATATCTTCGTTGCTTTGTATTTGATAAACAAACACAATGGGTCAAATGGTTGCCTCTGGCTGAATGGTGGTATAACACTTCCTTCCATACAACAACAAAAATGACCCCATTTATGGCACTTTATGGGTATCAACCACCATCCATCACATCATATTTAAGAGAAATTCTAAGGTTCAGGCAGTGGAACATCACATTGAACATCAACAACAAGTCCTCCAACTCTTAAAGGATAACCTCGTGTTGGCACATAATAGAATGAAACAACAGGCAGATCAACATCGCAGTGAAAGAAGTTTTGATGTAGGTGATTGGGTATTCCTACGGCTACAACCATATAAGCAAATGTCCCTCAAGCAAGCTAAGAAGGATAATAAATTATCACCAAAGTATTATGGTTCGTACAAGGTGTTGCGAAAGATTGGTACTATGGCATACAAATTGGAGCTTCATGCAGCTTCTCAATTGACCCAGTTTTCCATGTTTCATGTTTAAAGAAGGTTATAAGCGACAAGCTCCCAGTTCAAACAATATTTCCAGAACTTGATGAGGAAGGAAAAATTATATTGGAACCAGAAGCAGTCACAGAAACAACTCGCCAGCTACGAAATCGATCAATTTCAGAGTATCTTATCAAGTGGAAGAACTTATCCGCTGAAGATTCCACATGGGAGGATGAGAATTTTATGCAGAAGTATCCATAACTACTCAAGCGTTGAGGACAACACTTTTTTGAAGGAGAGGGGCATGTTGGGTCCCCATAATACTAGTGATTACCCCATTACTATTGTAGTTATACCCCTTATTAATATTGTTGTGCCCCTATTTCCCCCATATTGTTATTACTGTGCCCCATAGAATCCCTCTATTGTTATTTTTGTGGCTTTATATTATTATTGTTAGGTCGGCTGGATTATATTGTGACTCCTTAGACTCCTATATATAGAAAGGAGGTTTTGTCATTTGAATCATCCAAGAATTGTTCATTTATGTAATGTAAAGGAGGTTTCCCCCTCGAAGAGGCTGAATTCTAAGGCATTGATCTATCTTTTCTATCTTTTCTTGAGCTGGTTTCATAACAGATTTGATGTCAAAACACTATCTTCCACTTCAGGATACTTGCATTTAGCCATTGATATTTAATCTTAGAGTATGAATCATACAAACATTGTAGGCTACAAAGACTTATCTCCTACAAGGCTTGCTTGTAATCTCCACAGTAGTATCTAGTCTAGCTCCACAAAAACAAACTCCAAAAAAATATATTCACAAGTATTGTACAAGTGCTGTCGTCATTACTCCATAGACTGAGACACGTGTCTGAAATATGCTCTGTCAAAATGTCTCAAGGTCTGAAAAGACTGATTCAACAAGATTCCTCAAGCCTGCTCTAAAATATTTGCTTCAAAAATTGTTCAAAAGGGTAATCTTGGTTTTTGAATTTATTTAAAGATTAGAAAATTACACGAACACATGTGTCTACAAAATGCAATTAAAATATTACTTTGCCAATTTCGAAAAATAATTAAAAAACATAATTTTGCATATTTTTTTTTAATATGAAAAGCTTAGTTCTCTCCTGTTGGAAATACTGAGAGCGGGGGTGAACCAATATTTCTTTAAATTTTTTATTTTTATGCCAGTTAAGATCACTTATAAACAGAAAACAAATATATGTATAACAATATAATAACTTTATTAAAAAAAATGAGGACTCCAATCCTCTTTTACAATATTCAAATTTCAATATGTACAATAATTCTTTAGGGCTCCAACCCTAGATGAAGACTCCAATCTTCAATCTACCAGGCTCCAACTTGTACTTTTCCAAGCACCAACTTGGTTTTCTTGAGAAATAAAATCCTCTAGGGATCTGACCCTCTTAGCTAGTTTAGGCTCCAACATGGTCCTCTTGAGGACTCCAATCCTCTAGGGCTCCAACCCTCTACTTCATATCTTCAATAAGGGTTCAACAATTATTTAAGGCTTCCAATATCTTCTACAACAAAACTTGAAGGATTTCTTTAAGAATATTCCTGTTTCAACAATGCTTTATGTATAGCTCCAAGATCTGCTTCATCAATTGCTTAGTATGTGTCTCCAAAACTCTTCATATCTCCACAAAATAATTTTCTTCTAGGCTCCTTCATTAGTGCTTCAATAATGCTACCCCTTTGATGAATGCTTCAATGTTTATGTTCACAAAGTGTGTCCAAAAATGCTTCCACAACCCTTCAATACTGACTCAACTAATATTTCAACAGACTTTCATTAGTAAGTCTTGAGGATGCCCTAAGAAATGCTAAAAAAATATGCCCAATAGACTGCTTTGATGTCAAAAAACTATCTTCCACTTCAGGATACTTGCATTTAGCCATTGATATTTAATCTCAGAGTATGAAATATACAAACATTGTAAGCTACAAAGACTTATCTCCTACAAGGCTTGCTTGTAATCTCCACAATAGTATCTAGTCCAGCTCCACAAAAAAAAACTCCACAGAAATATATTCACAAGTATTGTACAAGTGTTGTCGTCATTACTCCATAGACTGAGACACATGTCTAAAATATGCTCTGTCAAAATGTCTCAAGGTCTGAAAATATTGATTCAACAAGATTCCTCAAGCCTTCTCTAAAATATTTGCTTCAAAAACTGTACAAGAGTACTCCAAATGATGTCTCAAAAGACCTTAACTTCCAGGCTTCAAATTTTCTCGAAGTCCAAGCTTCTTAAGGTCTGCAACAACTGCTACAAGTATAGAGTCTATACTTTAGGTCCTAACTCTGGTCTTGATTGAGATTCACTTTTCACAGGTCGAGGTTACAGGCCTTTTCAGGGCCAAAATTGCAGGTGCTACAAATCACAAAGTTTTCCACAGGGTAGAGAATCACAAGTCTAACTGTTCACAAATTTAGCGCAGGTCTGAATCTTTTTATATACCACAAGATCGAGGTTACAAAGATCTTATACAAGTTCAATATTAGATCCAAAGTTTTTAAAAAGTTCAAGAGATAAATCAATCACAAGAAACAAATTAGATTTTGTCCAAAATAATTAACTTCAATTATTCGTCCCCCTTTTTAGTCTTCTTTAGCACTTCAGGTACAAATCTTTTTATTTCTTAACCAAATTGGTTACCCAACTAAACTGTTCTAGGTTTGTATATATATTTGTTCGAGTATATTGTGAAAGGACACATTGTTTGAGGTTGGAGGCCAACATGAGTGTTTGAGCCGACCTAGCTATTTTCTTTTTGTATTTCCATTTCCTGGACCTAGCTTAAATATTTTTGTTGATCTATATGGAAAAAAATACTTCAACACAACATCAAGAGAAGATGCCAATAAACATACACTCTAAGCATAGGATTGACCTACTTCATTCAAATTTTACTTAGCATTTACTCTAACCATAATATGAGTTATGCCTTCTAGAGAGGCAGTCAACATTTGTCGCAGTTCATTATCTAGTTCATGTTTTTCTTTTCGTCACATTGGAATTGTTGTTAATTCACTTTTATTTCAATTTTAGCAGCAAGTTATATATACACCAAACATAGAGCATTGGATCATAATATGAGTTATGCCTTCCAGAGAGGCAGTCAAAGTTTGTCGCAGTTCATTATCTAGTTCATGTTTTTCTTTTCGCCACATTGGAATTGTTGTTAATTCACTTTTATTTCAATTTTGGCAGCAAGTTATATATACACCAAACATAGAGCATTGGATTATGAAGACAACTGATTACAAAAACTTGTAAAAATATAATTCATATAGTTGGAAAGGGAAACTCTTTTTTTAAGATTATCTTTCCCATAATATCATATAAGAAGAGACAAGGGGAAGAAGGAGACTACTGTCACAGAGGCATACCATCTACAATTTTTGAGGAGGAGAATATATGTTATTTCATGAGAGGAAGGAACACTATTTCGCAAGATTCCAAGCAGAGAGCCAATTATAGAAAAATTACAATGGTACACAGGCACTATCTTGCCCTTGTGGACATGTTTTCAAGAGTCCTCCATAGTAGAAGTAGTTACCCCAAGCACTGTTGTAGCCTTTCTCAACATCATAACAATTAGGTTCCTTGGTGAGGGCACCTAATCCTTTTGGAGTAGCCACTAGAAGGATGTGTATTGATACATTGTTTTTTTTCACCTCAACATTCATGGTTGGTGCCTTAAGTGTTTTTTTATAGTTGCTTCACTCTTTCTTAGCAAAACCAGTGAAGGAGTTTGTGACCACTGGCCCTTGCTTTGCCATGAACCTTTTGCTTTAACATCAATGAAAAATGTCTCAACATCTACGTGTAGATCATGCTATTATATATATTTTTTAAAAATTACACATTTGAGACTAAGTTATGCTACAAGAACACACACATACCTCTTAAGATGTGCCAAAATTTTCAAGGAAAAGCATTTCATTTAATGGAAAACTGATGTATTATATGACACTATTTTTTTTTTCAAAAAATATCATTAGGAAACAACATAATTCTCCACAAATTGTCTTTTTACTCTGAATCAAAATTCACAATGCTTATATGAATTTTGAGGGCTTCAATTCGATAAAAGAGTAAAATTTTGAAATTTCATTGCCACATTTGGCCCAAAAGTGTAATCCATCTTGATGCATTCACCCAATCATGATGATAACTTTAGGAAAATTGCTTTAAAATCCATCAGGGTATATTTCTATTTGCTACATCAACGACTTAGAAAAAATCACATTGAATGCAATAAAGAAACAACTGTTATTTGTCCAAATTTCATTAATTATGGCCTTTTTATGATTGCATGTAATCTAGCTATTGTTTACTATTTTCGCTAGTAGCTGAATTTATGTCAATATTGAAATTTGCAATGATTATAAAAATATAATAATTATGAATTAATTGTACTTTTGTCGTTGCAATTGTTTTGACAATTGTTGAAATAAATGCAACTCATGAAGCATGTAGATTTATCATGCGTATTTGGTCTTGGAAAAAGAATCATAATTGATAAAACAATTTCAATTATGTTATTTCAAATATTCATTCAAGAGCTGACTTTATTGCGTGAAAATAAAAAAAATATTGATCCAATTATTACTATTGAACCATATGTCAATATTGAATTTTTATTTTTATTTTTATTTTTTGCTTAGTGATACTATTTGTGGTGATATATGGACGAATAATTCAATCAATAATATTTTAGTGTTGAAATAGTGGGAAATGATCCATTATATCTGATTCGAACCAACATGGGCTTAATATTGCATAAGAATAATCCATGATTAGGGGAACACATGATTGGCTCTACCTGTAGGTATGCTAATAACTTTTCTCCATAGCTAACATCCAACATAACAATCATTCATGTGTACGAAATAAAATTTGTGTTCTTGTTTGCGTACATGCATTGCTCCACATAACCTTTCTCCTACAATTTTTTTTTTCAAATCAAACTTGCAACAAAATCATACAACATAGTTTATCCATATAATTGCATATCATTCAAAATCCCTAACTTAAATCCTCAACTAATATGTTCCTGGAAATAATGATAAAATGTTCTCACAGAATGGGGAAATATTCGTGTAAAATAATGTGAAAATTAACGTTTAAAAGTGTTGTGTAGGTTGAAGGTGTACAAAGGAAGATTGTGTGCAAAAATAAAACTTTTACACATTTAGTTTAACTTTTCATCTCATTTACCTAACATTATAAAGTCAATAAAATATCAAATTCCCATTTACTATTTATACAAGATTAGTAGATAGTAGATATATCCACAACACATGCTTAGATATTCACGCTATGTTCTCACACACTGGTTCTCCGTCACATCAACCCATTTCACACATCCTTTACTTCGAATAAGTAAATATGTAAAAGTTTGAAAGGAAAAAATAAGTTAAACTATTAGAACAACTTTTGATTTCCCGATTATTTGTGTGGTAACGTTTTTTATTTTAAAGTTTTTGCTTCCATCGCACATACATTCTTCGGCACATACATTCTCTTATACACATTACTTTTTCGATACACATTCCTTGATTTTGGTTACAATTCAATTTTCTAACATCACAACTTGTCCATTTACTTCGAAAAGTAATAGTGCAGGTCCTAATCAAATTCATGACAGTTAATGGTAGAATTTGCGTCAGAGAGCAGAGTTCCGAGAAGGTAGCATAGTCGCAATTGTGTCCCCTTGCAATCTACGAGAATCACATATATTTGCAAATCAAGATTCCGCCATTAGATTGAGGATATTTTCAAATCAATCATGACAATCATCATAGCCAATGTTAAAGAATCTAGAGCTACTAATCACATAATTCTTTTTTTTAAACTATTTTAAAAATGTGTTTGCAACTTTTGAGAAATACATAAATTAAATTAGGGAAATATTTTACAATTTTTTTTTTGGGTTACAAAAATATGAGAAAAATAACTTTTTTCACTCGGAGTGCCACAACCGCTAAATCAATGGCAATCTACATTGACATAGCGTGTAGGAAACAAATTAAAAAGATGTATATAGATACATGTTATGTGTGGGAATTAAAGGTTATTTATTTGGTAACTCTAATAAGATGCTATTTTTCTGTTCGTCGGAGGGCATGCAGAGAACTCTACAACATCCCTCTTCCAAATTCCTAGTTCGATAATGAGGTAAGGTGGAATGCTTCTATGACCCAATTTCATTTTATCACTATTGCTATACTTCAACTTTTTAATTAGGTCGTTTGAATATTCTTTGTTATTATTGGGTGGTATAGTGATTTTCCATATTTCTATCCTTGTTTGGGTTTGGAGGTCCGACTTGAGTAGGAAGTTATAGGAGACTAAATTTATGGTTATGTATCTCTGTTTTGGCTAGCTTCTTGGGGGTTCTGTATCTTTTCTTTTGCATTCCGTGACTATTCATTTAGATAGTTTCTTTTAGGACTACATCTTCATTTATTGTATTGCAAGACTGGGCGGGTTGTTGTTCTGGGTTGGGTTAGTGTTCTATTTGATGTGGAAGGATTTGTTAGTTTAGCTTGTCTATAGTTCTCTTTTATTCAAGTTTTCTTTTTTGGTGAAATACTAGGTGCCACATCAGAAAGGTAGAGTAAGCCGAGGGGTTGGTGAATGAGGGGAGTCAATCCAACATCACTTGGGAAGCATTAGTTAGGTTGAGGCTGTAGACCCCATCCATGTCAATAGAATTTATTTTAACGATCCTTCTTCTAATCAACGAGACTTTGGGAACCAGCTCGGATATCTCAAGATGCTTCTTGAGCAACTCGTAAGAGACAAATATGATGACTGGAATATGATCATATCATTCATGAATGATCTCCAACGCAACGAGTGGAAAATGTAGGATAGATTAGCGAGTCTGCAAAGTGGCCAGTGATGTTTACAGGAAAAACTAAACCATTTTGAAGGTAGATTGACTCACATGGATAAACATGTACGTTGTGTGTTTCAACCTGCACCATCACCTAGTTCAGGACCAAAGAATCTTGTTCAGTAACTATCCTTAATAGTTAATGGCTCATGGTTGTGTATTGATCCTAAAAGTTTTTTGGTTCTATTTTCCTTTTTGTTTTTGGACAGTGAAACAATTTTTGGCATTTTATAATGTTTTTTTGTTAATTACCTACTGGCCAATAAATCTGGTAAGAGTGAGGCTGATAAGATTTTGTCAAACTATTCTCGACAATGTAATATTTTTGCATAAATGAAAACCAAAGATTCATAAAAATTGAGACATTTTATATGTTGGAAAAAATTAATTCATATTATAAGTTACATACATGCAGCACAAACATAGAGACACAATTCATCATAATTATATAATTGGAGGAACTCATTACTTATGTGACAGAATAATCAAGGCATGTGACTATGTGTGGAGATAAAGTGATTGATAAGTTTGTTTTACCAATTATAGGATTTGAAAACCTAGCCAAAAATATTTTTCGTAAACTCCATGCAAATGAAAACATGCAAAAGAAACATAGCATATGGACGAAAATTTTGGAGTTCCAAATCCAATTTTTAAATTGTAAAAGGCCATTAAATAATGATCTATGTCATGAAATCATTTGTATTGACAACAGGTAACGTAGAAACATTTGGTAGCATTGAGTACCATAGTGTGCGAAAAAAGGCATATGCCATAAAACAATCGTTTGGGGTAGAGTGTTTGGGAAAGAAGCAGTGTGAAAAGTAAAAATGTATGGAACAAGCATACAAATAAGGAAATGCCTATAGATGTGAGGAAGTTGGATTGCGTGTGAAGGAAACATCAAAATAAACATGTAAATATTGGACACAAATCTAGTCAAAGTAAAACACTAGCTACTAGTGAAGCAACTTACCGAAGTATATTCTATTAAGAACTCAAATGATGTCCTAATTATGTCTAAATTATCCGAACGAATGCCAAAAGGCTTACATTTATGGACATTTATATTTACTTAAATTTAGCTACTAATGAAGCATGAAAACCCAAGGTTCATAAAAAATCACGACATTTTATATGTTGGAAAGAAATAATGCATATTATGAGTTACATACATGCAATACAAACATAGAGCCACACATCATCATAATTATATAATTGGAGGAACTTATTACTTGTGCGAAGAAAGAATCAAAGCATGTGACTATGTGTGGAGATAAAGTTATTGCTAGGTTTGTTTTACCAATTAAAGGATTTGAAAACCTAGCTACAGTTTTTTTTTTGTAAACTCCATGCAATTAAAAACATGCAAAAGAAACATAACATATGGATGAAAAGCTTGGAGTTCCAAATCCAATTATTAAATTGTAAAAATCCATTAAACAATGATCAATATTATGTCTTGAAATCATTTGTAATGACAACATGTAACATAGAAACATTTGGTAGCATTGAGTACCAAAGTGTGCGAAAAAATACATATGCCATAAAGTAATCATTTGGGGTAGATTGTTTGGGAAGGACGCAGTGTGCAAAGTAAAAATGTATGGAACAAGCATATGAAGGAGGAAATGCCTATAAATGTGCAGAAGTTGGAATGTGTGCGAAGGAAACATCAAAATAAACATGTAAACATTGGACATAAATCTAGTCAAAGTAAAACATTAGCTACTAATGAAGCAAGTTATCAAAGTATATGCTATTAAGCACTCAAACAATGTCCTAATTATGCTTAAATTAGCCGAACAAATACTGAAAAGACTTACATTTATGGACAAGGGATCTTTGGTTAGTTATAATATTAAACCTTAATTAATTTTTAATATGTGCTAGTCCGCGACATGAGAAGTTACTTGAGTTTATGTGACATTTTATCAAAACATTGCCGCAGAATGGGAAAATATGTGTATCAAATAATGTGAAAATTACATTTTGCATTACAATGTAGAAGAAGTGTGCGAAGGAAACATCAAAATAAACATGTAAACATTGGACACAAATCTAGTCAAAGTAAAACATTAGCTACTAATGAAGCAAGTTATCAAAGTATATGCTATTAAGCACTCAAACGATGTCCTAATTATGCCTAAATTAGCCGAACAAATGCTGAAAAGACTTACATTTACGGACAAGGAATCTTCGTTTAGTTATAATATTAAACCTTAATTAATTTTTTAATATGTGCTAGTCCACGACATGAGAAGTTACTTGAGTTTATGTGACATTTTGTCAAAATATTTCCGCAGAATGGGAAAATATGTGCATCAAACAATGTGAAAATTACATTTTGCATTACAGTGTAGAAGAAGTGTGTGGAGGGGGAATCTATGTGGATGTGTGGATGTGGGGGAATAAAGGTTATCTCGCACATACCCATCTTCTATGCATCGTTTCAATCTGCTAAGAGTAAATGTTGCTAAGCACTTGAATGATGTCCTGATTACACGCCGATTTTCTAAATAAATGACAAAAGGAATTATATTTACTAGAAAGAGAGATTTTGTTAATCACATGATCAAAGCCTTAAATCTTTTTTTTAATATGCGGTGATTTTCACTACGAGAGGTTGATCGAGTTTCTGTGACATTTTACCAAAACGTTGCTGCAGAACATTACAATATGTGTGTCAAATAACGTGAAAATTAAAAATTTTGCAATGTTCGAAAGAAGTGTGCAAAGGGGGAATGTGTGCGGAGGTACAGAAGTGGAGGGATAAAGGTTCTCCTGCACATATTCCTCTTTTGTTGATCCTTTATTCTGCACACTAAAAATTAAAAAGTTTTCCACCCTATAGAGTTAAGTTATAAAACTAGTTTTAAAATGCCAATTTAAAATTAGTTTCAAAGTTATGAATTTAGTTAATCATAGGACTAATCCTTAATTTATTTTTTAATATATGATACTTCACAAAACAAGAATTTAATTGATCTTATGTGACATTTCACCAAAATGTTTCATGGAATGAGAAAATGTGTGTTAAATACTATGAAAATTGACGTTTTACAGTGTGTAGAAGTGCACAGAGGGAGAACCTGTGAGGAGGTACATACGTTTGGGAATAAGGTTTCTCCCACACATATACCTCTTCCGCACATCGTTTCAATTTGCTACAACAAATACTAGCTACAAAGCCCTTTGCACCTTCTTGATTTGTTTAGAATTAGTGATCATTACACAATGCTTCAAAGTAAATTCTATTAAGCATTCAAACGATGTCCTATTTACACCAGTATTAAGCCTTAATTATTTTTTAAATATGCGGTGATCTACTCCACAAGAGGTTGGTTAATTTTATGTGGCATTTTTCCAAAAAGTTGCTTTGGAATGTCAAAATATGTATGCCAAAAATGTGAAAATTGAGCTTTTACAGTATGGAAAGGGGAAATGTATGTGGGGGTGCGGAAATGGGGGATTAAAAGTTCTCATGCACATACACCTATTTTTTACATCCTTTACTCCGCACACTAAAAATTTAAATCTATATTAAGAATTAAAAAATTAAAAAAAAGTGAACTTAGTTTTAAAATGCTAGTTTTTAGCCTAACATGAACCAATAGAAAATTAACGTACTCATGTAGTTCCTGGTTAAAATTGACGTTTTTTCTGTGTAGAAGAAATGTGTGGAAGCAGAATGCATGCATAGATGCAGAATGAGCTCTGTTATTCGCATACTAAAAATTTAAATGTTGTCTACCCTATGGAGTCAAGTTACAAAATTGGGTCACAGGGAAAATTAATCGCCCAACTTTATTTCACATCCGATATACACATAAACCAAACTTTTCTTGCCCCAAACTTTAATAAGAAAAAAAATGCTAATTAATTGTTTAACATGTCGTATTATGTAGGAGGATAGCGTGTGGAAGAACCATGTAGAGGGAGAATGTATGCGGAAGTGTGAAACCTTGCGGAAGAAATTTTGTGGTCCTTGCTCCACATACCCATTCTCTCACATAACACTTCTTCCTCACAGAGATTAAAAACACACTTCATTTAATATTAGATAATAAGTGTTCAATTCACAAATTTGAAATCACTTATGCACTTAATATTCAGAAAACATGAATACCAAGATTAACTGATTCTATTTTGTTAAAGTGTTTAAATAAATAAGAATATTGGTGCGAAAGAAACATCAAAATAAGCACATAAATATTGAGCACAAATCTAGTTAAAGTAAAACATTGGCTAGTAGTGAAACAAGCTAACATAGTAAATGATATTAAGCACTTGAACAATGTCCTAATTACACATTCATTTGTCGAATAAATGTTGCATTTATTTAAATTTACTGATGGGGGAGCTTTAGTTAATCGTAGGATTAAGCCCTATGTTTTTTTGATTTTGTAACAAAACAATGTTTTGTATTTTTGTATAAATTGGTTGAGATTCGTTTCCCAAATAGAACAACTAGCTCGAAGTAACACAAGAAATAACACTACCCTAAACAAGCGCTAACCCAATGCAATAAAATTAATGCTTAAATGTCACTGTATTGTTAATACATATAAATAAAATCAAAATTATAATATTACTAAAATAGTTCTTAGTTGAATATTATTATAGCATATAGTTGAATATGATTATATGATATGAACTGCAAAAAAAAATACTTGTTAATATTCTTCTTTTATTTACCTTTTTTTTTTAGCTTAGCTTTTATGAAAATTAAATTTGTATTAAAAGACACTATTAAAATATTCTCAACTCTAAGTTGATATAAATTTTCAAAGCATGCCAAACACATCAATCATGAAACACAATCCTATGAATTGGAATATCTTGAGTGAGAATTTAAGAAAAACAAATATGGTTTTTAGTAACCGATATCGAAACAATCTTTTCTGGTTGTAGATCATGCAAAACAATACTAGCTAGATTGATGACGATCAATGGAAATGAATACCATTAAAATGGGTGGTAGTCAAATTTCCTTTCATAACTTTGATGTAAATTCATCATTTAGATGACTTATGGCATCCGACCCACTATAGGCAAGCCTGTTGGCTCTAAACTGATTATTAAAAGCTATGGGACAACAACTTGCTTCGTTTTTCAGGAACTGACGAACATTATCGATGTTTGATATATCATATGTATATTGTATTTTGAATTTCCTGAGTCTTATTGTAGGTTTGTTAGCTTTGAACTCATTTCTAAAATCTCTAGGTAAGTGGCTTGCTTCGTTTGTTCTGAAGCTGACAAGTGTTATCAAGGTTTGCTTTATCAGATGTCTATTTTTTTGAATTCTCTAAGTCCTGTTAGTATCATTGCTTTCAAAAATAATTTTCTAGTGAAGTGCCTTTTGAAATTATTTTTGTTTTAAGCCAAAATTACTTTAAATGGAAAATCTGTTAGGATTTTGAAAGATGATTTTGATATTCTTGGCTTTATTAATTTGGTGTTGCACTAGACGCTATTGTAGTAGTTCCAAAGAATTGGTAAGCCGAAGGGTGGGAGCGTGGAGTTGTGTCACTTGATTTATGTTATTTTATTGGAGAATACCGTAGTTTAGATGTTACTGTTGCAATATTAGCAGTGATACGAATGGCCCAAGGAAGAAATGGAAGAAACATGCAGGAAGAGTTATATGCATTCAACGAAGATATCTTAATGCTGATGAATAGTATGTTGGAACTTTAGCAAAGGCTTGGGCAGCTGGAAGATGAACTAGGTTCCATAAGAACACAATTAGAAGAACTCTTGCAAAATATGAATGGAGCAAATAGACCTCCATTTTGACAGCACAATCAGGAGGAGCGCAAACCTCCAGGAACCATTGTTGATTAATAAAGAAATCATTACCAAACTTTGCTACTTGGTCAACCAATTTTGAAATTCAGTATATGCTAAAGGTTATTTATTGCAATTTTATGGAGGCAGTAAAACAAATACTATATTGAAACACATACTAGAATATTCCAATAACCTTGGATCACCTATACTGTGATCATATTCATAGGACGTAAATTTTGTAAATTATGCCAAATTGGATCATCATACTAATATAAATGTTATCTGTGAAAGTATTTGCTTCCGTTTTCTAATGAAATTGTACAAATGTAAACACAATACTTATTCCTTCTTTTAGGAAAAGTTACAGGCTAGCATTAACTTATCTATTTAACAAGTCATGTGTGATGACAAAGTGTATGCAAACATAAACCATATGCAAAGGAAAAATGTTTCCTAATATTGTTTTACTAATAATAGGATTTGAAAATTTGATAAATCAATAAAACAACACAAGAAATCACATTGCAAAAAATCACATATGACATAGGACAATGAACTAGCTACACATTATATACTGCAAATGTTAGAGTATATATAATACAAGTAAATAATATAATACAAAACATGAAACTTAAAGAAACAACTTCATTAAAATATATATTTATACAATGTTAATAGCTACATATTAGGTAACTGCATAATGTAATCGTATATCAACCATCCAACAGACCAGAAAATCTATCCGATCAAAGATTGGAAAATGCATGAAGAAAAAAAAGTTCCTAAAGTGCTTCATTATTGAGAAGCAAAGCAAGTAAGATGAGTCAAAACTCCAACAAGAATGGGAAATGGTTAAATCATTCAAGTAGAAAGTAGAAGGTGGAGTTAAGATTAGAAGTGCATAAGTGCAGAGGTGCGGAAGTGTGGATGCCTCCCACCCCATCGCTAATAGCCAATAGTAATTCAATCTTACAAGTTACTTGTAACAATGATATCCACACCTTCCATAGAACACTTATTGATTTTGATGACTCGACAATAATACAGGTTCATGAAGTTGAAAACGCTATACCATCTGTAGAATATCGCCATTAGATTGTTCAAAAATGCAACTAAAAAGAACCGTATTGTCATTAGATTGCTCGACAATGAAAATAAAGGGAATTGTCATTGTATACACATAATCACGGTTTGATGGTTTATTGTAAATGTGCCATGGATCTAGAAATTGGATGTTGGGTCCCTATAATACTAGTGATTACCCCATTACTATTGTAGTTATACCCCTTATTTATATTGTTGTGCCCCCATTTCCCCCATATTGTTATTAATGTGCCCATAGAATCCCTCTATTGTTATTTTTGTGGCTTTATATTATTATTGTTAGGTCGGCTGGATTATATTGTGACTCCTTAGACTCCTATATATAGAAAGGAGGTTTTGTCATTTGAATCATCCAAGAATTGTTCATTTATGTAATGTAAAGGAGGTTGCCCCCTCGAAGAGGCTGAATTCTAAGGCGTTGATCTATCTTTTTTATCTTTTCTTGAGCTGGTTTCATAACATTTGGTATCAGAGCTTTGGATTCTAGGGTTTCGCTGCTCCAAACAGGTCATCGTGGAATTTTTGCTATAACTTTTTTTCTGTGACGTTTCAGAAGTCGCAAAAAAAACCCATTTGAGAAGAAATCATGCTGAACCTTGGGTCCAAATTTCAGAGCTTTTCGCGCGATATTTTTGGAGATATGATCTGAGGAAGTTGGTATTTTTGCAGACTCCTAAATTACATTCAAAACAGGTGACCTGGGGAAAATCGTCATAACTTTCTTTCTGAGCATTAGATTGAAATTTTGTAAGAAGTTACAGAAAGAGGACGGACTGTAGTTTTCGTTTATATATTTTCAGAGTCAAAGGTTGAAACAATGACACGTGGCACTTCATACAAGTTCGCTCTACTGAACTAGTCTATAATCAGGTCACTGCGGGAGATTGTGCATAACTCTTTCTTGGAGAATCCAATTTGGATCAGAATAGTGGCATTGGAAAGAGGACATAGAAGGCTACTACAGGTCACAATTTCAGAACTGGATGATTCAAAATTACAGAGATACATCAGATTCAATATCAGGCTTCTACAAAGAAAAAAAGGTGTGTAGTTTTTTTTTTTTTAATTTTTGCATAAGCTTGGTTTGAAGGAATTCAAAGGGCATAGTAAAGCATTATTATCGGTAACTGATGCCCCGAGGAAAGAAAATGCAAACACCTAGTAAGGAACCTGAAAGCTCTAGCATGACTCATGAAGAAGAGGAAGAAATGCTACATGATATATCAAAATTACAAGAACAAGTGCAACAAATGTCACGCTCACAAAAGCTAACAGATGCTAAGATAAATGGCGTGGAATCTAAGATAAAGGGCATGGAAGCTAAGATGGATGATATGAAGGCAGATTTGAGGACAAATTTGACAAGAGACATGGCAGATTTGAAGACAGATTTGATAAATTTTCTACAAGAAATACTTACTAATGGTGAAAAGGTTGTAAAGGAAACTCATGATGTGAACAAAAGAAATGTTAATCATGATTCCATAGACTCTAATGTTGGATCGAAGACCCACCATATTCCAAAAATCGATATGAGGAAGTTTGATGGCAAGGATCCCGCCACATGGATATTACAGATGGAGCAGTTCTTCGATCTCAATAATGTGCAAAACACACAAAAGGTACGTATGGCAACTTTATATTTGGAACCAAATCAGTTTGTATGGTATCAATGGCTTTGCTCTCGTAAACAATTTATCACTTGGGCAATTTTTACGGAAGAATTGATAGCACATTATGAGGATACAAAAAGCAACACTTTTTTTAGCCAATTGATAAGTCTCAAACAAAAGGGTTCAATAATGGAGCACATTGAGGAGTTCCAAAAATTGAACATAAGGGTAAAAGATATTCCAGAGGAGCATAGGATTGATGTGTTCATAGGGTCTTTAAAGGATAATATCCAACATGATGTTCGCCTTTGGGAACCTGATTCATTAGAGAAGGCATTCAGGTTAGCAAGAAAAATGGAAAGCAAAATTATGGCAACCAGGAAGCATACCACTCACAACTATAAAGACGGAAGTGTTGTTGCCCCTAGTCTTCCACAACCTATAAGGTTGACACCACAACAATTGGAAGAAAAAAGAGCAAAAGGGCTTTGTTACAGTTGTGATAGCAAATACACTAAAGGTCATAAGTGTGCTGAGAAGAAATTATTCTACATAGATTGTGAAGAGGAAGAAGAAAAGGAGCAAGAAAGGTCAAAAGAAGAGGATATACTCCAGGAACAAAGCCTAGATGAAGAACAAATAAATCCGACCATATCTTGTAATGCATTGGCGGGAATTACCACTCCTCAAACCATCAAGATAGAAGGACAAATCAAGAAGAAAAAGGTAATAGTGTTGATTGATTCAGGAAGCACCCACAATTTTATTCATTGTAGGGTAGCAAAAGAATTGAATTGCTTCCTATATCCAGCACCAGAGTGTCAAGTGATGATTGCAAATGGAGGAACAATAAATTGCTCTGGAAAGTGCCATAATATCAAGCTATCCATGGGAGAATATGTATTGACTAGCCCAATGCTTTCCATTCCAATGGGAGGTGCTGATGTTGTACTAGGAGTCCAATGGCTACAATCCTTGGGTACAATAGCTTTTAATTTTCAAGAACTTTTCATCAAATTTTCTATGGAAGGAAAGGAAGTTGAATTAAGGGGTATTGCAGGGAAACCAGGAAAGATAATCAGCTCTAATGGTATGACAAAGCTTCTAAAAAAGGAGCAAAGGGGTGTAATTGCACAATTATGTTCGCTAGATGTTTCCACATTGGAATCATCTATTTCTCCAGATCTCCAAAAAGTCCTGGACAATCATTCCAAGGTATTTGAGACTCCCAAAGGTCTCCCACCTATGCGTGATCATGATCATGCTATTCATCTGATTCCAGGAAGTGTTCCTCCAAACATCAGGCCGTACAGATATCCCTATGTCCAAAAAAGTGAAATTGAACGTATGGTTGCAGAAATGCTAGAGGCTGGTATAATTCAACCGAGTCAAAGTTCTTTCTCTGCTCCAGTAGTATTGGTGCACAAGAAGGATGGATCATGGCGCATGTGTCCGGATTATAGGGAGCTCAACAAGCTCACTATTAAAGATAAGTTCCCCATTCCTGTCATTGATGAATTACTGGATGAATTGCATGGATCAATTTACTTCACCAAGTTGGATCTTCGTTCAGGATATCATCAAATCAGAATGAAGATTGAAGACATTCCGAAAATGGCATTTAGAACTCATGAGGGTCATTATGAATTTTTGGTCATGCCTTTTGGCCTTACCAATGCACCTTCAACATTTCAAGGTTTGATGAATTCAATTTTCAAACCATTCCTTAGAAAATTTGTGTTAGTATTTTTTGATGATATACTAATCTACAGCAAGTCTTGGAAGGATCATGTTGAACATGTTGACAGGGTGCTACAACTATTGGAGGAGAAACAATTATATGCAAAAAGATCCAAATGTTTCTTTGGAGTCCAGGAGGTGGAATATTTGGGTCATATTGTATCTCATGAAGGAGTTAAGGTAGACCCTAGCAAAATTAAAGCCATTAAGGAATGGAAAATCCCCACATCCATAAAGCATCTGCGAGGATTTCTTGGGTTGACAGGGTATTATCGCAAGTTTGTTAAGAATTATGGGAGAATAGCAGCACCTCTAACAACATTATTGAAGAAAGATGCATTTTCATGGACTCCAGAAGCAACAAAGGCCTTTGAACATCTTAAAGAGGCAATGTGCCAAGCACCGGTCTTAGCTACACCGGACTTCACAAAAACCTTTATTGTGGAATGTGATGCTTCAGGAAATGGAATTGGTGTTGTTCTAATGCAAGATGAAAGACCCATTGCTTTTGAAAGTCGTCCAATCAAGGGAAAGTTTTTAAGAAAAGCTATTTATGAGAAGGAAATGTTGGCAATACTCCATGCACTTAAGAAATGGCGACCCTACCTAATGGGAAGACACTTCAAGGTAAAAACGGATCATGATAGCCTTAAATACTTTTTAGAACAAAGATTATCCTCTGAAGAGCAACAAAAGTGGGTCACAAAGATGTTGGGTTATGACTTTGAAATCATCTACAAAAAAGGGAAGCAAAATGTGGTGGCAGATGCACTCTCAAGAAAGGATGAGGATGTGGAAGCATTGTTGTGCGCCATTTCTATTATCCAACCAGATTGGATAAATGAAGCAAGGGAGGAATGGAAGAATGACGAAGAAGTGTGGGCACTTATTCGAAAGCTACAACAAGATTCCAGTACGTCTGATACATTTAGCTGGAAAAATGATTCGTTATGGTACAAAGATCGCTTATACCTCTGTAAGAATTCCCAGCTAAAACAAAAGATTCTTATGGAATTGCACACTTCTCCCTTAGGAGGGCACTCAGGATTTTTAAAAACTTACCACAGGGTTAAGAAGGAATTTTTTTGGGATGGCCTTAAATCAGATATTCAAAATTTTGTGGCAGAATGTTTGGTTTGCCAACAAAATAAAGTTGAAACAATTAAGACACCGGGTCTATTACAACCTTTATCCATTCCAAGCCAACGTTGGGAGGAGGTTTCAATGGATTTTATCACAGGTTTACCCAAGTCTGAGGGAAAGAGTGTCATCATGGTGGTAGTTGACAGACTTACCAAGTATGCACACTTTTGTGCATTATCACATCCATTTAAAGCCAGTACAGTTTCTACTGCATTTATGGAAACAATTCAAAAGCTACATGGAAACCCAAAGATTATTGTAAGTGACAGAGATCCCATTTTCACTGGAAATTTTTGGACATAATTATTTTCTTGTCTTGGTACTCAGTTAGCTCATAGCTCATCTTATCATCCTCAATCTGATGGGCAAACTGAGATAGTAAACAAATGTTTGGAAGGATATCTTCGTTGCTTTGTATCTGATAAACAGACACAATGGGTCAAATGGTTGCCTCTGGCTGAATGGTGGTATAACACTTCCTTTCATACAGCAACAAAAATGACCCCATTTATGGCACTTTATGGGTATCAACCACCATCCATCACATCATATTTAAGAGAAAATTCTAAGGTTCAGGCAGTGGAACATCACATCGAACATCAACAACAAGTCCTCCAACTCTTAAAGGATAACCTCGTGTTGGCACAGAATAGAATGAAACAACAGGCAGATCAACATCGCAGTGAAAGAAGTTTTGATGTAGGTGATTGGGTATTCCTACGGCTACAACCATATAAGAAAATGTCCCTCAAGCAAGCTAAGAAGGATAATAAATTATCACCAAAGTATTATGGTCCGTACAAGGTGTTGCAAAAGATTGGTACTATGGCATACAAATTGGAGCTTCCTGCAGCTTCTCGATTGCACCCAGTTTTCCATGTTTCATGTTAAAAAGAAGGTTATAGGCGACAAGCTCCCAGTTCAAACAATATTGCCAGAACTTGACGAGGAAGGAAAAATTATATTGGAACCGGAAGCAGTATAGAAACAAGAACTCGACAGCTACGAAATCGATCAATTTCAGAGTACTTATCAAGTGGAAGAACTTATCCGCTGAAGATTCCACATGGGAGGATGAGAATTTTATGCAGAAGTATCCAGAACTACTCAAGCGTTGAGGACAACACTTTTTTGAAGGAGAGGGGCATGTTGGGTCCCTATAATACTAGTGATTACCCCATTACTATTGTAGTTATACCCCTTATTATATTGTTGTGCCCCCATTGCCCCCATATTGTTATTAATGTGCCCATAGAATCCCTCTATTGTTATTTTTGTGGCTTTATATTATTATTGTTAGGTCAGCTGGATTATATTGTGACTCCTTAGACTCCTATATATAGAAAGGAGGTTTTGTCATTTGAATCATCCAAGAATTGTTCATTTATGTAATGTAAAGGAGGTTGCCCCCTCGAAGAGGCTGAATTCTAAGGCGTTGATCTATCTTTTCTATCTTTTCTTGAGCTGGTTTCATAACATTGGACAACCAATCCATAATAATTGATTTGTCTGCATAATATTGCTGATATTGGAACTTTTCATAGGCTAGACAATACTTTTTCTAGTTCCATGCCTCTTAGAACATAATATGCTGTAGTCCTATTGTTTGCAAGTATCATGCAATTTAATCGATGGAAATAAACTAAACGATAAGTTTCCTTGCAAACGGTGTAATAAACTATAGCTTCATCCATAGTTCTAGCAATTATAATTGGACTACTGCATTCTGCACATATAGCCTTGAAGAGAGTCCTATATGCACTAGTTGTTGTCAGTAGTCCTTGCAAGTGCTGCAAAATTGAGACCCCGCAACTTTTAGACCTCTCAACACCATTCGTAAATCCCTCAGATATGTAAAGGATCCCATCGACCCTAAGGACATGAAAGGGGTTTATATTATTCCTTTTTCTTGTGGGACCCCCTATATTGGTGAGACTGGTCGCTCCATTAAGCAAAGGATTAGTGAGCACACAGCTGACCTCAAGCATATGAGAACTAAGTCTTCCGCTTTAGCAGAGCATGGGGAGAAAACCAATCATCATGTCTACATCGAGGAGGCTAGTGTGATTGCTAGAGTGTCGCAATTCCATCACCGGAAATTTAGAGAAGCTGTTATCACTGAAAATGCTGTTGTCAAATTTTTTTTTAGCCTAGCTTAAAGACAGGGTGTTTTCGCAGCGCCAGAATTCTTTTTAGCAGTTTCGCAGCGCTACCTGTTTAGGTGATTTCGTAGCGTGCTGCGAAATTGGGGATTTGTTCAAGTTTTCAGTGGAGGTTCAAATCCTATCATGCCTTTTGTACATGGGCTACAACTGCTGTGGATGAGGATGATGTGCTTAAAGGTCTAATGCTGACTAAAGGATATAACTCTGGTGTTATGCATTATTTTGTGACAATGTGCTGGATACCTCTGTCATGGTTAATTCAACCATACTGAATGCCAAGGAACCTGAAAAGCATGTTTTTCATCTTGTAACGGATAGATTGAATTTTGGGGCTATGAAGATGTGGTTTTTAGAAAACCCTCCAAGCAAAGCTACAATACATGTTGAAAATGTTGATGATTTCAAATGGCTAAATTCTTCCTATTGTCCAGTTCTAAGGCAGCTTGAATCTGTAGCAATGAAAGAATATTATTTTAAGGCAGATCATCCAACTACTCTAGCAGCGGGTTTTTCCAATTTGAAGTATCGAAATCCAAAATACTTGTCTATGCTAAATCATCTTCGCTTTTATTTACCACAAGTTTACCCTAAACTGGACAGGATCCTCTTTTTGGATGATGATATCGTGGTACAGAAAGATTTGACTGCACTCTGGTCTGTCAACCTCCAAGGAAAAGTAAATGGTGCAGTTGAAACATGTGGCGAGAGTTTCCATTGCTTTGACAAATATCTGAACTTTTCTAATCCTCACATAGCCCAGAACTTTGATCCGAACGCTTGTGGTTGGGCATATGGGATGAATGTTTTTGACTTGAAAGAATGGAAGAAACGTGATATAACTGGCATTTACCACAAGTGGCAAAGCATGAATGAGGACAGGGTATTGTGGAAGCTTGGAACACTGCCACCCGGTTTGATTACATTTTACAACTTGACCTTCCTCTGAATAGCTCCTAGCATGTATTGGGCCTAGGATACACAACCCAAGTGTGGAGTTTTTGGATATTGAAAATTCAATTGTTCGTCACAATAATGGGAACATGAAGCCTTGGTTAGAGATAGCAATGAGAAAATACAGGTCTTACTGGTCAAGTGACAACATACGTGTTAACTGTATGACACATGGCCTCTACAACAGCGCGCTGGATTGTGGATTATGTTTGGGGAATTGCCGGGTGTTATAGATCATTCCGTTCATGCGCAAATGGAGGATTGTCATTATAATTTCTGGCGCTCACTTAAAAGCCACAGTTCAAGAAAATCTTGCTTATACAGAAGCTTATAATCATCTAGAGATTTTGCACTGGGAGTAGCAGAGATAGTTGTGGATATGTCGGGGTTTTCTCATACCCGGTTTTCTGCATGTGGGAGCTTCAGATTCTGTGAGATTGTAGGTGAAGCGGTGGAGTTATTAGTTAACTAGATTGAAATGCTACTCTGTACTCAGGAAAGTATGGTTTTATCTCGGCAAAGATGGTTTGTGTGAAACTGCTGCATTAATTCTTGCGGGGTTATGTGAGTAGCTTACTAGATTGGAATGCTGCTCGCCTTTATCCATTCGCTCCCTCCCACCTTCTACAAATCCCCATCCTCCGCGAACATCGCAAAGCCTATTTAATCCATTGCATCCTCCCCCATACTTCACCAGAGTTAGAAATATCCGAAAGATCCTTACAGAATTATCGGTTTTGGTATTTCCAGCCAGTCACCATGTGCGGAATTCTAGCTGTGTTCCGTTGCTTGGACGCATCGCAAGGCCAAGCGCGCACGGGTTCTGGAGCCATTGGTTCGGGTTATGAGTGATGAGCAACGCACAGAGTTACTCAAACGTGTTGCAAATGATGATCTCCAAAAGCGTATGCCATTTAAGGAGCCGTCAGCATATGGCAGGAAGGAATCCCAGGTTTAATGTATATGTAGAACGGTTCAAATTGGCTTTAGACTGCTTCTTTGCTGTTTGGTTCGTTACTGGGAACGTGTGGATATTTGGTGGTCACTCATCCTCAAGTGATGCTCCAAATCTTTACAGGTTGTGTATTGTGTTTCTCACATTCAGTTGTATAGGTTATGCCATGCCATTCATTTTGTGTGCGACAGTATGTTGCTGCCTACCCTGTATAATACATATTCTTGAATTTCGAGAGGACCAGAGTCAGGGCAGAATCAGAGGAGAGGAATATATTCACATACTATCGGGTTTCTTGGAGGAATACACTGGGCTGTGTTGGTTGCACAGGTCTACCAAATGTTTCCAAATGCCACTGTCAGTATGCTGGTTTCAAGATTCTTTTGGATATATGCACATTGGCGGTGGCCAACTCCAGTGACATTGGTGGAGATGGAAAATTTAAAGATGTTGTTGTCATTGATTATGATATGGAAAATGGGAAGCATTTTCTTTACCACGTCAGTGAGAAGCTATATGAATGGCTTGATTTGAATGAGATACTTTTTGAAGATATTCGATGGCCTCAGTCAAGAGGATCTGGTCGAGGAGGCGGAGGGTTCAATCAAGGTATTGGAGAATCAAGTCGGGCAATTTCCCAAAGAGATGGTCACAATGAAGGTATAATTGAACTCTATGACATTGAACAATTGAGTAAAATGGTCATCTAAGTGTTAGAGACGCCCACTCCAGATCTTCTGAAGAAGCTTAAAAAACACTTAGAAAAACAAAAGCGTTATCTCAATCTAAGTCTGCAGGCAGTTTCTAGAAAGAGAGAAACATTTGAAGCTGAAGGGCCTGCTCAGAATCCTTCTGTTCCACACGGTCATGGTGGCCAAGATGGTTATAAAAACATTGATGAAGAGGAAGAAAACATGAAGCAGCGTGAAGGATGTTTTACTGTGACACATTCTGAAGGGTTCAACATCTAAATTTCATTCGAAGAGCAGAGAATAAATCTTTCACAGTTCTCCTATCAAATTCCTAAACCACTTCATGAAGGCTATGTGAGAAAGCGCTCAGCTAGTGCTACATCTGGGACTGATGTGGGTCTAACGAAGAAAATGAAAAGCATTAGCCTTATAATTACATGTGTTGAACATGGACGCCACTGGAGATTGGCATATGCATACAAAAGAAATATGGAAACTGAAAATTCAGGGGTTATTGAAGACAGCAAGGAATACTGCAGTGACTTTATGCTCCAGTTGGGATTTATGAAGCTTTTTATTGGTTTGATGCTAATCAAGTTTGCTGTGATATGTAATGACAGAAGCAAGCTTCATCTTTTTAAAACTATTTAGGTTCCTAATAGCTGTACAAATGTCTGAAGAGATCATGAATCTAAGCAGAAAACGCTTCAAAGATACATAGGTTCTGTTTTGACATCTACAGCAGTTTCGTAGCGCGCTACGAAACTGCTGTAGAATGCTGTTTTGTGGAAAAACAATGAATTTTGATGATGAGGTCAGCTAACGGTAAAAAGAAGGTCTCAAACACAGGCAGGGAGATCATACATGGATTTCATAACAGCTCAAACAGTGACAGGTGTAGGTCTTGAAGGGAAAATAAAATATTTTGTTTATTTTCATAAAGTTTTCTCAAAGGCACTTTATGACCGAGCTACTAGGGTATTGGTGGGGTTACCAGAATGTTCGGTTGGTACACCTGTTTGGTCCATGAAGCATCCAGATCATATGGCATATGGTTATTATGCGTTGTCATTAAAGGTTTAAAGAGTTTGGAGCGTGGTATTTATATGATGAAGGAAAATGGGAGACAGAGACCGTTAAAATAGGAGCACATCTCTTGGTCAATTAATGAGCCATCAGCGCTTTCAAGCATCCAAAATCAGTATTCATTGTATCTGTAGCTCAGCCTTCTCAACTCAATCAGCAAAAGGACATGTGTCAGGAGCCAGAACAGCATCATGCTACGAGGAGCAAAGATTGTGGATTTTGATTAAATGAAAACCATTTGTAATTTCAGTTTAGCCATTATGTAATTAATAAGTTAGTTATGCACTAGATAGGGATAGTCAATAGCCACCTTCGAGGCTCCCCTCATGCTGGAGGAGGAAGCTCGAGGTGTTAAGTTTGCTTGCCTATAAAGGGATCAGATTAGGATGTAGAAAGGGTTGGACATTTTATACAAAAACAGAGTTGTTTTGGGCCATTGTAAGACTTGTGACAGTAATAGTAAAACAGTATTGATTTCTTCTCAAGATTCTCGATGGATTATTGTGGTCAAATATAAGGATGGTGTTTTATATTTTATGTTCATTTACAGCCTTGTTGTAACACAATCACTCAGAATTCATAATCTTATGCTCTGACTTCCTGTGTGTTTGGCAAGCTGTGGTTTTGATGGAGTATGTTTGACACTTAATGCAAAGAGCCTTGACTTCCATGAAATGATTATGTTTTTCTTGTTTACTTAGTATATGAGACTCCATAGCCCAATGAGAACCAGTTTGATATGTTTCCAACCAGCTTTCACTTTCATGAATGAATAAAGAGTTAGCCATCTGTTGTAGTGAAGGATTTTTATCAAGAGTTTGTGAGAGAGCCCTCTCTGATCAAAGAGGCTAATCTTTGATCTAAAGTTAGGTTGAAAGAGTTACATGAAATCTTGCTTGGTTGCAGCCCTCAGTAGTGATTTTGTGATAACAGAAGCCCTGGAGATTGAGAAAAGACCGAACAATCTCAATAGAGAGGATGGCTGGAAGATAAGTAGTTGCTGGATCCCAGCCCTCTCCTCCTAGTCGTTTTCTTTTTTTTCCACCCTTATTTCATCGATATATTAATTTTTTATATGATAATTTATTTATTTATTTGATTGATTGATTTATTTATTTATCTTTATTTTTATTTTTTGACTATTAATTTAAACTTAATTTATCTTCAAAAATTAATTTATATCTATTTTAATTAATTAATTTAAACTATTAATTAATTTTAATATGGTGTAGTTATTATTATTATTATTTAATCAATTTATACTTAATTTACATGAGGTAAATGTTAAAATTAATCTATTGTAATATACTATTATATATATATATATATATATATATATATATATTATTTTTTATTATTTTTATTATTTTATTTATTTATTATTTATTTTTTAATTTTTAATTTTTATTTTTTTAATAGACCTTGAATTAATTTTTTATATTTTCAACCCTTGAGTTCTCTAATTTTTTTTTTGACTAACTAATATTTTTATCCAACAATTTAAAATTAATTTTATTAATATTTTTGAAATTATTTATGTATTTATGTATTTATTATTATTATTATTATTAATATATTAATATATTTGAAATTAATTTATTCTATGTTTTACTTATTATATTATATTAATTTATTCTATATTAATAACCGGATATATATATATATATATATATATATATATATATATATATATATATATATACCCCTTATCATGGTCAATCTAGCCGTTATAACTAACTAATATTTTTATTTAACAGTTCTAAATTAATTTGATTCTTATCCTTGTTAATTAATATATTTGAAATTATTTATTTATTATTATTTAATGATTTACTAATTTTACCTATTCTAGTATACGTTTCTAACAATTTTTAAATTAATTTAGGTTTATTAATATATTTAAAATTAATTGATTTGTAATTAATTTATTTTATGATTTACTTATTATATTAATTTATTCTATATTAATAACTAAAATTTATTTTATATAAATAAAATAAATAAATAATATAAATTAATACCCCTTATCATGGTCAAACTAGCCGTTATGAGGTCAAATCTAGCTGTTGTCTTTTTAGCTGTTACCTTATCGAGTAATCTGAGTCAGTGGATATTCTGCCCTATCTATTTAAAGTGCATAGCCAGATCTGCTCATTCAACTTGTCCTGACGATGAACCACACTGGTTGGTTCGAAACACGTCGACTAAAATTTTTCCATGTGATTTTCGCCGAAGAATTTTTCAAAAATTGAGAATTAACAACATGAAATCATCTCTCTCTCTCTCTCTCTCTCTCTCTATATATATATATATATATATATATATATAATAGAGTTTACCGTGCATACTCCACTCGGCAAAGAAATCAATTTTCTTAGACTTTCCAATATATATATATATATATATATATTAGTTTTCAATGAACATATGAATGTCGATTGTAAACTTTGGAGAAGTATTTCTTGTTTTTAAATTATATTTTTTAGCAAGATGAGCAGAAAGACATTTTCTTGTAATTGTCTTCGAATTGAAAAATATATTAGAATAAGTTCATTGTGTACTTCAACCTGTCACATAATATGCAATATTTGTAAAATATACATGTAAATCATATTAGAGGCGGACAATAACTTGCTGTCATTGAAACATTCAAATAAATCTAAGCTTACTATTTATTGCCCTGTCTTGATTGACATTCCCATCTTTGATTTCTAGTACATATTGCATTTTTTTCTGTGTTGCTGAAATTACAATGGCACTGATTGTGCCAACTAGAAATGCATCTTGACTATAGGACATATTTTCAATTGTCATATTTGGGAAAAATCGGTACTCTCCGGAAACAAGACAAATGTTTTCTACAATGCTAGAGCTACTCAGTGAGATAGTTTTCTCACAATCACCACTATCATATTTGTGCTTTGGAATTATTTTGAAATTTCTAATAGAAACACTAGCATTTGCAATAAGTTTTTCCTCACACTGTTTAATAAATTATGTTGGCACAAGTAATGTTATTTTCATTTCTACCTTCTTATCCGTTAAATCTACACAAAGTATTGGTCTTGTCCTTTTATCTTTGTCCAAAAAGGTTCAATATGTAACTAACACAAGACTATGGAGAATGCTTCCTGTTATGTTGTTACTGATATTTTCGATTGATAATGGCACATGCTAGTTCTTTTTTTTCTGATATACGGTTAGTTATACTTGGATAGAACTACCTTTATGTATCTGTTTCTCATTTATTTTATGCTCCTTTTGCCGTGTCTCCTGTGATATCTGCTTATGTAATTATGCTCATTTGCATCTCTACTTCTTTATCCATGTATTTTGTCATCATTGATAATATTTTTATTTGAGAATGATTCAAAATATGATATTTTTTGTCTGTTCACAAATATTGCATTGAAATCATTGCTTAAAAGGACATTATAATTGATATTAAACAAAAATTGGGTTACAAAGACAACAACAAATATCACATAGTCATTTTTAACGTATATTTTAATACCGGGTTCATAATTACCAGATAAGATCTGATTTCTATGCATACAGGTAAAATACTATTTAGATTTTAGTTTTGAAAAATTCTAATTTATAGTTCTTTGTTACATATATTAAATTGAAAAATGAACAAATATACAAATGTTTTATGAAAATATTCAAGGCACCCTTTTCCTTGTATTTCTTATGGATTTGAATCTCTAAGTGTTATATGTTTCCTAAAAATTGAAAAAGCATCGTTTTTAACTACAGTATATAAAAAAATAACACAATATAATGTAATAATCAAATGATGATAAATAAAACAAAAATGAACCACTTAGCAAAGTTATCACTATTATTAATTGTATCTGTTCTATTTGTGTTCTCTTCCCTGCTCCAAAGATATGAATTGGATCAAATATATAGAAATCATTGCTAGTTCATGAAAAATCATTTTAAAATGGAAATGTCGCACCAGAGACAACAAAACAAACAAAATAGAGATGAAGGAAAAAAAGGTTCTAGCTTATACAAATATAAATTGAAGATATCAATACCAATATAACAACAAGCATTTTCCATGGGGATGTCTTCGTTACATATAGAATTTTTTGGACAGAAAAAAATGAAATAACACTACTCTATGCATATTTCATAGATAACAATGCTGAAATGATATTAACATTGGTTGTGCTTACAGAGTTTACCGAACCACATGAGGAAAAAATTATTGCACATTCTCAGGTTTCTGTTACAAATTTTGAAATAATTCCAAATCTCAAGTACGTTGCTACTGACTATCATAAAATAATCTCACCAACTTATTCCAACACCATAGAAAACATTCTTCCCATTTAAACATGATTTCCCCAAATACATTTATTGCAAATCTGTCACGTAATCCAGATTTATTTCCAGTTTCTTAATCAATGCAATTGCTACTTTAGCAACATAGGCACGAATGTAACATGCACTAGAAATCAATGGGCATACAATGTATTACTGCTCACAATGATAAAAAATATAGTTAAAAACAAAATCACTTAGAGCAAGGACAAAAACTAGGACAATGACAACACTTTCACGCTAAACATTGCCACACAACTTAGAGAACAAATCAATCACATAATGCAACCAACAAAACAACCACAATATAGCCTAGACAAGAAATCATTTACCTCAGACATTAAAAAAACGATGACCTAGGAAAGCATTCCCAAGGACATCTTTTGTAATGAGCCCTTACCTCCCCCTTAAAAAAAAGTAATTTACGTCTCTCATCAATTAGCATCTCATAGCGAAATTTCTAAAATGATAGTACGAAAACAATTCATACCTAACTGCTCCACGGCGCTAATGTATATTGTATAAATGTTTTAAGTACTCACATGTTATCCACTTTTTGAGTTGTAAATCTCATTACTCCATGGATGTAACATATATTGTGTAAATAATATAAGCACTCGTATATAGAAGGAAGGCCACACCACTTACATGACAAAAATGCTACATGTTTTTCATCTGTGTTTAGAATGAGCTTGTTTGCCACACTACAAATGAACTATGTAATACACAACCGTACATCTTCTAGATAAAATATCTCACGTCATGCAACTACCAGAACAACTACCGTACAATCTAGAGAACAAATCTTTCTATAACGAGCTCCTGTGAGAAGCAATCGAACATGTTTTGGCAACATACATGCTAAAAACTACATGATAAACACCTCGCTAATGCACATACGAAAAAAATAACTAGAACTAGTGGTTACACTTGTCACACTACCTTTTAAAATTTCAAGATATGTATTAGATACCAATTAATGATGATATTTTATTCTTGATATCTTATTTTGAACACCTAACCAATGCACCTGTTGACAAAATAAATAGAACTAGTGGTTAGAATCGTGACATTACCTTTTAAAATTTCATGATATGTTTTAGATATTAACTAATGACAATATGCTATTCATTATATGTTAATTATTTATTCATGACATGTAGTAGATAATAACTAATAATAACATGATATACACGTAGACCAAACTTTTCACTCCCCAAACTTTAATAAATGAAAATTTCTAATTAATTGATTAATATGAAGTGTTATGTGGGAGGGAGGTGTGTGGAAGAGGAATATATGCGAAAGTACAAACATTATAGATGAAAGTTTCTATTTCTTGTTCTGGACACCTGTTCTCCCACAAAAATATACTTCATTTAATATTGGATTATAACTATTTAATTGAAAAAAGTGAAATCACAAATGCACTTAATATTCGGAAAGCTCAAATAAGACAAGCCCACATCAACATAGTAATGGGGACAATTAACTACCCACCCTTATTTCACAGCCGATATACATATAACCCAAACTTTTCATGCCCAAAACTTAAGAAGACAAAACCACTAATTAATTGATTAACATGTAGTGTGCGGGGCAATGAAACATTGCGGAAGAAAGTTTCAATTCCTTGCTCCGCACACTCGTCCTCCCACACAACACTTCTTTCTCACACACATTAATAAGCCAAAACTACTAATTAATTGAAAAATATGTAGTGTTATGCATGAGAGAGGTGTGCAGAGGGGACTAATGCGGAGGTACACACATTGTTGATGAAAAATTCTATTCCTTGTTTTGGACATTTGTTTTCCCACACGACACTTCTTCCTCATATGCATTAAAATGACACTTCATTTAATATTGGATAATAATTATTTAATTGACAAATGTGAAATCACAAATGCACTTAGTATTCAAGAAGCTAAAATAAAACGAGCCCCACATCGACATAGTAGTGGGGATAATTAATTTCCCACTTTTAACGCGGAAAACTTTAATATGCCAAAACCGTTGATTAATTCATTAATATGTGGTGTGCATAAATGTATGCAGAAGTACGAAAATTGCAAAAGAAAGGTTTTTTTCCTTTATCCACACACTCGTTCTCGAGCACAACACTTCTTCCTCACATGCATTAAAAAACACTTCATTTAATATTGGATAGTAAGTATTTAATTCATAAATGTGAGATAAAAAAATGCACATATTATTCAGGAACCATGAATACTAAGATTCATTTTTTCTACTTTGATACAATTTTTAAACGATCAAAACCATTAAGCATAGTTTTGAAACCACACATTGGATCATTGACAAAGCAGTTTTTCTACAACTCATTTGCATCCCTATATCAAATAAAACAAGTCCATGTTGATGTTGTAGTGGGGATAGTAAATCACCCACCATTGTTTTGCACCTGATATATACATAAACCAAAATTTTCATGCCCCAAATTTTAATAAGCCTAAATTGCTAATAAATTGGTTAATATGTAATGTTGTGCATGAAGGAGGTGTGAAGAAAAGGTATCCAAAAAGAGAATGTATGTGGAGGTACGAAACATTTCTGAAGAAAGTTTCTGTTCCTTTATCCACACACTCGTTCTCGAGCACAACACTTCTTCCTCACATGCATTAAAAAAACACTTCATTTAATATTGGATAATAAGTATTTAATTCATAAATGTGAGATAAAAAATACACCCGTTCTCCTGCGCAACACTTCTTTCTCACACGCATTAAAAAGATGCTTCATCTAATATTGGAAAATAAGTATTTAATTCACAAATGAACATAATATTCGAGAACTATGAATATAAAGGTTTGTTGTTTCTAATTTGATACAAATTTTAAATGATCAAAAGCCTTCAAACATAGTTTTGAAAACCACACATCGGACCATCCACAAAGTAGTGTTGTCACAACTCCTTTGCATCCGGATATCAAATAAAAGGAGTTTAATCACCCACCCTTATTCCACAATGCCCTAAAATTTAATAAGAAAAAATGATAATTAATTGATTAATATGTAGTGTTGATAGGTATGAAGAAGAAGTGTGTAAATGGGAAATGTATGCGGAGATGCAAATCATTTCGAATGAAAGTTTTTGTTCTTTGCTCTACAAACCTGTTCTCCCGTACAACACTTGTTTCTCACACACATTAAAAAGACAATTCATCAACACTTCTTTCTCAAACACATTAAAAAGGCAATTCATTTAATATTTGATACTAAGTTTTTGCTTAAAGTTAAAATAATTTCATGTCTATGGAAGAAATTTTCTTGTGCATCTTCATTCTCCCACACATACCCTCTCTTCCACACATCCTTTATTTCGCACCACAGAATCTATAAAAGTTTAAAATGAAAAAAAAGAGTTTATAATGAAATAAGAGGTAAATGCACTAGGAGTCCTTATGTTAGTGTTAGTGCGAATGGAAGCGTTAGAACACTCATTGACGAAATGCCCCACTTACATAAATGAGTAGCCCCCAGACTTACATAACTGACCTACTCATAGCACTGTGTTAGTGTGTAGAGCACTCAAGACTAAATGACCATTTACAAAATTACTTTAATTTCCATTTTAAAATGATTCATAGCAGTACCGAAATTAAATCACCCTCCATAAAATATTTTTAGATTTACAGAAAAATGTAAATATTTAGCTTCTTTCGAAAAATTTGATTAAAATTATTAAAAAACCACAAAAAATTTGCAACTGATTGAGAATCAAGAGACTTTGACCATAAAACAAGTGCTATAGTCCATCGCTAGACAAAAATTAAAATTAATAAGTTAGTACTTAATATTACTTGTCGCTGAACTGATGTACACTTTGATCATTAAAATATCTAGTAATGCAATTCCAATGTGTATAGGACAAACCATCATTATATATATGGAAAAATAATGAGTATACAGTGTCAAAAAATCTTAGATGATATTTTAGATATGAAATCCATGATTATTTTAACCCATGATATAGCTAAAATGAAATGACTCACAACAATTGATTGGAAAATCTGTGCAGAAAAAGGTTAAAAGGCCACTTCGTTAAATCACTACATGCATTTAAACACGTACTGAAATTTCATACAAGTGAGGATGAAATCAAAGGTTAAAGGCTTGGCAAGAGTTGATATGCAATACGTTAAACTTCTTGATGGGACCAACCCTTGTGCTTTTGTCTGGATGCAACGATTTGATTAATTGAATTATTAATGAAATGATTTTTGGGGATCTTTGACAATGGTTTGATATTTTGCTGTTTTTAATTATTTGGTATGGGTTCTGGCTGTGAGGGAGACAACTGTCTCTGCCTTGGATTTCGTCCTCCCGCCTTATGCTATGCTTGAAACCATAACTCTCGATTTACCCTGTCATTTTCGACTTTCCTTCTGTTGTGCTGAGGGGGTCTTCTCTCTGGTTTTCACTTGCGATGCTCATAGGGTTTCTCTGTGGTGCTCTGCTTGAATTCTTCGGCGACGGCTCTGCTCAGTTGGCTGGGCTCTGCTAGTATATTGTTGTTTTCAGTGGCTATTCTGTTTGCTGGTATGTCTAAGGGTTTCTGGGCTTGTCTCTCGGCGTTCTGCAAGTGGCCTCCTCTGTTCTGAAAATGCTACAGGCACGGTTAATGATTGCTTCCTCTTGAGTGTATTTGGTATCACTGTTGTTTTTTTAACTGCTGTTCCAATGGCTTCTCTGTCTAATTTGTCTATTGGTCGTTGTGTATCCAGGTTTCTGCCACGAGGTGACCCGGTGTTCGACCCCTGCTCATGGTTCGACACAGGTAAGCTCTCGTTCATTGATTCAGTTCCTACTTTGCATCTTCTGTCGGTACTAATAGTTTGTGCTCCTTGTGAGCAAGGTTTCCTTGTAAGTTCGCGGCTTGTTTAGACCTCTCCTCCTGTGATTTTTCGACTCCTCCTCTGGTAAGTGACAAACCCTTACTTTGTTTCCTTCATTCGGTTGGGGTTTTCATTCTTCCCGCTGTTAACTACTGTGTGCGGTGGTTGTAGGTGGTTGATGGGCGTGCTACTATGGCTTTGGCTCCACTTGCGACTTGTTAGATTGAGTAGGGTCTTTCCATGTATTTCGTGCTTGGCATCTATTAATAGTTCTGGTTTTATTTCAAGCTTTGGCCTCTCTTTCGGTCGCTCAAGTGCGCACTTTGGTCATTGTAAATAATAGACAGATCGTTTGGTGTTTACTTGGGGTTGTGAGAGTTAAATGCGTCTTCAGGGTTCCGAACCCAGGTTTCTCTGTCTATTTTGTAATATGAACTAATCTTAACTTGGACTGTAAATAAATTGAAAGAATTTTGTAGATTTGCTTCAATCCATATTTGCAAGGAAAAATAATGTGTGTTAATGTATGCGGTACTTGGTTGTAAATGTTTTCTTCTTGCTGGAAATTTGGTTGTGCTTGTAATGAAACCCTCTGTCAGTTTTCTTTATCATGCGCTTGATGCTATTCAGGAACTATAGGTGGTTGTTGTGAATGTTCATTAGTTCTTTGATAGTCTTTCTTTCTGTGTGTTTGTTATAATGCTTCCACTAGTTCTCGGTCTCGCTGTCTCTGATATTCTAGATTCTTGTTAAAGATTTTAATCTGCCAATACTTGTCTTTGTTTGGAAATACACTCAATTCATCTTAAGAATAGAAAAGAAATACAATCTTGTTACAAAATGGATTCAGATGATTTCAAAAGTTTCTTGTATGTTTCTATTATTCTTCTGGTATGATGGAAATCAACCTTTACAATGTTTTGTGTTTCTCCTTTTGTATGATTTGTTGAATGGTTTTAAAATTGTCAACAATTACATGTAGTTACCATGAGTATCTGCTAATTTCCATTTGTCGAAATTCTGGAATTAATTTAAAAACAGAGTTTTTTTTTTGTTTTGTTTGTTTGTTTTTTTTTTCTTAAAAAAAAAAAATCTTAACAAAAATAAAACAGAACTTGCTATTGTGTACCAACTGCTAATAACTAAGAAAAAAAAAAAAAAAAAACTTAGGTACAGTGACTTGTGAACCTGTTAACTTGTGAGACAAACACTTCCTCTTGTTCACCACTAGTTGGATGCTCCTGCATCAGGCTCCCAGGGTAACAAAAAGTCATTGCTCTGGTCCATGAGCTCCTCGATAGAATACCTTGCACGTTGTATCTGCCCTGCATCAAGCCATGAACTGTCCTCTATAGGGTGGTTCTTCCTCTTGACGAGGTACTGTAGATACTCCTTTTTCTGTGTCTTCCTGGCCACTTGCGTGTCGAGGATTCTGTCGATTTCGAGTGGCTGAGCTGAAGGCATTTGTCTCATCCACGAACTACTCTTTTCCTGGGTGTCCCGCTTTGGCTGTGCCGAACTGTCCTCTTCCAGATTGGCAGTGTATGGGAATAAATCCGCCACACTAAAAATGGGTGATATTCCTACACCTGGAGGCAGTTGCAGTTCATAGGCATTTGCAGAAAACTTACGTAGAATTTTACAAGGTCCAATTTTTTTGAATTTCAGCTTATTGTATTTGGCCCTAGGAAATCGTTCCTTGCATAGATGCGCTAGGACCTGATCCCCCACATTAAATTGTACCTCACGTCGTTTCAAATAAGCTTTTTGTTTGTACCTTTGACTGCTGTCCTGTAATTTCATCTTCACCTGCTCATGTAGGTCGTTAATTGCTCTTGCAAAGTCTTCCCTGTCAGCACTTGTTTTCTCTAGCTGTCCCAAATCTTGCAGTTCATGCACTCCTCGGGGATGCATTCCATATAAAATCTGAAAAGGACTACTTCCTGTGCTTCGGTTTGGTGAATCGTTGTAAGAGAATTTTGCTTGAGAGGGTGCACGATCCCACATTCATGAATTTTCTCCCACTAGACTTCTTAATAGGTTTCCTAAACTTCTATTCACCACCTCTGTTTGTCCATCAGACTGTGGGTGATAAGCGGAGCTGAAGTTCAACTGTGTGTCCAACTTCTTCCACAGGCTGTGCCAGAAATTTCCTATGGATTTCACATCCCTGTCAGAGACAATGGACTTAGGTAAGCCGTGCAACCTGACAATCTCGGTGAAAAACAAGTGTGCTACATGAGTGGCATCACTGGTTTTCCTACAAGGAATGAAATGTGCCATTTTTGAGAACTGGTCCACTACCACCATCACAAAGTCATAACCGCGATGTGTTCTTGGCAAACCCAAGACAAAGTCCAAGTTGACTAAGTCCCACGGTATACTAGGAATAGGAAGTGTTGTGTAGAGTCCCGTATTCTGACTGTGTCCTTTCGCCAACTCACACACGTTACACTTGGTTACAAATCGCAGCACATCCCTTCACATCTTCGGCCAGTAATAAAACTGACTGAGCTGATCTAAGATCTTATCAATGCCGAAATGTCTGGCTAGACCTCCACTATGCTTCTCCTGGATGATGTTCTCCCTCATCGAATAATCGGGAATACATAGCTGTCCTCCCTTAAACAAAAACTTCTCCTATAGGTTATAGTCCAACCATGGACTGTTATTCCTCAACAACGGGTTTTGGCAGGCTTCATAAGCCTCCTTAAAATCTGCATCTGTCTGATACAAGTCTTTCAGGTGTTCAAAACCTAGCTCTTGTATCGTGCTCTCCTGCAAGAGAAAAACCCTCCTGCTCAATGCATCTGCTACCTTGTTGGCATGTCTACTAATATGTTTCAACACAAACATGTAACTCTGCAAGTATTCAACCCACTTTGCATGCTTTTGGTTCAGCTTATGCTACTGCATAACATACTGCAATGCAGAATTATTAGAAAACAAAACAAACTCATTACCCAACAAATAGTGTCTCCAATGCTTCAATGCTTGGATGATAGCATAGAACTCCTTGTCATAAGACGAGTACTTTTCCCTGCTTTCATTCAACTTTTCATTGAAATAAGCAACAAGTTTGTCTTCCTAGCTGAGTACGGCCCCAATGGCTGTACCACTGGCATCACAATGAACTTGAGAAAGTTTGTTGAAGTCAGGTAGCCTGAAAATTGGTCTCTTAGTGATCTTTTTCTTCAATATCTGGAAGCTCTTTTTTGTAGCTTCAGTGCACTGAAAAGGTTGACTTGCCTTCTTGATTGTATCCAACATAGATGCGCAGATTCCACTAAAATCCCTTATAAACTTATGATAGAAACTTGCCAACCCATGAAAACTTCGAACTTCGAATAGACTCTTAGGGGATGGCCAACTAAGTATAGCTGCAATTTTTTCTGGATCCATTTTCAGCTCATTTTTTACAATCATGAAACCCAAATAGACCAAATCCTTCTGAAAGAAGGTGGATTTCTTCAGATCTATCAACAACTTGTTTTGCTGCAAATTCTCCAGAACATATCGAACATGTCCAAAATGTTCCTCCCTGGTTTTGCTGAAAATCAGTATATCATCAAGATACACAATCACAAATTTCCCAATGAACTCCTTCAACATCTCGTTCATCAGGCGCATAAAAGTACTAGGTGTGTTACTTCACCCAAACGGCATCACCAACCATTCATATAGCCCTTCATTAGTCTTGAAATCTGTTTTCCATTCATCCCCTTCCCGGATTCTAATCTGGTGGTGTCCACTCTTCAAATCTATCTTCCAAAAATATGCTGCCCCGCTCAAACAGTGCATCATATCATCCATTCGTGGCAATGGAAACCTATACTTGATCGTAATCTTATTGATGGCTCTCGAATCTGTGCACATTCGCCACTCTCCTCCTTTCTTGGGAGCTAAAACTGTCAGAACTGCACATGGGCTCAAGCTCTCTCGAATCAATCCCTTATCCCGCAACTCCTGTACCTGTTTTCTAATCTCCTCGTTGTCTTTGGGGCTCATTCGGTAAGCAGCTTTGTTCGGTAAACTAGCTCCAGGGATGAAATCTATGTGATGAATGATACTCCACTTTGGTGGCAATTTATCTAGTAGATCGTCCACCACAATGTCGCTGAATTCCTGCAACATTTCCTGGATTTATTCAGGTAAATAAAAAATTTCAGTATGCAACAACACTGTTCTTGGTCTCCTTATAACAACATATTTCACTTCGTCATCTTCAATCTGCTTTAAAAATTGTTTTCCACCCACCAGTAACACTTTTGTTCCACTAGTTTCTGTTTTTTCCTCCTGCTTGATGGGCACTAGCGTATGCTTAATCCCATCCTTAACAAACTTGTAACAGTTTGTCTTCCCAGCATGAACAACTTTCCGGTCATACTTCCACGGTCTACCTAGCAGGATATGACACACATCCATGGGCATGATGTCACAAATAACTTTGTCCTTATATTTGACAATATGGAACTCCACCTCACACTGCTCATCAACTAGCAGTTGGTGACCCTTCTGTAACCACGAAACCTTATAGGGGGTTGGATGCTTCAATCGTTTTAAACCCAATTTTTCCACCATCTCTGTTGCAACCAGATTATCAGTGCTTCCACTGTCTCTAATCAGTTTGCATCATTTGCCATGTGGCTTGCACACAGTCCGGAATAATGCCTTCCTTTGGGTTTGTTCAGCTGTTTCTTTTGCCGGTTTCAGCAATACCTTATTCAAGACTAAGGCCTCTACTGTCTCTGGTACATTTTCTACCTCCTAAGGCAGTGCCTCTGCTTCTTCTGTCTGAGCAACATATGCTCCTCTTTGACTAACCTGTTCTCCTTTAGGACACTCAAAGGATCTGTGCCCCCATTTGTGGCACTTGTAGCACTAGTAGGCAGCTCCTCTGCCTCTGTCATTTCCCTTTCCTCTCTGGTATCGCCTTCCTCCCCTATTGCTGCCTTCCTTTTCTGCTGTCGCTGAGGTTTTTGAACTGCTGCCCTCTTCACTGTTGTTGGTAGTTCTTCCTCTGCCAAAGGATTGTCCTTTCCCTCTGCGAGTTCCTCATCCCCTCCTGGCATTCTACTTTCTTGTGATCTTTTCTTCTGCCTTTAAGGCACTCTGGTATGCTTCCTCTATGGTTTTTGGAGAAATAATACTTATCTCGTCCAATATCTCCATCCTTAGGCCATTCACAAACCTTGCTGTCTTTTCTAGGGTGTCTTCAGTATAACCAGCTCTCAAATTCACCCGATAGAATTCCTCAGTATGCTCTTTCACCGTCATTCCTCTCTGCTTCAAATTCTGTACCTGTCGATGCAACGCAATCTGGTAATCTTTGGGCAAAAACCTACCTTTCATCTTGGCGACCATTCTGGTCCACTTTTTAGTTGGTAACTTATTCAACCTTCTCCTCTCTGCCTAGACATTGTCCCACCATAAGGCCGCATGTCCTTTCAGCTTGGTAGCAGCGAATTTAACTCTCTTATCCTCGCTAACCTCCTCACATTCAAAATACTTGTCCAGTTCACTAATCCAGTCCAACAACACTTTTGTGGACAAACTGCCATCATAGTTCGGAATTTCAGGTTTTGGCTTGTTGCTAGCCAACAAAACTGACCGTAACAATTTGATCTCAGGTCCTTCTTCCTTTGATCTATCTGTCGTAACTACAACCTCTTCCTCACTGTCATCTCCTACTTTCAGATCCCTTCTCCTTCCTACTTCTACTGTTTCCAATCGGGCATTCAGGATCCTAATCTCTTCCCTCAATCCCTCATCTGCTAATCTTCGAATAGCTCTGCCACGACCTCTTCTCCCAGCTTCCATTTTATAAGAAAATCAGTGAACTGTTCCTCCTTTGATACCAAAATTGATGGGACCAGCCCTCGTCCTTTTGTTCGGATGCAATTTTGGGGATCTATGACGATGGTTTGATATTTTGCTGTTTTCAATTATTTGGTACGGGTCCTGGCTGTGAGGGAGACACCTCTCTCTGCCTTGGATTTTGTCCTCCCGCCTTATGCTACGCTTTAAACCCTAACTCTCGATTTACCCTGTCATTTTCGACTTTCATTCTGTTGTGCTGAGGGGGTTTTCTCTCTGGTTTTCACTTGTGCTGCTTGTAGGGTTTCTCTGTGGTGCTCTGCTTGAATTCTTCGGCCACGACTCTGCTCAGTTGGCTGGGCTCTGCTAGTATATTGCTATTGTCAGTGGCTTTTCTATTCGCTGGTCTGTTTGAGGGTTTCTGGGCTTGTCTCTCGACGTTCTGCAAGTGGCCTCCTCTGTTCTGAAAATGCTACGGGCGCGGTTAATGATTGCTTCCTCTTGAGTGTATTTGTTATCACTCTTGTTTTTTTTTAACTGCTGTTCCAATGGCTTCACTGTCTAATTTGTCTACTGGTCGCTGTGTATCTAGGTTGCGGCCACGAGGTGACTCGGTGTTCAACCTCTGCTCGTGGTTCGACACAGGTAAGCTCTCGTTCGTTGATTCAGTTCCTACTTTGCATCTTCTGTCGGTACTAATAGTTTGTGCTCCTTGTGAGTAGGGTTTCCTTGTCGGTTCGCGGCTTGTTGAGATCTCTCCTGCTGCGACTTTTCGACTCCTCCTCTGGTAAGTGACAAACCCTTACTCTGTTTCCTTCATTTAGTTGGGGTTTTCATTCTTCCCACTGTTAACTATTGTGTGCGGTGGTTGCAGGTGGTTGGCAGGCATGCTGCTATGGCTTTGGCTCCACTTGCGACTTGTTAGAATGGGTAGGGTCTTTCCATGTATCTCGTGCTTGGCATCTGTTAATAGTTCTGGTTTGGTTTCAGGTTTCGGCCTCTCTGTCGGTAGCTCAAGTTCGCACTTTGGTCATTGTAAACAATAGACAGGTCGTTTGGTGTTTACTTGGGGTTGTGAGAGTTAAATGCGTCTTCAGGGTTTCGAACCCAGGTTCCTCTGTTTATTTTGTAGTATGAACTAATTTTAACTTGGACTGTAAATAAATTGAAAGACTTCTGTAGATTTGCTTCAAACCATATTTGCAGGGAAAAATAATGCGTGTTAATGTATGCGGTACCTGGTTGTAAATGTTTTCTTCTTGCTGGAAATTTGGTTGTGCTTGTAATGAAACCCTTTGTCAGTTTTCTTTATCACCCGCTCGATGCTATTCAGGAACTGTAGGTGGTTGTTGTGAATGTTCGTTAGTTCTTCGACAGTGTTTCTTTCCGTGTGTCTGTTATAATGCTTCCACCAGTTCTCAGTCTCGTTGTCTCTGATATTCTAGATGCCTGTTAAAAGATTTTAATCTGCCAATACTTGTCTCTGTTTGGAAATACACTCAATTCATCTTAAGAACAGAAAAGAAATACAATCTTGTTACAAAATGGATTTAGATGATTTCAAAAGTTTCTTGTATGTGTCTGTTATTCCTCTGCTATGATGGAAATCAACTTTTACAATGTTTCCTGTTTCTCCTTTTGTATGATTTGTTGAACAATGTTAAAACGTTACATGTAGTTACCATGAGTAACTGTTAATTTCTATTTGTCTAAATTCTGGAATTAATTTAAAAACAGAATTTTGTTTTGTTTATTTTTTTATTTAAAAAAAATAAAAAATAAAAAATCTTAACAAAAATAAAACAAAACTTGATATCCTGTCCACTGCTAATAACTAAGAAAATAAAAATAAAACAAAAAAACAAAACTCAGGCACAGTGACAGGCACAGTGACATGTGGACCTGTTAACTTGTGAGACAAACACTTCCTCTTGTTCGCCCTTAGTTCGCCCTTAGTTGGATGCTCTGCATCACTTGTGCGTTGACTAAAGTCATAGAAAAGAAATCAATGAGATATAAAGTTTGTCCTCTGTTCATGATGAACGCATATTCATGGTTTAGATTTTTATGGTCAATCAGTACAACTCTCCGAAAAAAAACCCAATCCGTGACCTAAAGAAATCACAAGTTGGCGACGTTTTAGGTGGTAGGAATCATGGCGATTTATCGCGAGGCAGTAGAGCAAAAATGGGTCACCTAATTTTGTGTAGTTTCCTTGCAAAACTCTGAATTACATTTCCAAGCTCATGTTTGGATGATTCCTGTTTATAGATATCCCTAGGGTATGGTCTACCTTACCATGACCTGTATCTCATAGCATCTTTCCCCTCAAAATTACTCATCCTTCCTTTTGTTTCGGCATACATTTGCAACAGTATGACAACTGGGCGCAATTGGATTCTGTACTTGTACAGTCACTGTACTTGGTATCAAATCCAGCCAATCGAACTGCTTTGATGGTCACGCAACACAAACCCAATATTCTCTATTTCCTTCCATCTGCATCCCTACCCGATTCGTCTAAGCTTAGTGACAACGCCCTTTTCGTCCATGATGGTTTATACTGAAAAAAAGAGTATGCAACTTGACCATTTGTGCGGTTTTCCTCACTGTATGCACTAAATAATTCTACAGAATTGTGAGTAGAGCGCTTGAATACTTGGTTTGATCAGCTGGGCTCCATTAATTCTGACGTGTAAAGCTGCTGCTGCATGCAAATATTGCTTGACCCAGCTACAACACCACTCATGATTTTTTTTTTTTAATTATTTTCCATGGATAATAGTGTCACTGATCACTTTAAGCTCTATAAAATGGCCTAGAGAGTTTGAGTTCTTTACCATTAACGTTGGTCGATCGATCATTCATAATATTTGTTTTTGTTAGGTCAACATGGCGTTGTCTTCTCAGGTTGTAGTTGGAGTTATTGGTGAGTTTTTCGTTTAGCTGCTCCATAATATTATGAGGGTTCCTGATGACAGCGAAGTAATATTTTGTCCATATCAAACTTTTAATGTCCTCTTTACCACCTGTAATTGCTCGAATGTTGTCTGAGAAAGGAAGAGAGATGTATCCATTTTCATACAGTAGGAGAGCTGAGTGAAAAATATCCTTTATCCACATATTAAGAATTCAGTTTTTTCCCTTAAACAGTACTTATTACTACTATTAGTTAGTCTGTGACGTTTGATTCGTACAGGGTTGTCACCTTCGGGTTATCAACCAGTTTAGTTTTTTTTTTACCATATTCTTATAAGATTATATTAGATTTTAGAATATTCCAGAAATATAATAAGTATAAGTAAAATCAATGAATTGCAATCAATATAAAGATAATTTTTTTTACTATATTCATAGGATCATATTAGATTTTAGAATATTCAAGAAATATAATAAGCATAAGTAAAATCAATAAATTGCAATAAATATAAAGATAATCTATATATTTCACAAATATGTTTCAGAAAGATAAAGAGACTACATATATTTCACAAATATTAAATAATGGTATCCTTGGTTGGTAAAGGTCACAGGAGTGAAGTGGCAGGCAGAGTGGTATTTAGTAGCTATGTCTGTTTATTATTAAATATTCGGGGAATCAGTGATCGACTTAAGTTTAGAAAGTAAGATATATATAGGGCAAACTAGAAACTACAAGATAAAAAGACTATATATATTTCACAAATATTAAATAATAGTATCCTTGGTTGGTAAAGGTGACAGGAGTGAAGTAGCACGCAGAGTGGTATTGGTATCCTTGGTTGGTAAAGGTGACAGGAGTGAAGTAGCAGGCAGAGTGGTATTTAGTAGCTATATCTGTCTATTCCTAAATATTCGGGGAATCAGTGATCACTTAAGCAAGTGAGATATATAGGGCAGACCAGAAACCACTTAGTAAATTTTCAATTCACGTGTATAATATGTTTCACAGTTGTCCTGTGTAAGCCACTTTTAGAATAATGAGCTAATTTTCAATTCTCGTGTATCGTATGTTTGGCCGTTTACATAAGTCTAAGATATTTTCGAAGCGCTTTGAAGCATTTCTGCTTATTGGTTTGACAATGATATCTAAAATAATTGTTAAATTAATGATTTAACTTATTTTATAAATAATATTTAAAATATAAATATTTTTTAATTAATTAATTAATATATTTTTTATTCATCTTTTATGTAATTGATTTTTCTAATTTTTATTTTTTATTAATCAAAATAATAAGATTAAAATTTGGAAAATATATTTTTCATTTAAAATAAATAAATATATATATATATATATATATATTCTTTTTATTAACAATAACATTATATATATATTCTTTTTATTAAAAATAACATTATATATATCTATATATATATTTGTTAGATATAATATTTTTGTGATTCATAATGCAAATAGATGTTTTTCGGATTAATCACATAATCAAGATTTGGTTAATGTTTCGAACCAACTAATGTGGTTTATCCTGAGGATGGACCACATTAGTTGGTTCGAAACGTGGACCAAATCTTGATTATGTGATTAATCCGAAAGACATCTATCTATATTTTTTTGTGATACTTTATAACTTTTTTAATATCTTGAATTTTCTATTACCGTAAATATTTTAAATATTTTTGTGCGATTTTTTTTTTTTGTCATTTAGAAAAAAAAGAAAAGTTAGACAATTTATCGAAGTATAAAACTTCTAACCACTATCACCAGGGATCTCAAATGAAAAGCTCTAAATTATTAAGCTCACTGCTGTGCACATAATTTAAACGTAGACAAAATGGAAGATGCAAAATTTTAAAGAATGAGTGCTGTAAAAAATCATTTCAATAGACTTATTTTTTAGTGGATATAAAAATAGAGCAATTTATTTTACTTTTTAGTTTAAATTTAGTGATTTTTTTTTTTTTTTTGCAAGATTTTGAATTTTTGTTATTTAAACTGATGAAGATTCTGTGCACTCAAAAATCCTTGAAATGGTTAGATTGTGCAGATTATAGAGCTAAAACTTACTATTCTAATAAATTCTCACTAAATTTTAGACAAAATCAATGGGACAATATGCCCAAAAATGTCAAAACCTTCTAATATTTAGACTACTCTTAAAACAATTATCATATTTGAAGTAAGATTGAGTAACTTATTTTTTTAGAAAGATATTTGATAGGTACCTTATGCTATACATACAATTTATTTTCAATTTTATTTTTGATAACTATTATTTATATATATATTTTTATTGATTTAAATTTGTTACTATTAATAATACATTTGAAATGCATGAGTTGTTTTTCAAAATAAATTGTTATGAATATTTAATTAAGAGAAATTAAATATTTATATTCTAACTAGCACAACCACATTAAAGTAAATGTGGTTGATAAACATCATTTTCTATAATTTATAGGGCAATCAACATTTAAAAATAAAACCAATCAACGACATTTAATGTTATTAACTATATTAATCATATTAATATGAAAGTAATATAAAAAATAAACCTAATATTAAAAATTAAAACTTAATATTATTATAAATGTTATTATAAACACATTTATAAAGCTAATATTATAAAAGCACTAATGATTTACAGAAAACTAATATTCATTGAATTGTAAAAACCTAACATTATAAAACATTGTAAACTTGGATTATAAAAACCTAGACCACAACCATATAGGGTTTGCATAATTTATGCCTCTAGGGTTTACAATGAATATTTATTCACTAACATCACACATTCAAAACATAGTGAACTAATGTCACACATTCAAAACACAGTAAATTAAAGTTGTAATTTAAAGATTATTGATAATGCATATACATTAATTTGGAGAAACAAAAATGTAAAAAATAAATAATTACTTGCACAATGAACAAGGTTGATTAAGCACAAAGTTATTCATCACTCTTAACGATATTCATGCTATCCGAATTGCAAAGATATCATCGCCACATAAGGCTTTGAATTTTCAATTAGCTCCTTGCCACATAAGGCTTTGATTTCTCAATTAGCTGGACCTCCATTGCTAATCAAATAAAAACCCTACCAAACACCTAACCCTTCCCTTTTTTGTCTACAAATTGCCAATGCACAAGAGGATTTGAGCTTTTCGTCTCCTACTATTTGTAACAACTTTGACTACACCTGAGGTTTCATAATTTACACAGTCAACACACATATTAATATTCATATATTAATATTCATCCTCAGTGTTGACCTATATAAATTTAAAAATATTGTATTTTTTGTTATTTAAATATTTTTTTTTCAATCCATAGAATCCATTTAAGCCTCTAGAAATCCTGAAAACTTGCATCATGATTTCACAAATGAAACTTGTAATTCTAATAATCGTAGGCCTAATTTCAAAAAAAAATTAACCAAATCCAAATTTCAAAAATTTTTACATGCTACTTCCAAATTAATCATTAAAACCTTAACTCCGATTATAACATGGGGTGATTCAAAATAAAAATAAAATTAACATATACCATTAAATTTATTATAATAAAAGTAAAAATTGTCATTAACATCACAATGAAACTCTTACAAGAAAGGAACATTGGTGGTGAATTCCAATGAGAAGGATTGACCTATTGTCGAATTAATATATACATATACATGACCAAGACTATTTGTTGTGCATTTACTATTATTAACATTTTAATGAAATTTATGTAGAAATATGGTGATAGAATTGCAACTACTCAAGAAATTTAATCTAAATCAAGAGATACAATTCTACTCTACTTCTCTGCGGAAATTAGTTCACAATTTAGAGCAACATGCACAAACATGCATCATCAAGTACACATATGTTTAAAGGGGAAAGCAACTAATAAAAACCTCTTAAGCCCATTTTCATTAATCAAGTGAAATGATAAACAATTACAATTGTGATCTCGCTCTGAGGACAAACTACAAGAGTAAACTTGTTCTCACTCTTCTTGCACTCGCGATGCCCGCACTCACATTGCCTGCACTTGCTCCTATGTCCTTGCATAATTACTAAGGAAATAGACTCCTATTCTTTAGGAATTCCCTCCAAATTGATTGCGCGGTACCCAAGGATTGATCACCTGACCAATACTCTAAAATGTACACTCAATCTAGTATATAATTAATTGTACACTGCGTTGGAATCTCCACCACAACTGATGAACTTGAATTCCATGCATGCATTAGCTATTTTGAGCTGGTTGATCAATTAACTAGATGATCACTGAGTTAGACTGTTGTCCCACTACAAACTTGACCTTCCACTAGTTCTATCAACAGTTGGAATTAGTTTAACTGAATACAACTGGAAATAACTGACCTTGATTGCTACAAATTATCAATCACACATGCTTAACTAAACTCCAAGCTCTCTAACTCAAATTTACTAAGCTAACTGAGTGACAAGAGCCATGTAATCTCAGTTGAGTGCCTCCATGTTGTTTGCTTACGTGGAAATTCAAACTTTCTCAATTTGAGCAAGGAAAAAGCGAATTGAGACTTTATTGCTACACTTATCAACACTCCCTCTTAGCAAGAATGAGTTTATCAACCACCCCTATACTACACCTGTGGAATTCAAACTTCCCTATTGACAAAGTCTTTGTCAAGATGTCAAAATTTTGTTCCTCTATCAGAATGTATTGTAGCAAAACCTCTCACTATTGTTGTTGCTACTGCAACAACTGTAACTGAGAAGAATAAGAAATTAAAACATTGAATCAATTATGTCTGCGACTGTCTACTCAGAAAATTGTGCTACTATTGACTGTTCTATTGAGCCTCCTACCTAATGTCAACACTCCTTTGCACTCCTCAATATCCGACTAACACTAATCCTCCTGCTACTGAATACTGTGGGCCCCTATAGTAAGGTAATGATCCATGAGGAGGACACCTCAATAGACCCTGCCCAAATTTCTGCAACTTTGGGACTAAGGTTCTACATCACTCCACCTCACCCCTAGAGGTATATCTATACTTGCCCCATCTTCCCACTTCTCTCTAACCCTCCCTCTATTGGAGGTCTCTGGATGGTCCTCCTCATAATCATCCTGTTGGTCAACCCAACTACCAACTTGTCGAGGCTCCATTTTGTGAGGTCTATCTCCTTCTCAACCACCACATCTCTAATCTCTGCCTTGCTCCTCAAGGGTACACATTCTCTCACCGCAATTTTATACATGTTCTTCACATGAACCCTTTTTTTCTTCACCTTCCAGTGGCTATGCATCTTAGGAATGATTTCCCTTTTCTGAATATCACATCATAACCATAGTCTTCCAAAACTACTACAAGGATGAGATTCTTCTTTAGCCCTGGAAAAAACATCACATATTTGAGGCGAAGAGGGGATATCGACTCCCTCTTAAAGGTTACTGTACCAATCCTGGTAACATCGTACCTTCTATCTTCCCCAAGATCGATATGGATATGGAGATCTTTCTCCTCCAAGTCACTAAAAAACTCTCTACATCTTGTCATGTGGAATTAGGCACCTGATTCCAAGTACCACACACTCCCCATCACCATGCTCGCCATGCATGCGATAAGAGTGAAGTATAACACAAATTGAGAACTCAAAACTTCACCTGTTGATCCTCCTGATTTCTTCTTGCCAGAATTTTGTGTGGACACTTTGTATCATAGTGCCCAAATTCATGAAAATTGAAGCATTTGATTTAGGACATGTCTTTCTTCTTGCTCCCTTAGATGGATTCTGGTTTAATTTGAGAATTATTCCATTTAACATTCTTTCCCTTTGCTATTTCATCAGGTGTTTCCACATCAACACTCATTTTCTTGGTTAGCAATAACATCTCACTTTTCGTGGATGTTGAATTCCTTCTTATTTTTAGATCTTGGTAATTATTGCCTTACGATCAATAATTACACACTTGAAAAAATTTCAACCTTAATTTCATTTTTACGATTGAGAAAACATTATTAGATTGATATATGATATATGAGATATTTATTTGTGCCTAATTACAATTGAGCAGCCCGATATATATACATAGTCCGGGTGTCTTTTCATTAATAGACACATCTTTTCAATAAGACATGTATTTTTAATTAATTATTGATTATTTCTATTTATATATTATATTGTATACATAATATAATATATAAATATATGTTGTTGTATATAATATAATATATATTATACATTGTTATCTGGAAGGGGATACCTTCCACTACTATATAAAACCTCAACACTCCCTCTTAGCGAGGGAGGTATTTTTCCATGATGCTCTCCTCTACTTGTCCCAATCGCACCCAACCACTTCACATGGTATGGGCAGGACTACCACCATAGTCTCAAGACTGCGTTGCAAGTATCTGATGTTTCTCCTCGCCTAGTAGTACCAATCACACCTAACCACTTCACATGGCATAGAAAATACTTGTACCAGGCTACTCATTACTCCCTCAGTCACTTCACATGATTGATTTAGGAAACCCTTGGCTAGAGGGAGAGTATCTGCCTACTGTAGGAAAAACATCAGAACTCCCTCTCAACAAGGGTGGGCATTCTTCATCACACCAAGCTTGTCTATCAAGTATTCAAAATTCACTTTAGACAAAGGCTTGTTGAGAATTTTTGTTGTTTTCTCATCTGTGGATATGTACTAGAGTTCTACTGCTCCACTTTGTACCATGTCTCAGATGAAATGGTATTTGATCTCTATATGCTTTAACTTGTCGTGAAAGACTGGATTATCTAAAAGCTTCACACAAATTTGATTATCACAATATATCAATGCTTGCTCCAACTCTAGATCAAATAACCCTACAAGTAATTTCTGAAGACAAATTTCTTCATGGCTTGCATCATTGTCTGCTATATATTCAACCTCTACTTTACTGCCATTAACAACTATTTTCTGCTAAACCATGCGCCCATACCTTATCCCAAACTAAAGCAACATCTTGAGATACTTTTCGTGTCTATTGCACTCCTTTCCCAGTGAGAGTCTGTATAAACTTGCAGCTTTACTTCACCGTCCAAGAAAAATCTGAGTCCATATCCAACTGTACCTGCAGGTCCTCAATACATGATTTTCTGCTACCAAATGTACATTTCTAGGCTCAACCATGTACTGACTCAATGTGTTCACTACAAAGAATATATCTGACCTAGTACTAACCAGGTGCATCAAGGATCCGATCAACTGTCTATACATCATGATATCAACCAAATATGAAAAAGAATCACTTAATAACTTCATATTAGTAGCCATAGATGCGGGCATGGACTTTCAGTCCATCATCCCGAATCTCTACAGGATCTCAACTGTATAATTTCCTTGGCTAAGGAAGATCTCATTTTGTCTCTACCACACTTCTAATCTCAAGAAATAGTGCATTAAACAGTAATCCTTCATTTCGAACTCTGAAGTGAGCTCCCTCTTGCCCCATTTATGAGCTTCTCATCCATTGTAAGAAACAAGTCATATACATATAGTACCAATATCAAGGGGAAGCCATGTTCAAGCTTATAATAAAGGTTGGGATTTGCATTACCCTTGGTAAAACCCAAGCTCATCAAATACCTATATATTTTTGCATACCACTACCTAGGTGCTTGCTTAAGCCCGTACAAAGCGTTTTTCAATTTACAAACATGGGACTCCTTCCCATGGATCAAAAAACCTTGTGGTTTCTGTATGCACACTTCTTCTTCCATTACACCACTCAAGAAGGAAGTGTTTGCATCCATTTGCTATAATTTCAAACCCATAATAGAAGAAATAGAGATGATAGATCTAATAAAAGTGTATCTGGCTATTGGGGAAAATGTTTCGTCATAATAATTTTATGGGAGAATCCTCTAGCCACAAATCTAGCCTTTTACTTTTCTATGTTTCCATATGCAACATGCTTGACCTTGTAGATCCATTATGAAGTCAACACTGACTTACCTTCTGGTATCGGAACCACGTTCCATGCATCATTTTTCATGATGGATTGGTACTCTTCCATCATAGCATCCTTCCACACTTGCTATTTTGTGGCTTCCTCATAAGTGCAAGGCTCTGAATAAATGATCTTACTCATTACAACCACATAGTTGGAAAACCTGTGTTGTCTCTTGCTCTCTTTGAAGGAGCCTCTGGGAGTTGCATGTTTTTTTGCTTCCTGCAATGTGTTCCAGAGTCATACTGGTCTCTTCTTGATGACTACAACCTCTTTGGGTGGATGTACTGGTATCTTTGGCTCTATTGTCTCATATTGATCTTCCGGGATATGTTCTTCTGGAGTAGAGTCAATCATCACTATATACTTGGGAGCCTCTTGTTCCTCTCTTTCCTCATCCATGTGAGACTCACTAGATTTCCCAAAAGCTGTTTCTTCATCAAAAGTGACATATCTACTAATCTCAATCTTTCTCTATCCATAGATGTGTATTTTATAAGCCTTTGAAGTCTCGTTGTATCCAACAAAGGTGCCCTTGTTTCCTAAACAATCTAGCTTCGTTCTTTTTTCTTTGGGGAACATGTCTCTACAATGGACAACCAAATGTCCTCTAATGGATGACTTCTGGTGTATTCTCGGTGAATACCTCTTCTGGTGTCTTGTTCACCGATATCTTATGAGGACTTGTTTTCTGAGCATATACAATTGTTTTGGATGCTTTTGCCCATAGATACACGGGTAAGTTTGGTCATGGATCATTGCTTTAGCTGCATCTATAGTTAAATTATTCTTTCTCTATGCAACCCAATTTTGTTAAGGGTTGTAGGGAGTTGTCAGCTCCCTCTTAATCCTTGATTCTCTATAGAAGTACTTGATCTTATTTGAGTTGTATTCACCTCCATTATCTGACCTCAAAACTTTAATATTTCTTCCAGAAAGAATTTCTACTAAAGCCTTGAATTCCTGAAACTTATTGAAAAATTCATCTTTTGCTTTCAAGAAATAGATCCATGTTTTGCATGAGAAATCATCAGTAAAAGTGACATAATATAAAAAGTTACCTAGAGATGTGTTGTAGCGGCTACAACCACCCTCCAAAATTTTGGCCTAAATCAATTTCGGAGCCTCCTTTGAAGAGTTTCACTTGATGATTGCACACACCCAGGTTCACTCCATGAGATCGTGTGTCTTTACATTCGCCTTGCTTGTTTATTTCACTGAAGTCTCTGCATGTTGATGTTTAAGTCATGCTTGCGACCGTGTTTTGGTTATGCTCAAAGTCTTTTCTTCGCATGTGTTTGTTGTGTTCACCATGAAAGCATCTTTCGCACTCACACATGGAGTCACATTCACTGTCGCGCAAGCATTGTCTTGATCATGAACAATCTATCATGAGTGTCATGCTTGTCGCTTGCACCGCTAGTCAGTCATGTTGAACATGTATGTCCGAATGGTTTTGTTTTTCATCGTCAAGTCATGTGAGTGTGTGTCTATATGATCACCTATGCATCTTTTGCCTGTTCACACACTTAGTCATTTTTGCTGAAGTTTTGATGACCAGACTCCTCACTGAAAGCTAAGCCATCACCCTGCTTTCGACTTGATCGACTGTCAACTAGAATAACACAAAGGCACCAAGCTAGTTCTTTCAAGCTGTCTTGCTTGCAAGAAATTCAATCAGCACTCATGTTGGCCACCCGGACAGTTGACCGACTGTTCATCTCATAAATTGCGCAGTGCTCATGAGTAGGCTTCCTGCTGCCCATAAGTCAGCTCAGCTTAGAAATTACGTAGAGATGATCAGCATGCTGACCTCCCGACCTTAATACAATTTTCCCTACTAGCAGCTCCCAGCAGCAGACTGCCTATTCTCTCCAGGAATTTCGCAGTTTCTGCTACCAGTGACTGAGAAGCCAACTGGCAGTTCCCTCTGGAAATTGTGCAAATCTGGCTGTCAATGACCCCAACAACCAACGGACAGTTCCATCTGAGAATTGCACAGATTTGGCTACCAATGACCCCAGCAGCCAACTGGCAGTTCCCTATGGGAATTGCACAAATCTGGCTGCCAGTGACCCCAACATCAAATTGGAAGATACCTTAGGGAATTGCGCAGATTTGGCTGCTAGTGACCCCAATAGCCAACTGGCAGTTCCCTCTGGGAATTGTGCAGATCTGGTTGCTAGTCTCCCAGGTAGTTCCCCATAAAAACTGTGCAATCCCTCCCTACCTTGCATTCTAGCAGCCTGAACTGTTCCTCCCAAAATTTGCGCAATTTTGCCTGCAGCTGAGCCAGACCTTGCAGACAGTCACTGTCGACTCAGATTTCCTGTTTCCATCTCTCAATGACTCTTACGTAGTTTTCATCAACAGTTGCAAAGAGCCATCATCCCGCATGACATCCCTGCTGGCTCTCATAGTCACCTGCATTTGAATGATCCTGTATCATGGTAGACTAGGAGGTTTTGGATTTGAGGTCATCTCATCATGAGTGACTGCAGGTACAAGTACACCAACAAACATGTCAAGACGCTGATCAGGATGAACGAAGGGACCACATGCAGATGGACAGGTTCACCAACGGATGAACGAGCGAAGCATGTGAGGCGGATGAATGTTACGAACATGCACCTTCGTGAACAAGTGAGCCTATCAAGCCTTCTAGCATGAAAGCAAGGAACAACATGCTAAAGAGTCATCAAGCGAACCAAGGACCATAATTTGAAGACTCCGCGCACTTCGCCATGTGGAATTGAAGCTATGGTACACCATGAAGACATCCATCACTTAGCATCACTCTAGCTCGACATGCACTCCAATACCAACATGAATGTACCAGCATTATCATGTCAAGTCATGTTGAGTCAAGTCATGAGTCATGTTGCTCACATCTCCACTATGGGCTTGATGTCAAACAACGTGATGTAACGTGGAAGTCCAAGAGACCCACTTGTTGAAAATAGAGTCATGTAAGTTGGAAAGTCATGGAAGTCGAATGGTTATGAGGGTAGTCGAACAACCACAAGTGTCTGTTTCATCCTTAGCTATAAATACCCCCCTCATTTGTACATGAAGGGACCTTTCACCTCAACTCCTCCCACATAGCTAAGAGAGTCTGTAATCTTTTCTTTGAGGAGTAAGTAGTGGCTCCAATGCCTTGCTAACGGGGTTAGTGATGTATGGTGTAACGATGTGTCTTGGAGCTTTCACTTAATTCAGAAACCTATCAATAGGCCAACACGTTTTCACACATGTATTGTATTTGTTGTAAGGCTGATCTTTAACACTTGTAATGCATGTTGCTTTAACCATGTGTTCTACATCTGAATTGGTTCATTTGTTGTAATGCATAATCTATTAATGAAAATGTGTTGTATATGCTGTTGATGTTGTCCGTTCCATGTCAACTACTCTGTCGGACATCGAAAAGACCTTTCACATCAACCTTGCTGTAACAATCGTTGCACTCGTCTCGAACTAATCCGTGAGTGCTATACATGTTATCTTACCTTGTATGTTGTGACTGCCACATCCGAGTGGACTACTCCACTGAAATCTGTGTATGTCCTTAGTGTTGTGTGTTCCTAGCCAAGTTGGGATTGATTCCTTTCAACATGGAACTCACCTTCACCTTTTTCCCCTCACAGTGAAAGAACCATTAACACAAGTACACTTACACTCACCAGGCACACAAACCCCACTTCTCGAAGACAAAGCGAACCACTCTCCTATGCTGATAAGCAAGAGTTGAGGCAAATCCTTAAGATAATGGAAACTGGGCCATCATACCATATGGGACTCCCACACCAAGCGGTGTGAGTTCTAGTTGGGAATTCATACCAGGGTGATCCCCTAAATGTTGGCGGGTCCAGTACAGTCAACAAGATGATACAATTATTTGTTTACATACATCCGAATGTATAATGTCTAAGATTCCCTTGGATCTATTGTCACTGTTTGGAAAACTTTCCTTGGCATTCTTGCTAAGTGAAAAACCTTTGCATGCTCCATCATGCTTCGCCTACATATTTGGCGGACCTGTGACCTTTTTGCTAAAAACTGGCAAGGCTTTGTAGTTGAGGTGAGCAAGTCTTCAGTACCATATCTCACTAGAGATAATACTATTGTGTACAAGAGCTTGTGTTGGGTGTCCCTTTGATTTAAAAATTCCTCCCTTTCGGACAACAATCACATCGGCTGAATCTATAATTGAACCCTTAAGCCATAGAAGGACTTGGCCATCAAAAAAAGATACTATGAAGCCCCAATATTCTGAAGCAAAGATAGAGAGAAGATTATTCTATAAATCTTGTATACAAAATAAATATTTTATGGAAATGGAGTTATCTAAATCAAGTTGGTATGATGTTTCTCCTACTCCTTTTACTGCATGATTTGAATCATCTCCAAGTTCCACTTGAAGGGATGAACTCCTTTTTGTCAAATTTGTAAGAGAAGTTAGGAACCCAATCATGTTCTTGGAAGCACCACTGTCTACTAGCCAAATATTGTTCTTTGAGTGATGGTGCCTATGAGTGCTGAGGCAAATACATACTTTTAATATTTTTTGTTCCTTGTCTTTTTTCTAAGATGTAGACTCCTCCATATCTGCTTCATGTGCATTATCTTTTCTTTTTCCTTTCCCTTGAGTATACTGGTAAGCAAAGTGTCCCAGCTTCTGACAATTGTAACACCTAATCTTAAACACATCCTTCTTGTGATCTTGAATTGATCTTCTATTTTTCTTCGCTTTTATCACATTCTTCTTATGTTTTTCCTTGGCCTCTTCCTCTTCTGGTTCTGGGAGGTATTTCTTGGCATAATCCAAGAGCTCATTCTCTTCTAAGATGAGAAGTATTCTATGCTTCCATGATTTGAAATTATCTGCTCCATCTAGCCTATCTTCTACTCTAAGATTGGACATCCTCTTGTAAATGACTATTTATTCCAACTATGGAGTAATGTTTGTTTTAACATGCACTTCACTTTAAGAAAATCTTTTGTTTTGTTTTATATGGTAGGAAATACCATGGGCCAATGGTTTACCAAAACCATGGATCTATAAACTACCAATCATAAAAAAAATTATGAAAAGATACATGAATTCCTTTTGATCTGATAAAATAAATTTTACAGTTTTTATTTTTTATTTTTATTTTTATGTTTTTTTACGAAGTTATTTTGGAAAATACCATGGGCTCTTCACCTCTCTACCATGTTGAATAATTTCTTATTTTCATATTACGCCTTATGACCAATAATTACAAACTCTTAAAATTTTCAACTTTACTTTCATTTTTAAAATTGAGTAAACATTATTATATTGATATAAGATATATGAAATATTGATTGATGGCTGATTACAATGGAGGGTCTTCATAGATATACATAATTGGGGTGTATTTTCAATAAGACGTGTATTTTCAATAAGAGATGTATTTATAATTATATATATATATAGATAGATAGATAGATAGATAGATATATATATATATATATATATATTATTTTTTATATTATATATATATATATATATATATATATATATATATATATATATATATATATATATATATATATATATATATATAATATAATATAATATAAATATATATTGTTATACATAATATAATATATATTATACTTTGTCGTCCAGAAGAGAATGCCTTCTGGTGCTATATAAAACATCGAAAATGGATTTAATCTTGCATCCGAAATTGCATACATGATACATTATAATATTATTTCACCAAACAATGTAGTTGTGACAACAATTCTCCTGCTTACTTTTTCTCTGCACTTTAACATACTTACAATATGTGCTATATGATTTTCCATTACATTTTCCAATGATCCTTGCTAATGGAAAATCCTTTTCTCATGTTCAATAAACATTTGAGATTTTGAACTTTGGCTTAGGGATGTTGTGAAAACATTGAATAAATAATCTGAATTTGGTCTTCCTCCTGCAAATATTCAAATAATGGAAATGGACTTCAATATGTTTCTTGTGGCATGTATTACTGCATTCTTTGCAAATTGAGTTGTGCTTTGGTTATCACAAAATGAAGTTGTTGCATTTTTCAATGTAAATATAATTTCTCTAAAATATACATCAATGCATGTTGGTACTTGCTTCAGGCCATAAGGCACCTTCTGTAATTTCCACACAAGATGATCTTTCTCCAGGTTGTGCGAATTTCATTGGTTGCTCCATTTACCCATATTACTCTATCCATCTCTTCAAAAAGTTCTCTTCATATCCATTTGATGTACTGTCCATCCAAATTGCAATGCAAGAGGCTAGAGCTAACACAATTTTTTATCTTGCCTTGTACTTGATCTATACCATCTGATTTTGTGCTTTTTCTTTTCCACCTTTTTGCATCTAATTGCCTTTTAGGCCTCAAGTAACTCTGTACAATTCCATGTTTGGTTTCTCTAGGTGAAACCTATTTTAGTCTACCCAACTTTGCACCATTCTTCCTTATCCCCTACTTATTCAAAACTCCGTGGTTATACGAACCTCATCATAATGTGTGAAATTAATTGATGGTTTCTTGTACAAGCACACTATTTTCTGAGTTGTGCATATTCTACTTCCATTTGTATCTGTTTTTGTCTCTGCATTTTTACAACTTCCCTATTCTCTAGTTTTGAACTAGATTCTTCAACTATTTTCGTGTACAATTTTTTTTTCTTTTCTTTTGTGGTGCTTTGATACAATTTTTCTTCTGCTTCTTCTGCATGTTCTTGTTTGCTAGTTTCTTTAGCTACTGGGTAATTTTTCTTGATTTCATTATATTGCCTAGGCTTTGCTGCTGCTGTAGTTCTTTTATCAAATATCACCTGTCTTGATGATCAACTTATGGTCATCAAGTTTCTACAATCAATAGGATTTTGATTGTCTTCATAACCCCAAAGGATACCTTTGTGCCCACTATCTGCTAGGTCGGGTTTCTGTGCTCTTTGGGAACATTTGCATAACATGTGCTCCCAAGAATGTTTAAATGCTTGATTGTAGGCTTGTGCCCATTCCAAGGTTTCTATGGAGTCCTATTGCATAAAACTTTTGCTGGTATACTACTCATTAATTATACCGCGTGGTTTACTTATTACTAAATATTTCATCTGTGCAGAATGTCTCCCTAGGAAAGGGTGTGGAATTTCATAGATTTATCATTTGCCAAGAAATACAAAAGATATCAATGTTGAATTGTTTCCTTCTTATTCTTTCTGAGAATGAAGGATTTTTGTGTAGGTTTGTCGACTGTGCAAAGTCAAGTACTTGAACTAATCTTGATAAAATGCAGGTAGTAATGACACATCCATTGGCAGTTACAAACTACAATATTGATATAGAGAGTTTGATATCCTATTTTATGGAAAAAAGAAAGGATTTATTTTTAAAAATTTAGAAGGGTCCCCATTATTTCTTATTCTAAATCTAGAAATAATGGGGGTTGTTGAGTACCACAACAGGTCACTAAGCTTACCAACTACAACAATTCTGTTTGGGGGTACAGTCGTAAATCGGACGTACATGCAAGGGCAGAGTAACAAAGCTCAATCCCCTTGAAAGTTACTCAACATGGTTAATTGGAGGTTTAATTTCAAGTGACCCAAGTACCTTTCGATATCATTGTAATACGTGAAAATCGCTCTATCATAGCCAATGAAGTGGGTACGATCACTTCACCATATCTGACATGATCTTGTGCTTAACTCATGTATACGAAGAGCTTCCTAGAGAAAAACTGAAATAAATGGATTTCTCCCTAACTCAAGATTCTATTGTTTGTTTGTAGCTTCAGAAAGTTTACTTCCTTTCCTATTCAAATACCTACAACCTAATCTACTGTAGGTGGAAGGAGCCCTAAAAATAATAAAAATTCTAGATGAATTTTATTAATGCTGTGTTATTAAGCTGTTATTTACTCAAAGGGTAAATGGACGTGAAACTAATGGTTTTATGACTTGACTCAAAACTCTAATACATCAAATATGAAATTTGTAATCTCTTCATTTCGATGAATTCTAGCTAGAGTAAGTAAAGAGGTTCTTCTTTAAAATATTAGCTCCAAAATGTACCACTTCTAATTTTTCAATGCAATTCAAAGCTCTAAGTTGTAAACTACGCACTGCAATTTATGCGCAATTTGTCTGAAAACTATGCAAATGTAATTATGCATAATTTCCGTGAACACTATGCAACTATAATCTATGCACAATTCTTGTGAACACTATGCAAATGTAATCTATGCACAATTTTCGTGAACACTATGCAAATGTAATCTATGCACAATTTTCATTCATGAAATGAGAATTATAACCATGCAAATATAATCTTATATGCAAGAGAATTCTTTAGAACAAACCCAAGATGATTCCAAATTAGCGAAAGAACAACAAGACTATTTCCATTCACTAATCCAACTAAAGAACCAATTAAGTGTAAGTAAAGGAAATTATGTGAAAATTCCAAAGATAAAAATAATGAAACTCTAAGGTGATTAACACTCAGACACAACGAAAGTAAAAAACATGTGAAAAATGTTAAGGAACTAATACAAATCTTTGAGAAATGACCAAAGGAATTCAAATTTAAAACACCCAAAGAAATACTTAAAATGAAAATGATTGAATGAATGTTATGAAATCAATCTTAAAGTGTAATTCTGATTAAACTTTAGTACTAGAATAAAAATAACTCTTGTTTTAAATTCAACACAAGAAGCACATCTCATCAAAACACTAATTCTTGAGAAACCCTACCTTTCAATCCTTGAAAATGGACAAATCTCAAGAAAACTCCTTCACAACACTCGATCAAACACACAGAGACTGACTAGAGTCATAGACAAATGTAATGAAACCTTAAAAAACAAAAATTTAGACTTTAATGAGAGGAAAATATATTTTTTCAAAAATTTCTCAGAGTATGCGCAGGTAGACATTACAGTACAGTGCACATGTGCATTGTTGCTAAAGGTAATCTGCATAGATCTGCGCTTTGTTTCTAAACATAAACCGCGTAGGTCGAGAAACTTAAAGAAAAAATAAAAAAGTATCCAAACAAATCACAAAATCTGAAATATCATTAACTTGTCAAGACTCAGATAAAGCTATTAATTTTTTTTGAGAATACAAGATAAGGAGATGGGAGAGAACATGACGTTCCCTAGTATGGTTGCCAATTTGTTATTTGATAAATCCGTTTTGCGGACATGATAAATCTCCCTAGATCCTTGACGGAAATTAGAAATAAGCAGACAATTGAACTAACTCTTTCCCTAAGTTGGACTTGTTTGAATTATAAGTATTAAAGCCAATGGATGAGCCTCTTACCTATTTCACGAAATTCTCGATGAAGATCCCTTCTTGTGACTTGATGCAGCTCCTCAATGCTTGATAAGATTTGCAACCATAAACAAGAAAAGGATCAAAATCATATGCGATATAATAATCCAAACAAACTTAACCTAATGATCAAGGAGATTAGGAATTGAATTTTCCTTAATAAACACTTTAAACAATTATAAACCATTCATCATTCCAATAAGACAATTCAATGGGGAAAAGCGTTCATTTGTATTAATTAAAGATAAAGAAGAGCCTTACAACCTTCGCCTTGATGCCGTGAGGTTCCTCCCAAATGCCTTCAATCTCCTCCTTAGATGATAATCTTTCCAATCTAAAACTAACAGAATAAGTTTATCTTATTTGAGTTCTGACTCCCTTAATCCCTCTACCCTCTAGTCATTTTACAGGCCAAGAGGAAGAAGTTTCAAATCCAAAAGAGGAGGGAGAGATCCCCTAATTCAGGGATTATTTTTCCTTGAGGAAAGGGATTAAGATGCATCATATGAGGGTTATAGCTCAAATAGTCATCACCTAGAATATTTCAGTTGGGAAATATTTGACCAATTATGTTCCTAGAATGTACTTTTTATTTTTACTTTCTTTTATTCTCCTGCGTGGTCTATAGTGGTAGACATAGCACAGTTTTGCAATGTTATAAGAGTTAATTCCAGCGAATGCACGAGAATATCTAGGAAAATCAGCGCAGGTGATACTTGACAAGTTGTGACAACTATTTTTCCCAAATTTCCCATCTTCTTCAAGATATTTTTGGTTTTTTTTACTTCTAATGGAGTTCAATCAAACATGTTCACAGATGGTAAAAATACCCATAAACTGATCAAGTGTCATGGTGACAAATTGATGTGTAACATAAATGTTTTTCTTTTCATAACGAGAGTGAATTACTGTCGTAACAAAACATTAGTGTTAATCCTTGCAATCAGAGCAATAATCCATGTACTTTAACTAAATATTATACCATTAAATCTTTGAAATGACAACAGGGGGCGTACAAATTATTGAAAGCATTGAGTACCAAAATGTGCGAGAAAGGACAAGTGTGGAGGGTGGCTATATATGGAAAAATTGTGCCAAGATAAATTCTTGCAGATGTGTGGGAAACTATAGTGACATATATTGATTGCAGTGTTGAGTATTCGTCACCTAGTATTCAAAAAATAATTAAGGCTTTTCATACTATTAACATGTATTCAATGAATCGATGTGCAATTAGGCAATCACGAGTGCTTAATAACATTTATTCTGATGCATTGTGTAATGATTACTCGTTATAAACCTATCAAGAATATTGTATCCATCCATATTACAAAATAGTCTTTTTGACATTTATTCATAAAATTGATGCGTAATCAACACATTGTTCGAGTGCTTAATAAAATTTACTGCTTGTAAACAAATTGAGAATATGCACAAGGCTTCGTAGTCAGTATCCACTATAGCAGATTGAAACGATATGCATACCCCCTCCGTACACTTCTTTCACACATGTCCCCATTTGGCAACAAAGTTTGGAGAAATCTTACATAGCTTCAAGCAACCTTCCGCAACATGGATTATCATATATAAAAAATTAATTAAGACCTAATATTACAATTAACAAAAGCTTCATTTCCAATAAATGTAAGTCTATTCGACATTTATTTGGCGAATCGATATGTAATCAAGACATTGTTCAAGTGCTTGATAACATATTAAAATAATAATTAAGGATTAAACCTATGATTAACAAAAACTCATTTTCCAGTAAACGTAAGTCTTTTTGACATTTATTTGGTGAATTAACGTGCAATCAAGACATCATTCGAATGCTTAATAACATTTACTGTAATGCATTGTGTAATTATTACTGGTGGTAAAAAAATCAATAAGGTCATATCCATCTATATATTATAAAATAGTCTTTTTGAAATTTATTTGGTGAATCGACGCATAATTAGGACATCATTTGTGTTCTCAATAATATTTACTGGTTGTAAACAAATCAAGAATGTGTACATGGATTTGCAACAATTTTTTATCCTAACAAATTGGAAGGATGTGTGAAAAAGGAATATGTGCAAGAGAACATTTTCCCCCTCATTTACATACCTTCACATTCATTACCCCTTTGCACATTTCAACTTCCTAAAGTGCGTATTAACGGATATTAAAAAAACTAATTAAGGCTTAATCATATGATTAACAAACATCTTTTCAAATCTTAATGGCAGGTATTATCGAAATCATAAGCATTCATACGAGAGTAATGGTGAAATCATCATATATTTAGAGCTTAAGTGAATGAAATCCTATTGATTTTTGGTAATTCTTCTTGTTTCTTCGGGCTACAAAGTTATCACATAGTTATGTTGTTTATAGTAAGAAAGAAATTATAACAAGTTCCTCTTGTCTAAAGGTTGTCTAGGTTAGAATGAACGAGAGAACACAAGCCAACAAAATATGGACCCTCGTTCAGAATCTAGAAATGAAATGGAAGACGAAGCTTAAGTATTCTTATTTCAACATTGCAAAAAAAACATGGCACAATATACATTATTGAGTAAAACCATAATATTTATGAGATAAAAGGAAAAATTTTAGTACACAAAAAGGAATGAAGCAACAAGTTCAATTGACATCCTTGAGAAACTCATAGCTTATAGATGTACTCTTTATGGCAAGAGAATTTATGGTACTCTTTGTCTTATCTACTTAGTTATTGTCTTGTTGGGAACAAGGACAATGAAGAAGCTGAGGGACATTTGTAATGTAATACAAAAAGAGGTAATTTATTGTGATTGTAGTTTATTTAATACTTAAAGCTAGCAACCATTAAATGTAATAAATTAGAAAATGGGGTGATAACAACTCCAGAGTTTCTTCCAAGAAACACATAAATATGTGTAAAGTAAAGGAGTTAATATGAGATTTATGTTTACTAAGGTTGTGTACATATGAACACAGGTTTATGAATATCGTTTACACTTTTTGGCAAGTGCATGAGTTAGCAGTGAGAAAAAAAGCAACTCAATCGAGTTGTTTGAGGGCTTAAAAATTTACCTCATATCTCAAGATGATTCTTAAACAAATCATAAGAGACAAACATGATGACTGGAATATGATCATCTCATTCATGAATGATCTCCAACGTAACTACTCTAAAATGCAGGACAAATTATCGAGTATACAAAGTAGTCAGTGATGTTTATAGGAAAACCTAGACTGATTTGAAGGTATTTTGGATCACATGGAGAAACATGTACACTATGTGTTTCAACCTGCATCGTCACTTGGTTTAGGACTAGAGAATCTTGTTCGATAACTATCTTTGATAGTTAATGGTTCCTGGTTGTGTACTGATCCTAATTTTTTTTAGTTCTATTTTCTTTTTTGTTTTTGGAAAGTGAAACAAGTTTTGGTAATTTGTAATGTTTTTTTGTTAATTACCTATAGTCCAATAAATTTGGTAAGAGTAAGGCTGGTAATATTTTGTCAAATTATTCTCGACAATGTAATATTTTTTCATAAATGAAAACCCAAGATTCATAAAAACTTGAGAAATTTTATATGTTGGAAACATCAAAATAAACATGTAAATATTTGACAAAAATCTAGTCAAAGTAAAACTTTAGCTACTAACGAAGCAAGTTATCGAAGTATATGCTATGAAGCACTCAAAGGATGTCCTAATTACACCTAAATTAACTGAACAAATGCCGAAAAGACTTACATTTACGGACAAGGGAGCTTTGGTTAATTGTAAAATTAAGCCTTAATTAATTTATATGTTCTAGTCTTCGGAAAAAGAATTTAATTGAGCTTATGTTATATTTCATCAAAACATTGCCGCAGAATGGGAAAACATGTGTATCAAATAACGTGAAAATTGTATTTTGCAATGTGAAGAAGAAGTGTGCAGAGGGGGAATCTGTGTGGAGGTGCGGATGTGGGGGAATAAAGGTTCTCTTGCACATACCCATCTTCTTCACATCGTTTCAATCTGCTAAGAGTAAATGTTGTTAAGCACTTGAATGATGTCATGGTTACACGTCATTTTGCCAAACAAATTCCAAAAGGACTTATATTTACTAGAAAGAGAGCTTTTGCTAATCATATGATTAAAGCCTTAATCATTTTTTTAATATGCGGTGATTTTCACCGTGAGAGGTTGGTTGAGTTGTTACAAAACGTTAAAATATGTGTATCAAATAATGTGAAAATTAACCATTTTGCAATGTTCAAAAAAGTGTGCAAAGGGGGAATGTGCACGAAGGTTCGAAAGTAGAGGGATAAAGGTTCTCCTGCACATATGTCTCTTCTGTTGATCCCTTATTCTGTACACTAAAAATTTAAAAGTTTTCCATCCTACAAAGTTAAGTTGTGAAACTAGTTTTAAAATGGCAATTTAAAATTAGTTTAAAATTTATGAATTTAGTTAATCGTAGGACTAATCCTTAATTTTTTTTTAATATATGATACTTCACAAAACAAGAATTAATTGATCTTATGTGACATTTCACCAAAATGTTTCATGGAATGAGAAAATGTGTGTTAAATACTATGAAAATTGATGTTTTATAGTGCGTAGAAGTGCACAGAGGGAGAACTTGTGCAGAGGTGTGGATGTGGGGGAATAAGGGTTCTCCTACACATATCCTTCTTCTGCACATCATTTAAATTTCTACAACAAATACTAACAACAAAGCCATTTGCACCTTCTTGATTTGTTCAGAATAAGTGAGCATTACACAATGCTTCAGAGTAAATGTTATTAAGCATTCGAACAATGTCCTACTTAAACTAGGATTAAGTGTTAATTAGTTTTTAAATATGCGATGATCTACACCATGTTGTCACTCACTGCATTATGAGTCTTCAGATGATCAAAGTTTCCAAAGAGAATTGAAGTTTGAAGGCATATTCCTAGCCATAAAAAACACTCAAAGCCAAATCGGACCCTCTCGATTGGATAGTGATTGGAACGAGATTTCCAACGGTATATGGAAGTCTGAAAATGAACTTTTGGGTCAAAAGATATGACCTGTTAAAGTTCAGAGGTTATTTTTCCTTTAAATGGGAAGAGGAAAAGCATATTAGAGGTCCAGGAGCTCATCGCAATCGCAAATTGGCATTTTTTTGAAGTGGCAGTGTGGGAGGGCACATTGAAATTAGCGATCAACCGATCACCGATATTGCATATCAGCTATCGATGGGTCCGAGGCAGAACAATCCCGCATATCTACGATCGGCGGTGGGCAGTCCTACATCCCGCAATCCTACATTTCGGCATCTTACAATCCCGCATCTCACAATATCGAAATATCAAATCCCATAATATCGGCAAATCAACGATCAGCGGGCCCGATGGGCCATCCTTAAGGAATTGCGGGGGCGAAATAGGCCAATAGCACAAAACTACCAAGAATTTTGGCTTGAGTGTTAAAGAGTTGGAGGGGCCGATTTTATTTAACAAAGGAATTCATGAAAAACCAAGGGTGGATGGGCCCTTTTCTCTCTCCTCTAGGGGGCCATGTGGTAGAATCCTTTTGGTCCTAAGAATCCATAGAGCAGTTGACATCAGCATGACATGGCAGTGCAAAGATGATGCAGTAGTACGGAGGACACATGGCACACAGATTTGGCTTTTTCAGTGGTCCTATGGGGGAATTTCTAGGTGACACGTGCCACCACTCACAAGGTGACACATGGCAGTGATGACGTTACCTATTGCAAATCGGTGATCAATGATCGCGCAAGGCAAGGTCCCTCCTCCACCAAAGTCCCCTTCGACTTCGATTGAAATATGCGAAGATCCTCTTGGACGCGATATTTTATGCGTTATATCTCATGAGGATTTCGCATCTTGAATGTCAGCCAGCGCTATAAAAAGAGGTGAAGGGGTCTATCTCTCCCGTATTATGATTGTGATGCCTTCAATGGGCTCGACCTCGTAGATCGGTGATCGCAGGGGTCAAGAGGAAGTATCAATGGCAAACATCGGAAATCACCGAAGTGCGTGATTTCATGTATTAAATGAAAAAGGCCCTTGGACAAGCTTTTAGAGGCTCTAGCACATTCGGGCTAAGAACATGGTTCAAGCCCCCCTTCATATGAAAAAATTACAGAAAGGGGCTGAAGTAAAGGGGGCCTAAAGGGGATCAAGAATCACATGTTTCAATTTTTTTTAGTGATAGGGGCCAACACTGAGAAGTCCTCCATATTACAATATAAGCACATCACTAGGAATATCAGGGCGTCAAAAGTGTAGTGCAAGACTTTAAAGGTGTGATGGGTTGGTAGCTGTGGATTTTAAGAAAATAGGTGGTGCATTCAAACTTGACATGGGATGATCCAAAAAGGCCCATTGTGACATGGAACTAGGGTTGGCGCTGACAGGAGTAAAGAAAAAAGGGATTTGATAGCTCTGGAGGATTTAATTATCCGACATGGTGTCCCATACAAAGGGAAGATGACGTACAACCCAGGGGTCCTTTGCTCCAGTACCGTGGCATGAAACTAAAGGTGTCCACTCTCAATTTTAAAGGATAAATGTTTCAAGCAGTAAACGCTGAAACAAAGGGAGTCGGCTGAGCAACACATGAGGCCATACAAAGCGAACTGTAACCTGAAGCAGAGGCGATCACGGGGATGGGCACGAAGATATTTCATTTATGTTTTCGTCTGATTGATTACATATTTATTGTCCTATAATATGCTTCCCTTCAATGAGGAAATTAATTCTGTAATGTTTTTTGGGCCACAAAGCCATCCCTAGCTGAGACCACTAGTCAATTTGACAATTGAAACTAGGCTGAAGATATTTTGCTGTAATCAATGTTCTATGCTCCCCTCTTTAGATAAATAGGGGAAAGCAACACTTCACAAAGGTTCAAAAATTCTAAAGAAAAAAATACATGCTATTTTCAGACTGTATAACTTTATATTACAGGTCTTTCAAAATATCAAGTAAAAGGTGGTGATTCCCCCTTCAAGTATTACAATATGTTATCTCTATGTTAAAATCCACTATGTTCATATTTCTTCTCTGAATTCATGCAATCATAGCTGCTAGAAATATTTCAAACTTCCTCACAGATTCATTTGTATCGATATGTTAATTCATGTGCCTGTAAGTTTCTCATAGATTCATTTGTATCGACATTGTTAATGCATGTACCTACATGGATTATTGAAATTATATATTTAAATCTACGCTACGTGAATCATAGCATTCAATCCCTCTTTTACCCATTACATCTACCTGTAACTCAAATAAGTATAGAAATTCTTAATGCCTCAAGCTATGTGGGTTAAGTGTAGAATTCTTGATGCTTTAAGCTCTATGTGATGAGTTTCTCTTTCTCCTTATCCTCTCTCATTTTCTCTACAAAAGCTTATTAAAATGTAAGTCCTTGAACTACTCATCATCCACTCTTTTATGCATATATTTATGTGAACTGCATATGTTGAGAAGTACTAGAAATACATTTCTTATACCTTTGGATGAATGAACCAAACCTTTATCTATATATATGTAAAATATATGTGAGGTCTACATTTTACTGAGAATCATTTGAGACACTCAAAATCTAGATGTGCCTAGGCACTGGTCTTGTAAGAAATCCAAGGCTATCTTTGGGAGCTTCAACATACCACGAGAGGTTGGTTGATTTTATGTGACATTTTTCTAAAAAGTTGTTTTGGAATGTCAAAATATGTATGCCAAAAAAACGTGAAAATTGGGTTTTTACAATGTGCAAAGGGGAAATGTATGTGGAGGTACATGAGAGAATAAAGGTTATCACACACATCCACCTCTTTTGTACATCATTTACTCCACACACTAAAATTTTAAAATCTATATTAAAAATTCAAAAAAACTGAAATTAGTTTTAAAATGCTAATTTTTAGCCTAATGTGAACCAATAGAAAATTAAAGTACTCATGTAGCTTCTTGTTAAAATTTACGTTTTTCAATGTGTGGAAGAAATGCGTCGAAGAAAAATGCTACATAGATGTAGAATGAGCTCCATTATTCCGCATACTAAAAATTTAAATGTTGTCTACCCTATGGAGTCAAGTTACGAAACTTGTTCACAAGGATAGTTAATCACCCACCCTTATTTCTCATTTGATATACACATAAACCAAATGTTTCATGCCCCAAACTTTAATAAACTAAAACTGCTAATTAATTGATTAACACGTCCTATTATGTGGGGGCAAAGTGTGTGGAAGAACTATGTGGAGGGGGAATGTATGCGGAAGTGCGAAACATCGTAGAAGAAATTTTGTGTTTCTTGCTCCACATACCCATTCTCTCACATAACACTTCTTCCTCACACATATTAAAAACACACTTCATTTAATATTGGATAATAAATGTTCAATTCACAAATGTGAAATCACTAATTCACTTAGTATTCGGGAAACATGAATACGAAGATTCACTGATTCTATTTTGTTAAAGTTTTTAAATAAATAGGAATAATGGTGCAAAAGAGACATCAAAATAAGCACATAAATATTGAGCACTAATATAGTCAAAGTAAAACATCAACTAGTAATGAAACAAGCCAATAGATTAAATTCTATTAAGCACTCGAATAATGTCTTAATTATGCATTGATTTGCCAAATAAATGGCGAAAACATTTTACATTTACTGATAGGAGAGCTTTAGTTAATTGTAGGATTACACCCCATGTATTTTTGATTTCGTAACAAAAAAATGTTTTGTATTTTTCTATAAATTGGTTGAGATTCATTTCCCAAATCGAACATAGATCTTGAATTAACACAAGAAATAACACTTCCCTAAACAAGCTCTAACCAAATGCAATAAAATTAATGTTTAAATGTCAATGTATCATTAATAAATATAAATAAAATCAAAATAGAATATTACAAAAATAGTACTTAGTCAAATATTATTATAGCATATAGTTGAATATGATTATATGATATGAACTGCAAAAAAAGAACACTTGGTAAGATTTTTCCTTTACTTACTTCTCTTTTAGCTTAACTTTTTATGAAAATTAAATTTATATTAAATGACACTATTAAAATATTCTCAACACTATATTGATATCAATTTTCAAAGCATGCCAAACACATCAATCATGAAACACAATCCTATGAATTGGACTATCTTGAGTGTGAATTTAAGAAAAATGAATATGTTTTTTAGCAGCCGATATCGAAACTTCTTTTTTGATTGTAGATTAGGCAAATCAATACTAGCTAGATTGATGACGATCAATGGAAAATGAATACATTAAAATGGATAGTAGTCAAATTTCCTTTCATAACTTTGATGTAAATTCATTATTTACATGACTTACGGAATTCAATGCACTAAATGCAGACCTGCTGGCTCTAAACTAATTCCTAAAAGCTTGGGGAAAGCAATTTGCTTCGTTTTTTTGTTTTTTTGCTTTTGTTTTTGTTTTTGTTTTGTTTTTTGTTTTGTTTTTTGTTTTTTGGTTTTTTGTTGTCGTTGTTGTTATTTTTTTTTCTCAGAAACCGACGCACATTATCGATGTTTGATTTAACATATGTATATTGTATTTTGAATTTCCCAAGTCTTTTTGTAGGCCTGTTAGCTCTGAACTCATTTCTAAAAGCTCTAGGCAAGCAATTTTCTTAGTTTATTTTGGAACTCACAAGTGTTATCAACGTTTTCTTTATCAAATGTTTATATTTTTTTGAATTCTATAAGTCTTGTTAGTATCATCGCTGTCAAAAATATTTTTCTAGTGAATTTCCTTTTGAACTTGTTTTTGTTTTAAGCCAAAATTACATTGAATGGAAAATCTGTCAATACTTTGAAAGACGATTTTGCTATTCTTGGCTTTAATAATTTGGTGTTGCACTAGACACTATTGTAGTAGTTCCAAATAATTGGTAAGCCGAAGGGTAGGGGGTGGAGTTGTGTCACTTGATTTCTATTATTTTTTTAAAGAATACTGTAGTTTAGTTGTTACTGTTGCAATACTAATAGTGAGACAAATGACCGAAGGAAGAAATGGCAGAAACATGCAGGAATATTTATATTCAGTCAACGAAGATATATTAATGCTGATGAATAACATGTTGGAACTTTAGCAAAGGGTTGGGCGGCTGGAAGATGAACTAGATGCCATAAGAACACAATTAGAAGAGCTCTTGCAAAATATGAATGGAGCGAACAAACCTCCATTCTGGAAGCACAATCAAGAGGAGTGCTAACCTCCAGGAACCATCGTTGATTAATAAAGATATCATTACCAAATTTTTCTACTTGCTTAGCCAATTTTGAAATTCAATATATGCTAAAGGCTATTTATAGCAATTTTGTGGAGTCAATAAAACAAATACTATAGCGAAACATATACTAAAATAGTCCAATAACCTTGCATCACCTATACTCTAATGATATTCATAAGACATAAATTTTTTATATTATGCCAAATTGGATCATCAGGATAATATAAATGTTATCTGTGAAAGTATTTTCTTTCGTTTTCTAATCCAATTGTACAATTGCAAACATAATGAACTTGTTCCTTCCTTTAGGAAAAGTTACATGCTAGCATTAACTTATCTTATTACTTTTTTTAACAAGTCATGTGCAATGGCAAAGTCTATGCAAACATAAACTATTTGCAAAGGAAAAATGTTTCCTAATATTAATATTTTAACAATAATAGGATTTGAAAATTTAATAAATCAATTAAACAACACAAGAAATCACATTGCAAAAAAAAACACATGACATAGGACAATGAGCTAGCTACAAGTTATATACTGCAAAAGTTAGAGTATATATAATATAAGTAAATAGTATAATACAAAATGTGAAACATAAACAAACAACTTCATTGAAATACATATTTATACAATGTTAATAGCTACATATCAGGTAACCACATAATGTAATCAAATCTTAACCATCCAACAGATCAGAAAAGCTCTCCAATCAAATATTGGACAATGCATGAAGAAATTAAAGTTCCTAAAGTGCTTCATTATTAAGAAGTGAAGCAAGTAAGATGAGTCACAACTCTAACCAAGAAGGGGAAATGGTAAAATCATTCAAGAAAAAAGCATAAGGTGGAGTTAAGATTAGAAGTACAAAAGTACAGAGGTGCGAAAGTGCAGACACTCCCCACCCTATCGCTAGTAGCCAATGGTAATCCAGTCTTACTAGTCACTGGTAACAATGATATCAACACATTCCATATAACACTTATTGATTTGATGACTCGATAATAATACAGGCTCATGAAGTTGAAAACGCTATACCATCTGTAGAATATCATCATTAGATTGCAAAAAAATGCAACTAAAGAGAACCGTACTATCACTAGATTGCTCGACAATGAAAATAAAGCAAACTATCATTGTATACGCATAATAACTATTTGATGGTTTACTATAAATGTGCCATGGATCTCAAAATTGGACAACAAATCCATAAAAATTGATTTGTCTGCATAGTATTGCTAATATGAAACTTTTCGTAGGCTAGACAATACTTTTTCTAGTTCCATGCCTCTTAGAACATAATATGTTGTAGCCCTATTGTTTGCAAGTATCATACAATTTAATCGACGGAAATAAACTAAACGACATGTTTCCCTTGAAATGGTACAATAAACCATAGTTTAATCCATAGTTCTAGCAATTGTAATTGGACTACTACATTTTGCACATACAACCTCGAAGGGATTCCTATATGCACTAGTTGCTGTCAGTAGTACTTGCAAGTGCTGCAAAATTGATATACAAAATTGAGAGTTATCAACATGAAATCATTTCTCTCTCTCTCTCTTTCTCCTTTATATATATATATATATATATGTATTTTATCGTGCATACTCCACTCGACAAAGAAATCATTTTTCTCAGACGTTCCACATTTTATATGATTTCAATGAACATATGAACGTCGATTGTGAAGTTTAGAAAAGTATTTCTTGTTTTTTAATTATATTTTTTAGCAAGATATATATATATATATATATATATATATATATATATATATATATTATATATATATATATATATATATATATATATATATATAGTTTATCGTGCATACTCCACTCGACAAAGAAATCATTTTTCTCAGACTTTCCACATTTTTCTGTGATTTCAATGAACATATGAACGTCGATTGTGAAGTTTAGAAAAGTATTTCTTGTTTTTTAATTATTTTTTTTAGCAAGATGAGTGGAAAGACATTTTCTTGCAATTATCTTTGAATTGAAAGAGATATTAGAAGAAGTTTGTCGTGTACTTCAACTTGTCACATATGTAATATCTGTAAAACATAGATGTAAATCGTATTAGAGGTGGACGATAACTTTCTATCATTGAAACATTCAAATAAATCTAAGCTTATTATTTATTGCCCTGTCTTGATCGACATTCCTGTCTTTAATTTCTAGTACATATTGCATTTATTTGCTATGTTGTTGAAATTGCAATGGCACTGATTGTGCTAACTAGAAATACATCTTGACTACAAGACATATTTGCAATTGTCATATTTGGCAAAAATCAGGACTCTCCGAAAAAAAGACAAATGTTTTCTACAATGTTAGAGCTACTTAGTGAGACAATTTTCTCACAGTCACCACTATCATATTTTTGCTTTGGAATTATTTCAAAATTTCTAATAGAAACACTAGCATTTGCAATAAGTTTTTCCTCATGCTGTTTAATAAATTGTGTTGACACAAGTAACTTTATTGTCATTTCTGCCTTCTTATCTGTTAAATCTACACAAAGTACTGGTCTTGTATTATTAGCTTTGTCCAAAAAGGTTCAATATATAACTAATACAACACCATGGAAAATGCTTCCTATTATGTTGTTACTGATATTTTCGATTGATAATGGCACAGGCTAGATCTTTTTTCTCCTATTCATGAGCATTGAATTGAAATTAATTCTAAAAAAGAAAAATAAATATGATAGATAGTTAGCTAAACTTGGACAAAAATACCTTTCTGTATCTGTTTCTTGTTTTTTTCTACTCCTCTTGTCGTGTATCCTGTGATATCTTCTTCTGTAAATGTGCTCATTTCCATCTCTACTTATTTGTCCATGTATTTCATCATCATGGATAATATTTTTATTTGAGAATGGTTAAAAATATGTCATTTTTTGTCTATTCACAAATATTGCATTGAAATCACTACTTAAAAGGACACTATAATTGATATTAAACAAAAATTAGGTTATGAAGACAAAACCAGATATCACATAGTCATTGTTAACATATATTCTAATGCCAGGTTCATAATTACTAAATAAGATTTGATTTCTATGCATATAGGTAAAATACTATTTAGATTTTAGTTTCGACAAATTCTAATTTATAGTTCCTTGTTACATATATTAAATTGAAAATTGAACAAATGTACAAATGTTTTATGAAAATATTCAAGGTACCTTTTTCCTTGTAGTTCTTTTGGATCTGAATAAGTGATATATGTTTCCTAAAAATTGAAAAAACATCGTTTTTAATTACAGTATATAAAAATTATAACTCAATATAATGTAATGATCAAATGATGATAAATAGAAGGAAAATGCACCTCTTAAAAAAGTTATCACCGTCTTTAATTGTATCTGTTATATTTGTGTTCTCTTCCCTGCTCCAAAGATATGAATTGGATCAAATATATAGAAATCATTGCTAGTTCATGACAAATAATTTTAAAATGGAGATATCGCACAAGACACAACAAAACAAACAAAATAGAGACTAAGCAAAAAAAAGTTACAACCTATACAAATATAAATTGAAGATATCAGTACCAATATAACAACACACATTTTCCATGGGGATGTGTCCGTTACATATTAAACTTTTTGGACAAAGAAAATAATGAAAGAATGGTACTTTATGAATATTCATAGATAACAACGCTGTAATGAAATTAGCATTGATTGTGCTTACACAGTTTACCAAACAACATGTGGAAAACAATTATTGCACATGCTCGAGTTTCTATTACAACTTTTGAAATAATTCCAAAGCACAAGTACGACTCTATTGAATATCATAAAACAATATTATCAGCTAATTCTAACATCGTAGAAAACATTCTTCCTGTTTACACATGATTTTCCCCAAATACATTTATTGCAAAAATGTTTTATAATCCAGATTCATTTCCAGTTTCCCATTCAATGCAATTTCTACTTCAACAACATAGACATGAATGTAACATGCAATAGAAATCAAATATGCCAATGCTGATGAGGACAAGACAATAGTAAGCATACAACATATTACTGCTCATAATGATAAAAAATATGGTTAAAAACAAAAACATATGTAGTAATGAAAACAAATAGGACAATCACAACACTTTCATGCTAAACATTGCCATACAACTTAGAGAACAAATCACTTGCATAATTCAACAAACCGAATGACCACATTATAACCTAGAAAAGTAAACATTCACCTCATACATTTTAAAAGATGATGACCTAGGAAAGAATTCCCAAGGACACCTTTCGTAATGAGCCCGTCCCTCCCCCCAGACTAAAAGTAATTTACATCTCTTATCAATTAGCATCTCATAGCAAAATTTCTAAATTCATAGTACGAAAAAAATTCAGACCTAATTGCTTCACAAGGATAATGTATATTGTATAAACGCTTTAAGTACTCACATATTATCCACTTTTTGAGCTGTAAACCTCATTACTATATGGCTGTAACATATATTGTGTAAATTCTCTAAGAACTTGTATATAGAAGGAAGGACACATCACTTATCGAACAAAAATGCTACATGTTTTGGACCTACATTCAGAATGAGCTTGTCTGCCATGCTGCAAATAATCTACATAATACACAATCGTACATCTTCCAGAGAAAATATATCATGTCATGCAACTACCATAACGACCACTGTACATTTTGGAGAACAAATATTTTTGTAACGAGCTCCCTTAAAAAGTAATTGAACATGTGTTGGCAACGTGCATGGTAAAAATGCATGATAAACACTGACTAATGCATCTATGGAAAAAATAGCTAGAAGTAGTGTTTATAATTGTCACTCTACTTTTTAAAATTTTAAAATATGTATTAGATACTAACTAATGATGATATGCTATTCATGATATCTTATTTTGAACACTTTGCCAATGCACCCATAGACAAAATAAATAGAATTAGTTGTTAGAATCGTAACATTACCTTTTAAAATTTCAAGATATGTTTTAAATATTAACCAATGACAATATGTTATTCATTATATATTAATTATTTATTCATGATATGTAGTAGATACTAACTAATAATAACACAATAATAATGTAGTAGATACTAACTAATAATAACACGATATATACGTAAACCAAACTTTTCATGCCCCAAACTTAAATAAATTAAAATTACTAATTAATTGATTAATGTGTAGTGTTGTGTGGGAGGGAGGTGTGTGAAAGAGGAATGTATGCGAAGGTACGAACATTGTGGATGAAAGTTTCTGTTCCTTGTTCCAGACACCTGTTCTCCCAAAAAAGACACTTCATTTAATATTGGATAATAACTATTCAATTGAAAAAATGAAATCACAAATGCACTTAGTATTCAGAAAAGTCAACTAAAACGAGCCCACATAAACATAGTATGGGGACAGTTAATCGCCCACCCTTATTTCACCCCTGATATACACATAACCCAAACTTTTCATACCCCAAAATTTAATAAGACAAAACCTCTAATTAATTGATTAACATGTAGTGTGCAAGAATGTATGAGGGGGAACAGAACATTATGGAAGAAAGTTTATGTTCCTTACTCCACATAACCATTCTTCCACACACCACTTCTTCCTCACACACATTAATAAGCCAAAAATGCTAATTAATTGATTAATATGTAGTGTTATGTAGGAGGGAGGTGTGCAAAAAAGTGTGCAGAGGGGGACTATATGCAGAGGTACAAACATTGTGGACGATTTTTTTTCCTTGTTCTGGACACTTGTTTTCCCCCACAACACTTCTTCCCCATATGCATTAAAATGACTCTTCATTTAATATTGGATAATAATTATTTAATTGACAAATGTGAAATCACAAATGCACTTAGTATTCAAGAAGCTCAAATAAAACAAACCCCACGTCCACATAGTAGTGGGGATAGTTAATTTCCCACTTTTCATGTCTCAAACTTTAATAAGCCAAAACCTTTGATTATTTCATTAATATGTAGTGTGCAGAAATGTATGTGGAGGTACGAAAATTGCGGAAGAAAGTTTTTGTTCCTTGCTCCGCACACTCGTTCTCGCACAACACTTCTTCCTCACATGCATTAAAAAACACTTCATTTAATATTGGATAATAATTATTTAATTCATAAATGTGAGATAAAAGATGCACATAGTATTCAGTAACCACGAATACCAAGATTCATTTTCTCTACTTTGATACAATTTTTAAACGATCAGAGCCATCAAACATAGTTTTGCAAACCACACATTGGATCATTGACAAAGCAGTTTTACCACAATTCATTTGCATCCCGATATCATATAAAACAAGCCAACGCCGACATAGTTGTGGTGACATTGAATCACCCATCGTTATATTGCACTTGATATACACTTAAACCAAAATTTTCATACCCCAAACTTTAATAAGCCAAAATTGCTAATTAATTGATTAATATAGACTGCATGAGGGAGGTGTGCAAAAAAATGTGCAAAAGGAGAACGCATGTGGAAGTATGAAACATTTTAGAAGAAATTTTTTGTTCCTTGCTCCACATAGTTGTTCCCCCGCACCACACTTCTTCCTCATGCATTAAAAAGACACTTCTAATATTGGAAAATAATTATTTAATTCACAAATGGACATAGTATTCGAGAACTATGAATACCAAGGTTCGTTGTTTCTATTTTGATACAAAACTTAAATGATAAATAACCTTGAAATATAATTTTGCAAACCGCACATCAGATCATCGACAAAGTAGTGTTGCTACAATTCCTTTGCGTCCTAATATCAAGTAAAACGAGTTTAATCGCCCACCCTTATTTTGCACTCGATACACACATAAACCAAACTTTTCATGTCCCAAACTTTAATAAGCCAAAACCACTAATTAATTGATTAATATGTAGTGTTGAGAGGTATCCAGAAGAAGTGTGTAAATGGGAAATGTATGCAGAGGTCAATGTGAATGAAAGTTTTTATTGCTTGCTGTACACACCCGTTATCTTGTACAACACTTCTTTCTGACACATTAAAAAGATAATTCATCTAACATTCGATATTAAGTTTTTTCTTAAAGTTAAAATAATTTCATGTCTATGGAAGAAAGTTCCCTGTGCATCCCCATTCTCGTGCACATACCCCTTCTTCCACAAATCCTTTATTCCACATAGCTTAAAATGAAAAAAAAAGTTTATAATGAATAGGAGGTAAATGCACTAGGATTCCCTATGTTAGTGTTAGTGTGAATGGCAGTGTCAAAGCACTCACCAATGGAATTCCCCCAGCTTACATAAAGGACCCATGAAATTCCCCTTAGCTTACATAAAGGACCCACTCAGAGCACTTTGTCAGTGTCAGCACTCACCAACACAATGACCATTTACAAAATTATTTAAATTATTTTAGTTTCCATTTTAAAATGATTTGTCATACACTGCCAATGCTGAAATTAAATCACCTTCCATGAGTGAAATTATGTCACATCAAAGGTGCCTTGAGCCAATAAAAAATTATAAATAAGATTTTCAAAAATTAAGAAAATATTTTTAAATTTAAAAAATACAAATATTTAATGTTTTCTTAAAAAAACCACAAAAACTCAACAACTAAATGAAAGTCAAGAGACTTTGACCATGAAACAAGTACTATACTCCATGGAGACATAAAGATGAAACAAGTACTATACTCCATGGAGAGATAAAGATTAATAAGGTAGTACTTATAGCTGAATTGATACACACTTGATCATTAAAATATATAGTAATGCAATTCGAATGCGTATAGGACAAACAATCATTATATATGGGACAAATAATGATTATACAATGTCACAAAATCTTAGATGATATTTTAGATATGAAATCCATGACTATTTTAACCCATGATATAGCTAAAATTAAATGACTCACAAAAATTGACTGGAAAATCTGTGCAGAAAAGGGTGAAAAGGTCACTTCGTTAAATCACTGCATGCATTTAAACACGTACTGAAATTTCATACACGTGAAGATGAAATAATAGAGTAAATGCTTGGCCAGAGTTGATACGCACTACGTTAAGCTTCTGGGTTGTAAAGTCATAGAAAAGAAATCAATGATATATAAAGTTTGTCGTCGGTTCATGATAGAAGGCATATCCATTGTTTAGATTTTTATGGCGACGTTTTAGGTGGTAGGAATCATGGTGATTTATCGCGAGACAGTAGAGCAAAAATGGGTCACCTAATTTTGTGTAGTTTCCCTGCAAAACTCTGAATTACATTTCAGAGGGCATGTTTGGATGATTCCTGTTTATAGATAACCCTAGGGCATGGCCTACGTTACCATGACCTGTATCCCACAGCATCTTTCCCTTCGGTAAAATTACTCATCCCTTCTTTTGTTTCGACATACATTTTCAACGATATGACAACTGGGCGCAATTGGATTCTGTACTTGGTATCAAATCCAACTGCTTTGATGGTAACACAACACAATATTCTGGGTTTCTGGGTTTCCTTCCATCTACATCCTTACCCGATTCGTCTAAGCTTAGTGACAACGCCCTTTCCATCCATGATAGTTTATACTGAAAAAAAGAGTATGCAACTTGACCATTTGTGCGGTTTTCCTCATTGTATGCATTAAATAATTCTACAGAACTGTAACCAGAGCGCTTCCATACTTGGTTTGATCAGCTGGGATCCAATAATTCTGATATGTAAAGCTGCTGCTCCATGCAAATACTGTTTGACCTAGCTACATCACCACTCACGAATCCTTTTTTTTTCCCATTATTTTCCATGGATAATACTCACTGTCACTCACTGATCACTTTAAGGTCTATAAAATGGCCTAGAGAGTTTGAGTTCTTCTCCATTAACGTTGGTCGATCGATCATTTCATAATATTTGTTTTTGTTAGGTCAACATGGCATTGTCTTCTCAGGTTGTCGTTGGAGTTATTGGTGAGTTTTTCGTTTAGCTGCTCAATAATATTATGATGGTAGGATCCTTATGGCAGCGAAGTAATATTTTGTTCATAATCAAAGTTTTAAGGTCCTCTCTACTAGCTGTAAGTGCTCGAATGTTGGACTCTGTGAAATTGAAATGTATCCATTTTCATACAGTAGGAGAGCTGAGTGAAAAATATCCCTTATCCACAGATTTAAAAATTCAGTCTTTTTTCCATTAAACAGTACTTATTACTACTATTATTCTGTCACGTTTGATTCATACCGGGTTGTCATCTTGGGGTTGCAGTTATATTATGCATCCAGTTTATCAACTAGTCTTCTTTGACTCTCGTGTTTAATGATACTTTCAAAATGTATCTTGATCTGTTTCTACGGGAAATAAAGTATCTCAGAACATATTACATTTGTGGTAAGATTGATTATGTTCATCTAAGTTTATAGTAGATTTTAGAATATTCAAGAAATATAATGGGAATAAGCAAAGTCAAATAGTTAATGAATTGCAATAAATATAAAGATAATCCAAAATCAAATAGTTAACTTCATTTATATATACTATTTCAAAAATATTTTCAAATTTGGAGTAAACATAAGGATACACCATAGTGTGTGATTATTCATAAAGATAGATCATAGTTTGTGATTATTCAATGCCTAATTGAATTGGGACTTTTGAGTTGAATTTGGATGATTGAGAGCTAATATTTTATAAACTATTGTGTTTGGATGACAACAATTATATGTTGAAAACATGGCTAAAAATATGTATGGCTTGAACAGGGAATATAACTTCACTGGCGCTATACTTGTCTCCCATGTACGTATACAGTATTGTACCTTATTTTCATTTCTTAAATGTTAATAGCTCTTTTGGTAGAGATAATGTTAATAGCTCTTTTGGCAGAGAGTCCATTTGATTAATAAAAGCTGTGTAGTGAACTAATTTAAAATGGTTTGCAGGGCAACCTTTTGGGAAATATATAAGCAAAAGTCTACGCAAGAATATTCTGGGTATCCGTATGTGTTCACACTGTTTAACTGTGCTCTTGGGCTGCTCTATGGAAGCCCATTCGTTAAACCCCACAGTACTATGATCCTTACCATCAATGGTGCAGGCTTTCTTCTCGAAACATTTTATCTCATGTCCTTTCTCACTTTTGCTTCCCGAAAGAAGAAGGTAACTCAACTTGTCTATCCACCTATCTTAACTCTTTTGATATTAACCTCAAATATAGGTTTACAGAAGAATTGCAGATATTAATGGTCAGATGTTGGACTGATGCTTCTATATACGCAACAATGTGATTTGAATTTCTGCTCATTATTTTGTCATGAATACTCTTCCAGGTGATGACAGTAAGGCTGAGCTGTGGTTTGATGATGGTTTGTCATGAATACTCATCAACAACTTCCTTAATTGCTCTCCTCGAACTTTTACAATCTTTGTCATACCATGGGTTGGTTTTTCTTTTTCTTTTATTACTTATATGAGAGGATTGTAGAAAAATTATGATAGAGGTCTTCTATGTTGTCTATACTAGATAAAGGAAGAAATTAGTCTATATGTTATATATATAGATATATTTTTAATTAACACACACACACACATATTTTTGTTACTTTATAATTTTTCTAATATCTTGAATTTTCTATTACTGTAAATATTTTAATTTTTTAATTAATGTTAAATATCTTTTAAAAACTAGTTTAGACAATTTATCAAAATATAAAACTTCTCACCAATGTCACCAAGGATCTCAAATGAAAAGCTCTAAATTATTAAGCTCACTATTGTGCACATAATTTAGAGGTAGACAAAATAGAAGATGCAAATTTTAAAGAATGATTGTTGAAAAAAATCATTTCAATAGACTTATGTTATAGTGGATATAAAAAATAGAGGAGTTTATTTTATTTTTTAGTCTAAATTTGGTGATATTTTTTTTTGCAAGATCTTGAATTATTGTTATTTAAAATGATAACGATTCTGTGCACTCAAAAATATTTGAGACACTTAGATTGTGCAGATTATAAAGCCGAAACTTACTATTCTAAGAAATTCTTAGTAATGTTTGGACAAAATCAATGGGAAAATATGTCCAAAATATCAAAACCTTCTAATACTTACACTACTCTTAAAACAATTATCATATTTGAAGTAAGATTGAGTAACTTGTTTTTTTAGAAAGATATTTGATAGGTACCTTATGCTATACATACAATTTATTTTCAATTTTATTTTTGATAAGTAATATTTATATATAAGTTTTATTGTTTTAAAGTTATTAGTATTAATAAGATATTTGAAATGCATAAGTTGTTTTTTAAAATAAATTGTTATGAATATTTAATTAAGAGCAATTAAATATCTGTATTCTAACTAGCACAACCACATTAAAGTAAATGTGGCTGATAAACATCATTTTCTATAGTTTATATGGCAATCAACATTTGAAAATAAAACCAATCAATGTCATTTAATGTTATTAATATTATTAACATTATTAATGTTAAGCTAATATAAAAAGTAAAACCTAATAATAAAACGGACATAATTGCTAATTGCAGTAATTGATCTATATTGTTTTCTCCTCACTCTATTGGGTAAAACATTGGGATCACATATATTTTTTTTAGATAGAGTTTTTAAATATTTTGTATTTCGAGCGGCTTCCCAATTTCCTGAAAGGGTTCGGTCGAATCAATGAAAGGGTTTGATCGGATGATGGTTCAAATGCAAATGCCCAGTTGACTGAAGAATGATAAATCCAATCTTATTTTGCTAATGGATGGTTCCGACGTTCTCAACGAAGGTTCACGATTATTTGGGTTCGACGATCTTCCTTAGTGAAGGTTGGGTCGTCCGAGCATCTTGTGGTGAAAGAGGTTAAGTGTTTTTCTGTTTGAATTAGAGATCATAAATTACAGAGCTGCTGAAGCTTGTGGACGCCATTAAGGAAGTGGGAACTGTTAAGGGTATATAATACTTTCTTATCTGTGGCTCTCAGATTTTCTTTTTTTGCGGCTCTCTACGGTCATTGGAACTCATGGATCTGTGGCTCTCTGCGGTCATTGAAACTCGTGGATCTACAGCTCCTGGATATACTGGATTGGGAGCAATGTTGAACCTGTTGTGTCTTATGACTTGGATTATCTGCAACTCTTAGATTTTTCTATGGCTCTCTGTGGTCATTGAAACTCATGGATTTGCGGTTCTCTGCGGTCATTGAAACTCGTGGATATGTGGATATTTCAGATTGATGGAAACATTGAACCTATTATATCTTATGAATTGGATCTGCGACGGTGTCGGTCTATGGTTCCATCTTTGTGAAAAATAACAACCATTCGTCTTTCCAAATCCAATCTGATCTGTGGGCTGTGGTTCATCCGGGGCACGTGCGGTCTCCAGTCTGGTTTTCTGATATCAGGTGCACACATTCCTTATATTTTTCTAATACATATTTTCTCATATATTTTCAAGCTTGAAATTCACCACAGCTACCAAAGATTACTAAAGGCAGACCTAGCATAGTTACTCTGCAGAGCCTTTATGAGTATATAGAGTATTTAGAGAAACATAGAGAAGAAGGAGAAGTCAAGCTACAAACAGAGTTAGAAGCCATGCTAGAAAATAAATTCATATCTCTTGAAGACAAGATCCAAACAAATAGCAAATAAAATAGAACTATTGGAGAATAAAATGGAGGCAATGGAGACTAGGTTGCAGGTTATAGAAAAACAAAACCAAGATACTAACCAAACATCCCAGCAAGGATATGCTGATACTTTAGACAGTCTTAAAATGAAGGACATGATTAAATAACTAGAAGAAAAAGTTAATAGCCGCCTCACCCTAAATAGTGTGGTAGGTAAATTAGATATCAAACCAATTAAAGATGAAATGAAAAAATTGATAGAATTAGACTATGAGCATAACAAAAGGGCCTTGAACCTTATAATATTCGGTTTGAAAGAGGAGGTAGACGAGGATAATTTAGCCATAGCCCAGAAATAATTACATAATAGATTACAAATTGAAACAATGTGTCTCACAGAAGCAACAAGGTTGGGGAAATTAACTGAGAATAAATGAAGTTTGATCCGAATAAAGGTGAGCTCTACTAGTAAAACCTCAAGTCTAAAAGGAACGAGAATATATATAAATGAAGATATCATTCCAGAAGATCACACAAAATTAAGAAAGGAGGTTCAAAAGGTAAAACAAGCTAGTAAGGAAGAAAAATGGGCAACAATTAGAAATAGAAAAGCCATTATTCGAGATAGAAACCAAAAAGAGAGTAATAAATAGCAATTCAACATGCTCCAGATTCTTTCTTGGAATTGTTGGGGCTTTCCATGGAACAAAGGCCCCAAGCTAAGTTGGATCTCGAATCATGTTAATATTATATTTCATGTTGAAACTTGGGAGAATGAAGAATCTAAGATCCATAACATAGACGGCTTTGCACTATGGTCTACCTAGAACAAGCGAACCTATCGTAGATGCATTGGGGGTATAACTTGTTACATTAAGAAGAACATCTCCCCCCATGCTAGGATTTATAAAAACGACCCTTATAACCAATATAGTTGGATAGATATTACTGACATTAATGATAAAAAGACCTACATAGCAATCTGTTATTTCCCCTCCATCAATTCTAACTTCTATAAGAAAAAGAGTCTAGATAAAAATAGTCCTTACAATGGTTTATGGAATGATATTTCTAGCCTAAGGAATGAAGGTAATATCCTTTTAATGGGTGGATTTAACGCTTGAACTTCAAGAAACCAAGCTATTCTTCTAAGAAATCATTCCAACCCTAATCCTCTTTGGTTAGCCGAAGACCTTACTCTCGTTAGTCGGTACAAAAGGAGCTTTGAAGACCTCGGGGAGAATTTGTTTGGGTCGGAGCTAGTCAAGCTCTGTAGTGCTCAAGATCTCATAATTTGCAACGGTCTAAAGAAGTGGCCCAATTCTAGCGAAATGACCTGCATCCATGGGCTTGATAGTAGCATGGTAGACTATGTTATTTCCGATCTCCCTTTATACAACGAAATAATAAATTTTGACATCTTAAATGACCATGAGCTTGATTTTGATCATAGGCCTTTACTTATAACTCTCAATCGTGTCATGCATAGAGACCCCATAGAAGATAATCCTTATAGACAAAAGAACTTAATCTTTGATAGAAATAAAAGCGATCTCTTTCTAAATTAATTAAAAACTAATTTTCTTCCTTTATCTAGTATAGTCAACATAGAAGACCTCTATCATAATTTTACTACAACCCACTCATATTCTATCAAAAAGTTCTCAATTGAAGTTTCAAGTAATAAAAGAAACAACAAAACCAACCCATCATATGACAAAGATTGTAACAGTGCGAGGAGAGAAATTAGGGAAGCTATTGATGAATCTCTTAAAATTGGCAGCATAAAAATATACAAAGCCCTTACTAAAAGGAAAAAAATGGAATATATTCGTAAAAGACAAGAGAATCTATTACACCTCTCTAAGGTAGCTCCTAAGAAATTCTGGAGGCAAATTCTAACTAGGAAAACTAAAGATAATAATAAAATTACTTTACACGATTTTGTTGCTTTGTGGACTTTAGAAAGACTTTCGATACGATTCCTAGAAACAACCTATGGAATAGATTAGAAGAGTTAAAGATTCCTTTCGAGTTGAGAGCTGCTGCTATAAGGTTATACGATAATGTAATTGCCAAGTTAAAGAGAAATGAGGGGTGGTCGAAAGATATTAAGTGTAATATCAGAGTTAAACAAGGTTGTCCCCTCTCCCCTACCCTATTTGGCATTTACGTCAACAAGCTAAAAGGTTGTTTAGAGGAAGCAGGTTGTGATGGCACGATCTTAGCTGGGATAATCATCATCCTTCTTCTCTATGCTAACGATATTGTTCTTCTCGCAAGGTGCCTATCTGATCTTAATAAGCAACTTAGACTTCTTAATGATTTCTGCTCTACCATGGGTATGACTATTAACATTGACAAAACAAAAGTTATGATTATCAAATCCAAGGACACTTACGCTAATTTTATGTATGACGATAGTAACTTGGAGGAAGTGTCTTCTTACAAGTACCTAGGAATTGATATTCATCACAAGCTCAACTGGAACTATAGCATTGAGAAAAGGATTAATGGGGGGTGGAAAGCTTATTTTGGTCTTGAAAATAATTGTAAAATGACAAACCTCGTAATGTAGAATAGAAAGAAGTTCCTCTTTGACACTTTAGTCACTCCTGTTATCTTATATGGATGTGAGGTTTGGGGTTGCAGCATATCTAGAGAATCCTGGAGAAAGATTGAGAAAATCAAGAAGTGTTTTATAATGTATAACCTCAAAATTAAAAGCAATACACCATACCCTATTCTCCTTATAGAAGTGGGTCTTTCCCCTATCGAGAGCCTAGATATGACTAGGCTTCTGTTGTACAAGCACAAACTCAATAACATAGGAGACCATAGACTTCTTAAGCTAGCTTTAAATTCTAGCCAAAACCACCTAAGGCTCAAACGATGTTGGTATAAAGACACCAGGGCCCTGTTAAACCACTGGGAGATCGATGAGAATGTTGCATTGCAAAAAATTAATAACATTAAAAATATTGTTTCTTCTAAGTTCAAATAAAAATGTGGTGTGATAAAGATTTAGCAGCTAAAAGAAAATTAAGATATTATAAGGAGGTCATCAACCCCACCCTAGAAGATCAAAATTATCTCTCGGTTTTAACTAGCTCAAAGAAGAAAATTAATATAACCAAGATGAGAACGAACTCTAATGAGCTCCATAGTGAAACGGGTCATTGGGAAGTTCCCTAAAACACCATGGATGGAAAGGATCTACCATCTCTATAAGAATATGGACATCGAGGATGAAAATCACTTCCTCTTACAGTGCCCCGCGTACAACCACATTAGATCTCAGTTTCATAATCTTTGTTGCAATAATGACCTTCCTAGCCTTTTACGATGTCAAAATTATAGTGAGCTTGGGAGGCTTCTCTCCAAGCTTTTTGAGCATAAGAATAAAATCTTAAATCAAACTAATAATTCGATTTCTTTAGGTCTGATAGACCAAAGTTTGGTCTCAATGGACGTTAACCATCATCATCATCATCCTATAAACACATTTATAAAGCTAATATTATAAAAACACTAATGATTTATAGAAAACTAATATTCATTGAATTGTAAAAACCAAACATTATAAATCATTGTAAACTTGAATTATAAAAACCTAGGCCACAACCATATAGGGTTTGCATAATTTCTGCCTCTATGGTTTACAATGTTCCCATGAATATTTATTCACGAATGTCACACATTCAAAACATAGTGAACTAATGTCACACATTCAAAACATAGTGAATTAAAGTTGTAATTTAAAGATTATTGATAATGTATATATATTTATTTGGAGAAACAAAAATGTAAAAAATAAATAATTACTTGCACAATGAAAAAGGTTGACTAAGCACAATGTTATTCATCACCCTTAACAATATTCATGCCATCCGAATCGCAAAGATATCATCCCCACATAAGTCTTTGAATTTTCAATTAGCTCCCCACCACATAAGGATTTTATTTCTCAATTAGCTGGACCTCCATTTCTAATCAAATAAAAACCCTACCAAACACCTAACCCTTCCCTTTTATATCTATAAATTGCCAATGCACAACAAGGATTTGAGCTTTTCGTCTCCTACTATTTGTACCAACTTGGACTACACCTGAGGTTTCATGAGTCACATGGTCAACACACATATTTATATTCATCCATGGTGTTGACTTAACTTAGGATGGTATAACTATTCTATTTTTTGTTTTTTTTTTTTACTTTTTTTTTTTTGCTTGGAATACCAAGATACAAATTTAAAAATATTGTGGCTTTTTGTTATTTAAAATTTCTTTTCAATCCATAGAATCCATTTAGGTCCATAGAAAACCTAAAACACTTGCATCATGATTTCACAACTCAAACTTGTAATTCCAATAATCGTAGGCCTAATTTCAAACAAAAATTAACCAAATCCAAATTTAAAAAAATTTACATGCTATTTCCAAATTAATCATTAAAACCTTAACTCTGATTATGACACGACATCAGTCAAAATAAAAAAATAAAGATAAAATTAACATATACCATTAAATTTATTATAATGGAAGTACATATTGTCATTAACATCACAATGGAAACTCTTACAAGAAAGGAACATTGGTGGTTGTAGTGACCAATCCAGGGGTCTAGATTAGACTAAATTTAATTTCAACCAAGGTAGGTAAACTTAGAGGCACATGTCTGCAATCTATAGACCTAAAGGGATCTCATCTACCTAGATAAGTGTCTACTGTGATAGGCTACAACACTCTTTTACAAGATATTGGAATATGTTTCCTTTCACACTTTAAACACTCAAATCATCTAATTTAATTAACTGTTCTAAAAACACAGCGTGTTACTAGTAAGAGTTTTCAATCCTCTTACAAGGATATCATTCACAAAAACTCTTTCCAGCTAACACACTAAGCATTCATGAAAACCAAAAACTCTTTTAAGCATACTAAGACTCAAATGCATGAAAATGGAGTCCACAGAGATACTTCGAAATTCAGTGCTCAATTAAATCTTTTACAAGATCTTGTTCAATAATTTAGCAATTGAAGTTTCAAGCTATCACCATGAATCATACAATAACATTCACAAGAACTTCTAATCGAATTAATTAACTCACAAGCAAATAAATGGAATAAAACACTATTCAGATCTGAAGTCTAAATGCTATGAAAATGAAATGAAAGTATACTAGTCCACACGTAGGGCCCGTCCACGCGTTGATGATACACTTAGAAAACTTCAGATGTTGAAACCGTTAAATGCTGCCTGTGATTAAAGTCTGGAAATCAATTACATGCAAGAACAGAGTTTTGGTAACAATACAATACAATATGATACGCAGTATTAAGTCTGCTCCATGTCTCTTATCACACAGATGTTTATGCTTTTACAATCAAAAAGGTGATTTTTGTTTTTTTCTAATCTTAACTGATTTCCAAAATAAAACGAAATCAGTTTAGGTAACTCTGGCTTTTTGCTGCTTTTATGACCAAAAAGGCTGGGTTTGACCAGCATTGACCATGTATCCAGGAGCTCCAAATGCGATGCTGAATAGATCTTTCACCATGTATGTACATCTATGATCACGTACCTATCCTCAATTTTGATTTTCCTGCTATGCCATGTGTCACAAAATAAACCAATTACAGGAAGTCATGACATCCCGTAATTTTGTTGAAAATTTCTAATTTTTAACATAAAAATCCACAAATTAAATTTAATGTAAAATAACAGTTATAATGCTTAATTGATCAATTTCAATGGACTATGGGGGGTTTATGGGAGAAAAAAATAGATGAATGATGGATTTTTAGAAGAAGAGAATGGCAATAAAATAATACCAACAGTGGTGAATTCCAATGAGAAGGATTTTACCTATTGTCAAATCAATATACATATCCATGATCAAGATTGTTTGTTGTGAATTTACTATTATTAACATTTTAATGAAATCTATGTAGAAATATAGTGATAGAATTGCAACTACTCAAGAAATTTAATTTAAATTAAGAGATTCAATTCTACTCCACTGCTCTGCGGAAACTAATTCACAATTGAGAGAAACATGCACAAACATGAATCATCAAGTACACATATGTTTCTAGGGGAAAGCAACTGATAAAAACCCCTTAAGCCCATTTGCATTAATCAAGTGAAATGATAAACAATTACAATTATGATCTCTTGCTCTGAGGAAAAACTGCAAGAGTAAACTTGTTCTCACTCTTCCTGCACCCGTGATGCCCGCACTCACGCTGCCTGCACTTGCTCCTATTTCCTTGTGCAATTCCTGAGGAAATAGACTCTTATTCCTTAGGAATTTCCTCCAAATTGATTGTGCAATTCCCAAGGATTGATCACCTGACCAATACTCTAAAATGTACACTCAATCTGGTATATAATTAATTGTAGCTGGTTGATCAATTAACTAGATGATCACTGAGTTAGACTACTGTCCCACTACAAACCTCACCTTCCACTAGTTCTATCAATAGTTGGAACTAGTTTAACTGAATACAACTGGATATAACTGACCTTGATTGCTACAAATTATCAGTCACACATGCTTAACTGAACTCCAAGCCCTCTAACTCAAATTTACTAAGCTAACTCAGTGACAAGAGCCATGTTACCTCAGTTAACTGCCTCCAAGTTGTCTGCTTATGTGGAAATTCAAATTTTCTCAGTTTGAGCAAGGAAAAAGAAAATTGAGACTTATTGCTACACTTATCAACACTCCCTCTTAGCAAGAATGGGTTTATCAACCACCCCTATACTACACCTGTGGAATTCAAACTTCCCTCTTGACAAAGTCTTTGTCAATATGTCAACATTTTGTTCCTCTATTGGAATGTATTGTAGCAAAATCTCTCAGAGTTGCTGCTTCTACTGCAACAACTGTAACTGAGAAGCATAAAAAACAAAAACATTGAATCAACTATGTCTGCAACTATCTACTCGGAAAATTGTGCTATTGCTGACTCTTCTATTGAGCCTCCTGTTCTACTGTCAACACTAGTTTGCACTCGTCAACATCTCACTAACACTAATCCTCCTGATACTGAATATTGTGGGCCCCTATAGCAAGGGAATGATCCATGAGTAGGACACCTGAATGGACCCTGCCCAAATTTATGCAACTTTGGGACTAAGGTTCTACATCACTCCACCTCACTCCTAGAGGTATAGCTGAAATTGCTCCATCTTTCCACTTGTCTCGAACTCTCCCTCTACTGGAAGTCTCTGGATGGTCCTCCTCATCATCATCCTATTGGTCAACCCGACTGCCAACTTGTTGAGGCTCCATTTTTTGAGGTCTGTCCTGCTCCTTCTCAACCACCACATCTCTAATCTCTACCTTGCTCCTCAAGGATACACATTCTCCCACCTCAAGTTTATACATGTTCTTCACATGAACCCTAATTTTCTTCACCTTCCAGTGGCTATGCATCTTAGGAATGATTTCCCTTTTCTGAATATCACATCATAACCATAGTCTTCCAAAACTACTACAGAGATGAGATTCTTCTTTAGGCCTAGAAAAAACATCACATATTTGAGGCGAAGAGGGGATCTCGACTCCCTCTTAAAGGTTATTGTACCAATCCCAATAACATTGTACCTTCTATCTTCCTCAAGCTCGATATGGATCTAGAGATCTTTCTCCTCCAAGTCACTGAAAAACTCTCTACACCTTGTCATGTGGAATGAGGCACCTGATTCCAAGTACTGCACACTCCCCATCATCATGCTAGCCATGGATGCAATAAGGGTGAAGTATAACTCAAATTGTGAAGCCAAAACATCACTTGTTGATCCTCCTGAGTTCTTCTTGCCAGACTTTTGTGTGGACACTTTGTAGCATAGTGCCCAAATTCATGACAATTGAAGCATTTGATTTAGGATAAGTCTTTCTTCTTTCTCCCTTGGAGGGATTTTGGTTTGGTTTGAGAATTCTTCCATTTTCCCTTCTTTCCCTTTGCTATTTCATCAGGTGTTTCCACAACACTCATTTTCTCAGTTAGCAATAGCATCTTACTTTTGTTGGATGTTGAATTCCTTCTTATTTTTAGATCTTGGTAATTATTGCCTTATGATCAATAATTACACACTTGAAAAAATTTCAACCTTAATTTCATTTTTACAATTGATAAAACATTATTACATTGACATAGGATATATGAGATATTGATTGGTGTCTAATTACAATTGAGCGACCCAATATATATACATAGTCCATGTGTCTTTTCATTAATATACACGTCTTTTCAATAAGACATGTCTTTTTAACTAATTATTGATTATTTCTATTTATATATTATATTCTATATATAATATAATATATAAATATATGTTGTGTTATATAATATAATATATATTATACATTGTTATATAGAAGGGGATACCTTCCGCTACTATATAAAACATCAACATTCCCTCTTAGTGAGGGAGGAATTTTTCCATGATGTTCTTCTCTACTTGTCCCAATCACACCCAACCACTTCACATGGTATCGATAGGACTACCACCATAGTCTCAAGACTACGTTACAAGTATCTGATGTTTCTCCTCGCCTAGTAGTCCCAATCACACCTAGCCACTTCACATGGTGTAGAAAAGACTTGTACCAGGCTACTCATTACTCCAATAGTCACTTCACATGATTGATTTAGGAAACACTTGGCTAGAGGGAGAGTAGCTACCTACTGTAGGAAAAACATCACAACTCCCTCTCAACAAGGGTGGGCATTTTGCATCACATAAAGCTTGTCTATGAAGTATTCAAACTTCACTTTAGACAAAGGCTTATTGAGAATGTTTGTTGTCTACTCATCTGTGGATATGTACCAGAGTTCCATTGCTCCACTTTGTACCATGTCTCAGATGAAATTGTATTTGATCTCTATATGCTTTGACTTGTCGTGAAAGACTAGATTATCTGAAAGCTTCACACAACTTTGATTATCACAGTATATCAAGGTTTGCTCCAACTCTAGATCAAATAACCCTACAAGTAATTTCTGAAGCCACATTTATTCATGGCTTGCATCATTGTCTGCTATATATTCAACCTTTGCTTTACTGAGTCCCATTAACAACTGTTTTCTGCTAAACCATGTGATCATACCTTTTCCCAAACTAAAGCAACATCTTGAGGTACTTTTCATGTCTATTGCACTCCTTGCCCAGTGAGAGTATGTATAACCTTGCAACTTTACTTCACCGTCCAAGACAAATTTGAGTCCATATCCAATTGTACCTGTAGTTTCTCAATGCATGCTTTGTTGCTACCAAATGTACATGTCTAGGCTCAACCATGTACTGACTCAATGTGTTCATGACAAAGCATATATCTGACCTAGTACTAACCAGGTGCATCAATGATGTGATCAACTGTCTATACATCATGAGATCAACCAAATATGAACAAGAATCACTTAAAACTTTAGATTAGTAACCATAGATGTGGCCATGGACTTGCAGTCCATCATCCTGAATCTCTGCAGGATCTCAACTATATACCTTCCTTGGCTAAGGAAGATCTCATTTTGTCTCTACCACACTTCTAATCTCAAGAAATAGTGCATTAAACATAATTCCTTCATTTCGAACTCTGAAGTGAGCTCCCCCTTGACCCATTTATGAGCTTCTCATCCATTGTAAGAACCAAGTCATATACATGTAGTACAAATATCAAGGGGCAACCATCTTCAAGCTTATAGTAAAGGTTGGGATTTGCATTACTCTTGGTAAACCCTAAGCTCATCAAATACCTATATATTTTTGCATAAAATTACCTAGGTGCTTTCTTAAGCCCGTAAAAAATGTTTTTCAATTTACAAACATGGGACTCCTTCCCGTGGGTCACAAAACCTCTTGGTTTCTCTATGCACACTTCTTATTAAATTACACCACTCTAAAAGGAAGTGTCTACATCCATTTGTTGTAATTTCCAACCCATAGTAGAAGCAATAGAGATCATAGATCTAATAAAAATGTATCTGGCTATTAGGGAAAATGTTTCATCATAATCATTTTCTGGGAGAATCCTCTATGTTGGCATTATGATTCAGGTGTTGTCCTTGATGGCAACCCATTCAGGTGATAGATCACTATTCTTGATGATCAGCTCTCTATTTTTAAGAAGGACGCAGGAAATCTGTTCAGCAAGTGCGTCCCCGCAGGTATACCATGCAGAACCCGCGTCCAGGGACGCAGGCCAGCCGTTCAGGAGGTGCGTCCACCCAGTGCACACATTTCAAGGCAGAGAAAAGCACGTGGGGGTTTCTTGTGTGGTATCTAGCCGACGGTTTTTGTGTTTCTATGGTGTCGGCTCGTGGTATTGTTCCATGTTTTGGGGAGGGGCTTGCCTATATAAAGCAAAGGAGTTCATTTGGATTTTGCATCATCTTGGTTGAATATCTTTTGGTGAGATCTAGTCCAGATCTCTGAGGGCGAATCTTCTAATGGACTGTGATCTCTTTGGCGCATGATCAGATCTGTAGATCTGAGTGGTTGGGTCAGTTCTGAAGTCCTCATATCTTTTATATCTGAAGGGACGCAGGTTCAGTGAAGGACAAGTGCGCCGAGACGCAGGGAAGACCGGGCTCAGGTGCGTCTCTGAAGCAAAAGACGCGGCGCGACTGTGTTATTGGGTGCGTCTCTGAAGCAAAAGACGCGGCGCGATAGTGTTACTGGGTGCGCCGGTACGCAGAGAAGCTTAAAGGAACAGTGCGTTTGCACGCAGAACAACAGAAGGTAAACTGCGTCCAGTCGCAGGCCACAGAAAGAAAAATTGCGTCCCTGTCTTAAGATGATCTGTTAATTGTATATTTCTGTTCATAAGGTGTTCTGGGTTGTTCCTGTGATTACTGATCTGATATCTGTAGTGGACTGTATCTGTTGTATACTTGTTGATCATTTGATTCTTCATGAAAAGAAGTAGGGGGTTGTAGCTCCCTTCCAGGAGTGACTGGAAAACGAGAGAGAGTTGTAGCTCTCTGCAGGTTGCAGCCTGCGTACTGGTAAAGGACTGCACCAGTACAAAATCATTGTAAAAAGAATTTCTTGAAAGAAGATAGAGACATATTGCAGCAGGTGGTTTTCTCCCACATTGGGTTTCCACCTTACATCTTGTGTTCTTTGGTGTGACTGTCTATTTTCTTTGTTCATGCTCATTATTTTATGGTATTGATATGCAAGAATAATTCAAAAGATCAAATAAGGAAGATTTGTCAAATTGATAGATAATACTGATTCACCCCCCCTCTCAGTATTATTTCCAACAATTGGTATCAGAGCAGGTCCTTCAGAAAAGCTTGATCGCTTGAAGGTAGATCGTTCATCATGAGCAACTACGAGAGAGAAGCATCAATCAGGCCACCGGTTTTTGATGGGACAAACTTCAATTATTGGAAGGTAAGAGTTACTGCATATCTTCAATCTCTTGGTACTGAAGTTTGGGACATTGTAGAAACAGGCTATGCTTTTCCTTCAGCTACTCCTACAGATCCAGCTGAGAAAAAGAAGTATGAAACAAATGCAAAAGCAGTCAGTACTTTATTAGGAAGTATATCCCAAACAGAATTCATGAAGGTAATGCACTTCAAATCAGCAAAAGAAATATGGGACAAAATGATCACAAGCTATGAAGGAGATGAACAGGTAAAACAAGCCAAACTTCAAACTCTCAGGATTCAATATGAGACTCTCAAGATGTATAATGATGAAAGTGTGGCTAATTATTTTCTTCGGGTAGATGAGATTGTAAATTGTATGAAAAATTTGGGTGAAGAAATAAAGGAGTCTATAGTAGTTCAAAAGATTATAAGATCATTATCCCCCAAGTTTGAATCTAAAGTATCTGCAATAGAAGAAAAAGAAAATCTCCGTGTTCTCACTATGTCTCAGCTACATGGAATTCTAACTGCTTATGAAATGAGAAAGGGAGGACCATTAGACAGAAGGGAGGCTGCTTTTAAAGCATCAGGCAAAGAAGATCACTATGAAGCAAGCCATGTTCCAGAAGAAGAGGAAGAAGAATCAAATTTTGTCAGAAATCTTCAAAGGGGTTCTGGAAGGTTTAGAGGTAAGCTACCTTTCAAATGCTTTGCTTGTGGAAGAGTAGGTCATTATGCTGCAAAATGCTCTTATAAGGATAAAGGAAAGGAACCAGTTAGATGGAACAAGAAACAAAGTGCAAATAAGAAAAGCTACTACACCCATGAAGATAGTGATGGCTTATCAAACAGTGATGAAGATGAACAAGGTAATAAATATAGGTTGTTAATGGCATTTGAAGATGATGATTATGAGGATGCTGTAGATGTGGATAACCTTTATGATGAAATTACTAGACTCAAGAGATGTATAGAAGAAAAGAACATGATTATTGATACTCTACAATTTCAAATTGATGAAAAGGAAAAACATCTTGAAAAATTAGAAGGTGAAATTGTTGGTCTTAGAAAAGAAATTGAGAAAACAAAAACTATTAATCTCAAGTTTGTCAAAGGATCAGAAACTTTGGATGAGATTATCAGTGTGCAGCGGTCTCCACTAAATAAGACAGGTCTGGGCTATAATGGAGAAACTTCTCAAGCATCCACTTCAAAAAGTTATCTTGATGCAGCAAGAAGAAATGAGCAAGAGCACAAGGAAGATCATCAGGTAAAGCAGGGACAAATGTCAAACAGAAACCATCAGGGGCAATCCAGCTTAAGGGTGAACAAAAGCCACAACCAGCCACAGGTAAAAACTTCTCATTTTGGTTCAAGAATAGATGAAAATAGAAATTACAATCAGTTGGCTGGTAGATTCAATAATCGCAGAAGCTTCTTCAATGGACAATGCTTTTCTTGCCATAACTTTGGTCACAAAGCAGCTCAATGTGTTGCGTATAAAACAATCATGACTAGGGAAGCTCAAAAACAAAGAAGTATGATAGGGATTACAAAAAGGACCTATAACAACTTTTCAGCTCTTGAAAATGAAGTCGAATGTTCTATTTGCAATAATTTTGGACATGAAGACTTTGAATGCAGAAGCAGGTTTCCGGAAAGAAAAGTACAAGAGCGGAAAAAGGAACAAGCCTCAGGCACCAAAACATGGAGAATAAAGGAACCTCAAACAGAAAGATGTGGGATAGCATTTTATGCAGAAGGGCAAGAAAATCTATGGTACATTGACAGTGGATGTTCGAAGCATATGACAGGTGATAAAGAAAAACTTGAGTCTTATTCTAGTTTAGAAAAGGGAAAGAAAGTCTCTTTTGGAAATGATACTCCTGCAACTATAAAAGGAAAAGGTATTGCTCCTTTAAAAGAAGATGTTAAGGCTGGAAATGTTTTGTTTGTTGATGGTTTGAAGCATAATCTTCTAAGTGTCAGCCAGATGTGTGATCAAAGAACCGAGGTTATATTCAGATCAAATGGATGTCTTGTTCGTGATCTTGATACAGGTAAAACAGTTCTCAAAGGAAAAAGAACTCCAAATAATCTATACATATTTGATGAAGGACAACAACAATGCTATCTAAGCAAGGATGAAGAGCACTGGTTATGGCATCGAAGGTTGGGACATCTAAGCTTCTCACAAATAAGGAAAGCTTGCAAATATCAGGCAGTTCGCGATCTTCCAGATATCAAAATTCCTGACAACACCATATGCAGATCATGTCAGTTTGGAAAACAAACCAGGACTAACTTTCCAGAGAAAGAAGGATCAGCTAGCATGCCTCTTGAGCTAGTACATACAGATGTATGTGGACCATTCAGGAAAAGAACACCTAGAGGAGAGGAATACTTGATATTATTTATTGACGACTTCTCCAGGTTTGTTTGGTTAGGACTTATGAAGCACAAAGATGAAGCATTCGAAAAATTCAAATCCTTCAAAGCCTTGGTTGAAAATGAATCAGGTCACAAAATTAAGTGCCTCAGATCCGACAGAGGTGGGGAATTTACTTCAGATGAATTTTTCGATTTCTGTGATGAACATGGGATAAGGAGAGAATTCTCTACGGCTAGAACTCCTCAACAAAATGGAGTTGTTGAAAGAATGAACAGAACAATCCAACAAATGGCTCGTGCTATGCTTGATGAATCAGGAACTCCCGCAACTTTCTGGGGTGAAGCTGCACATACTGCGGTTATTATTCTCAACAAGACAAATGTTCGGGTGAACAGCACTCAAACTCCTCATGAGCTCTGGAGTGGTAAAACTCCTTCAGTAAAGCATTTCAAAATCTTTGGGAGTAAATGCTATATCAAGAATACTGAGGAGCAGCTTGGTAAACTTGATCCTAGAGCAGATGAAGGCATTCTTCTTGGCTATTCTCCACATAGCAAAGCATACAAATGCTACAATAAAAGACTTGGCAGAATTGTTGACAGCATTGATGTAGTGGTTGATGAGAAGGGATACATTCCTAGGCAAATACATCGTGAAGATATCGAAGAAGATGAAAGCTACCCTCAAAGACAGAATGATGAAGAAGAAGAACCTCAAGAAGAATCTCAAGAAGAACCTCACGAAGACGCAGAAGAACGAACAAGAATAGAAGAAAAGACTCCATCCAGATATGTTCAGAAGAACCATCCAGAATCTCAGATCATGGGACAGAAAGAAGCAGGTATACAAACTAGAAGAACAGTTGCAGAAGCTTCAAGCTATTTGGCATTACTCTCCTCTACTGAACCACAAAATGTGAAAGAGGCATGCAAAGATGAATGTTGGGTGAAAGCAATGGATGAAGAACTTGAGCAAATCGAAAAGAACAACACTTGGGAGCTGGTTCCTAGACCAAAGGATAAGAATGTTATCGGAACAAAATGGGTCTTCAAAAATAAATTGAATGAAAATGGAGAAGTAATTAGAAACAAAGCCAGACTTGTTTGTAAAGGGTATGCACAGCAAGAAGGAATAGACTTTGAAGAAACTTTTGCTCCTGTTGCAAGACTTGAGGCCATCCGAATGTTCCTTGCTCTCTCAAGTTTTCAGAACTTCAAAGTATTTCAAATGGACGTAAAATCAGCATTTCTGAATGGAGACTTGGAAGAAGAAGTGTACATTGAACAGCCAGATGGGTTCATTCTTGGAAATGATCCAAATCTTGTATGCCGATTGAAAAAGGCTCTCTATGGTCTCAAACAAGCCCGAAGGGCTTGGTACTACCGGTTGGACAAATATCTTCATCAACAAGGTTTTTCAAAAGGTTCAGCAGATAGCAATCTATATATAAAAGTTGAAAATGACAAATTGCTAATACTTGTTGTGTATGTAGATGACATTATTTTTGGCAGCAATGAAGAAGCTATGAGTCAAAGCTTTGCCTCAGTCATGCAGAAAGAATTTGAAATGTCCTTGCTAGGAGAACTGACATACTTCCTTGGTTTGCAAATCCAACAAAAGGAAGGAGGAATCCTTTTATCTCAAACCAAGTATCTCAAGCAGATTTTGAAAAAATATGGCATGGAAGATGCAAAACCAGTATGTACACCCATGGTCACAGGATGTAGTCTCAGTGCAAATGATGAATCTGCAGCAGTACATCAACCAACCTACAGATCTATGATTGGAAGTTTACTATATTTGACAGGTACCCGACCAGACATCATGCATGCAGTTGGAATAGTTGGAAGATTTCAGGCAAATCCAAAGGAGACTCATCTTCAAGCAGTGAAGAGAATTTTCAAATATCTTCAAGGGACTCAAAATTATGGCTTATGGTATCCTAGAGATACAGATCTCACTCTTCATGAGTACACAGATGCAGATTGGGCCGGAAGCGTGGATGACAGGAAAAGCACAAGTGGCGGTGCATTCTTTATGGGCTCCAGACTGGTATCTTGGTTCAGCAAGAAACAGAGTTCAATTGCCTTGTCTACAGCTGAAGCGGAATATGTTGCTGCTGCATCTTGTTGCACCCAACTTCTTTGGATGATGCAGACTTTGCAGGATTATCAAATCACTTGTACACCTCCTATTCCTATCTTATGTGACAACACAAGTGCAATCAGCATCTCAAAGAATCCGGTTATGCATTCAAAAACCAAGCACATACCAATCAAGTACCATTTTCTCCGGGAACAAGTACTTGAACAGAAGGTCAAATTGGAGTATGTTCCTTCTAAGGAACAAGTTGCTGATATTTTCACCAAACCGTTGCCCAGGGACACTTTTGAATACCTCAGGCAAAAGCTGGGGGTTGTTGATGCATCATCTTATTGTTGATCATCTTCCTATTGGTGGTATAGGCTCAGGGGGAGCACATAATGCATTGTTGGCATTATGGAGAAGGAGATCTTGGAAATAGCTGCAATATGTCTCTATCTCCTTCATGATGGATTTCTGGTTATTTGTTACAAATCTGGAAGAGCATGAGCATAGGGGGAGTATACTCTTTGCCCTTGATGTCAAAGGGGGAGAATGAAGCTGAAGATCATGAGGTTGCCATCAAGTCCAAAGGGGGAGATTGTTGGCATTATGATTCAGGTGTTGTCCTTGATGGCAACCCATTCAGGTGATAGATCACTATTCTTGATGATCAGCTCTCTATTTTTAAGAAGGACGCAGGAAATCTGTTCAGCAAGTGCGTCCCCGCAGGTATACCATGCAGAACCTGCGTCCAGGGACGCAGGCCAGCCGTTCAGGAGGTGCGTCCACCCAGTGCACACATTTCAAGGCAGAGAAAAGCACGTGGGGGTTTCTTGTGTGGTATCTAGCCGACGGTTTTTGTGTTTCTATGGTGTCGGCTCGTGGTATTGTTCCATGTTTTGGGGAGGGGCTTGCCTATATAAAGCAAAGGAGTTCATTTGGATTTTGCATCATCTTGGTTGAATATCTTTTGGTGAGATCTAGTCCAGATCTCTGAGGGCGAATCTTCTAATGGACTGTGATCTCTTTGGCGCATGATCAGATCTGTAGATCTGAGTGGTTGGGTCAGTTCTGAAGTCCTCATATCTTTTATATCTGAAGGGACGCAGGTTCAGTGAAGGACAAGTGCGCCGAGACGCAGGGAAGACCGGGCTCAGGTGCGTCTCTGAAGCAAAAGACGCGGCGCGACTGTGTTATTGGGTGCGTCTCTGAAGCAAAAGACGCGGCGCGATAGTGTTACTGGGTGCGCCGGTACGCAGAGAAGCTTAAAGGAACAGTGCGTTTGTACGCAGAACAGCAGAAGGTAAACTGCGTCTAGTCGCAGGCCACAGAAAGAAAAATTGCGTCCCTGTCTTAAGATGATCTGTTAATTGTATATTTCTGTTCATAAGGTGTTCTGGGTTGTTCCTGTGATTACTGATCTGATATCTGTAGTGGACTGTATCTGTTGTATACTTGTTGATCATTTGATTCTTCATGAAAAGAAGTAGGGGGTTGTAGCTCCCTTCCAGGAGTGACTGGAAAACGAGAGAGAGTTGTAGCTCTCTGCAGGTTGCAGCCTGCGTACTGGTAAAGGACTGCACCAGTACAAAATCATTGTAAAAAGAATTTCTTGAAAGAAGATAGAGACATATTGCAGCAGGTGGTTTTCTCCCACATTGGGTTTCCACCTTACATCTTGTGTTCTTTGGTGTGACTGTCTATTTTCTTTGTTCATGCTCATTATTTTATGGTATTGATATGCAAGAATAATTCAAAAGATCAAATAAGGAAGATTTGTCAAATTGATAGATAATACTGATTCACCCCCCCTCTCAGTATTATTTCCAACACTCTAGCCATAAATCTAGCCTTTTACTTTTCTATGCTGCCAAATGCAACATGCTTGACCTTTTAGATCCATTATGAAGTTAGTACTGACTTACCTTCTGGTCTCGGAACCATGTTCCACACACCATTTTTCATGATGGATTGGTACTCTTCCATCATAGCATCCTTCCACACTTGCTATTTTGCGGCTTCCTCACAAGTGGAAGGTTATGAATCAATGATCTTACTCATTAACGCCACATAGTTGGAAAACTTGTGTTGTCTCTTGCTCTCTTTGAAGGAGCCTCTCGGAGTTGCATGTTTTTTTGCTTCTTGGAATGTGGTCTAGAGTCATACTAGTCTCTTCTTGATGAATACAACCTCTTTGGGTGGATCTACTAGTATCTTTGGCTCTATTATCTCATATTGATCTTCTGGGATATGTTCTTCTGGAGTAGAGTCAATCATCACTATATCCTTGGGAGCCTCTTTCTCCTCTCTGTCCTCGTCCATGTGAGACTCACTAGATTTCCCGAAAGCTGCTTCTTCATCAAAAGTGACATATCTATTAATCTCAATCTTTCTCTATCCAGAGATGTGTATTTTATAAGCCTTTGAAGTCTCACTATATCCAACAAAGGTGCCCTTATTTCCTAAAGGCTCTAGCTTCATTCTCTTTTCCTCGGGGAACATGTATCTACAATGGACAACCGAATATCCTCTAATGGATGACTTCTGGTGTATTCTCGGTGAATACCTATTCTGGTGTCTTGTTCGCCGATATCTTATGGGGATTTATTTTTTGAGCATATACAACTGTTTTGGATCCCTATATCAAATAAAACAAGTCCACGTTGATGTTGTAGTGGGGATAGTAAATCACCCATCGTTATTTTGCACCTGATATATACGTAAACCAAAATTTTCATGCCCCAAACTTTAATAAGCCTAAATTACTAATTAATTGGTTAATATGTAATGTTGTGCATGAGGGAGGTGTGAAGAAAAGGTATCCAAAAAGAGAATGTATGTGGAGGTATGAAACATTTCTAAAGAAAGTTTCTGTTCCTTTATCCACACACTCGTTCTCGAGCACAACACTTTTTCCTCACATGCATTTAAAAAACACTTCATTTAATATTAGATAATAAGTATTTAATTCATAAATGTGAGATAAAAAATGCACCCGTTCTCCTGCGCAACACTTTTTTCTCACACGCATTAAAAAGATGCTTCATCTAATATTGGAAAATAAGTATTTAATTCACAAATGAACATAATATTCGGGAACTATGAATACCAAGGTTTTTTATTTCTAATTTGATACAAATTTTAAATGATCAAAAGCCTTCAAACATAGTTTTGAAAACCACACATCGGACCATCCACAAAGTAGTGTTGTCACAACTCCCTTGCATCTGGATATCAAATAAAAGGAGTTTAATCACCCATCCTTATTCCTCAATGCCCCAAAATTTAATAAGCAAAAACTGCTAATTAATTGATTAATATGTAGTGTTGAGAGGTATGAAGAAGAAGTGTGTAAATGGGAAATGTATACGGAGATGCAAATCATTCCGAATGAAAGTTTTTGTTCCTTGCTCTACACATCTGTTCTCCTGTACAACGCTTGTTTCTCACACACATTAAAAAGACAATTCATCAACACTTCTTTCTCACACACATTAAAAAGACAATTAATTTAATATCTGATACTAAGTTTCTGCTTAAAGTTAAAATAATTTCATGTCTACGAAATAAATTTTCTTGTGCATCTTCATTCTCCTACACATACCCTCTCTTCCACACATCCTTTATTTTTCACCACTGAATCTATAAAAGTTTAAAATGAAAAAAAAAGAGTTTATATTGAAATAAGAGGTAAATGCACTAGGAGTCCTTATGTTAATGTTAGTGTGAATGGAAGCGTTAGAACACTCATTGACGGAATGCCCCACTTACATAAATGAGTAGCCCCCAGACTTACATAAATGACCTACTCAGAGCACTGTGTCAGTGTGTAGAGCACTCAGGACTGAATGACCATTTACAAAATTACTTTAATTTCCATTTTAAAATGATTCATAGCAATACCGAAATTAAATCACCCTCCATAAAATATTTTTAGATTTACAGAAAAAATGTAAATATTTAGCTTTTTCCGAAAACTTTGATTAAAAGTATTAAATAACCACAACAACTTCGCAACTAATTGAGAACCAAGAGACTTTGACCATAAAACAAGTGCTATACTCCATCACTAGACAAAAATAAAAATTAATAAGATGGTACTTAATAGTACTTATCGCTGAATTGATGTACACTTTGATCATTAAAATATATAGTAATGCAATTCCAATGTGTATAGGACAAACCATCATTATATATATGGAAAAATAATGAGTATACAGTGTCACAAAATCTGAGATGATATTTTAGATATGAAATCCATGACTATTTTAACCCATGATATAGCTAAAATGAAATGACTCACAAAAATTGATTGGAAAATCTATGCAGAAAAAGGTTAAAAGGTCACTTCACTAAATCACTACATGCATTTAAACACATATTGAAATTTCATACAAGTGAGGATGAAATCAAAGGGTAAAGACTTGGAAAGAGTTGATATGCACTACATTAAGCTTCTTGATGGGACCAACCCTTGTCCTTCTGTCCGGATGCAAAGATTTGATTAATTGAATTATTAATGAAATGATTTTTGGGGATCTCTGACGATGGTTTGGTATTTTGCTGTTTTCAATTATTTGGTATGGGTTTTGGCTATGAGGGAGACACCTCTCTTTGCCTTGGATTTCGTCCTCCCGCCTTATGCTACGCTGGAAACCCTAACTCTCGATTTACCCTGTCATTTTCACTTTCATTCTGTTGTGCTGAGGGGGTCTACTCTCTGGTTTTCGCTTGCGATGCTCATAGGGTTTCACTGTGGCGCTCTGCATGAATTCTTCGGCCATGACTCTGCTCAGTTGGCTGGGCTCTGCTGGTATATTGTTGTTGTCAGTGGCCTTTCTGTTCCCTAGTTTGTTTGAGGGTTTCTGGGCTTGTCTCTGGGTGTTCTACAAGTGGCCTCCTCTATTATGAAAATGCCATGGGCACGGTTAATGATTGTTTCCTCTTGAGTGTATTTGGTATCATTGTTGTTTTTTTTTTAACTGCTGTTCCAATGGCTTCACTGTCTAATTTGTTTACTGGTCGCTGTGTATCCAGGTTGTGGCCATGAGGTGACCTAGTGTTCGACCTCTGCTCGTGGTTCGACACAGGTAAGCTCTCGTTCATTGATTCAGTTCCTACTTTGCATCTTCTGTCAGTACTAATAGTTTGTGCTCCTTGTGAGCAGGGTTTCCTTGTCAGTTCGCGACTTGTTGAGATGTCTCTTCTTGCGATTTTCGACTCCTCCTCTGGTAACTGACAAACCCTTACTTTGTTTCCTTTATTCGGTTGGGGTTTTCATTCTTCTTGCTATTAACTACTGTGTGCGGTGGTTGGCGAGCGTGTTGTTATGGCTTTCGCTCCACTTGCGACTTGTTAGACCGGGTAGGGTCTTTCCATGTATCTCGTACTTGGCATCTGTTAATAGTTCTAGTTTGGTTTTAGGCTTCGGCCTCTCTGTCATTCACTCAAGTGCGCACTTTGGTCATTGTAAATAATAGACAGGTTGTTTGGTGTTTACTTGGGGTTGTGAGAGTTAAATGCGTCTTCAGGGTTTCGAACCCAGGTTTCTCTGTCTATTTTGTCATATGAACTAATATTAACTTGGACTGTAAATAAATTGAAAGACTTCTGTAGATTTGCTTCAAACCATATTTGTAAGGAGAAATCATGCGTGTTACTGTACACGGTACCTGGTTGTAAATGTTTTCTTCTTGCTGGAAATTTGGTTGTGCTTGTAATGAAACCCTCTGTCAGTTTTCTTTATCACGCGCTCGATGCTATTCAGGAACTGTAGGTGGTTGTTGTGAATTTTCGTTAGTTCTTTGACAGTCTTTCTTTATGTGTGTCTGTTATAACGCTTCCACTAGTTATCGGTCTCGCAGTCTTTGATATTCTAGATGCTTGTTAAAAGATTTTAGTCTGCCAATACTTCTCTCTGTTTGGAAATACACTCAATTCATCTTAAGAACAGAAAAGAAATACAATCTTGTTACAAAATGGATTCAGATGATTTCAAAAGTTTCTTGTATGTTTCTATTATTCTTCTGCTATGATGGAAATCAACCTTTACAATGTTTCGTGTTTCTCCTTTTGTATGATTTGTTGAACAATTTTAAAACTGTCAACAGTTACATGTAGTTACCATGAGTAACTGTTAATTTCCATTTGTCTAAATTCAGGAATTAATTTAAAAACATTTTTTTTTTTTAAACATCTTAACAAAAATAAAACAAACTTGCTATCGTGTACCAACTGCTAATGACTAAGAAAAAAAAAAAAAAAAAATCAGGTACAGTGACCTGTGAACTTGTTAACTTGTGAGACAAACACTTCCTCTTGTTCACCCCTAGTTGGATGCTCCTGCATCAGGCTCCCGGGGTAACAAAAAGTCATGGCTCTAGTCCATGAGCTCCTCGATAGAATACCTTGCACGTTGTATCTGCTCCGCATCAAGCCACAAATTTTCCTCTATAGGGCGGTTCTTCCACTTGATGAGGTACTGTAGGTACTCCTTTTTCCATGTCCTCCTGACCACTTGTGTGTCAAGGATTCCCTCGATTTCGAGTGGCTGAGATGAAGGCATTTGTCTCATCCATGAACTACTTTTTTCCTGGGTGTCCCGCTTTGGCTGTGTCGAACTGTCCTCTTCCAGATTGTCAGCGTATGGGAATAAATCTGCCACATTAAAAATGGGTGATATTCCTATAACTGGAGGCAATTGCAATTCATAGGCATTTGCAGAAAACTTACCCAGAATTTTACAAGGTCCAATTTTTTTAAATTTTAGCTTATTGTATTCACCCCTAGGAAATCGTTCCTTACGTAGATGCGCTAGGACTTGATCCCCCACATTAAATTGTACCTCACTTCATTTCAAATCAGCTTTCTGTTTGTACCTCTAACTGCTATCTTGTAATTTCATCTTCACTTGCTCATGTAGGTCATTAATTGCTCTTGCAAACTCTTCCCCGTCAACACTTCTTTTCTCTAGCTGTCCCAAATCCTGTAGTTCATGCACTCCTTGGGGATGCATTCCGTATAAAATCTGAAAAGGACTACTTCCTGTGCTTCGGTTTGTTGAATTGTTGTAAGTGAGTTCTGTTCGAGCAAGTACACCATCCCACATTTGTGAATTTTCTCCCACTAGACTCCTCAATAGGTTTCCTAAACTTCTGTTCACCACCTCTGTTTGTCCATCAGTCTGTGGGTGATAAAGGGAGCTAAAGTTCAACTACGTGTCCAGCTTCTTCCATAGGGTGCACGAGTAATGTCCTGTGAATTTCACATCCCTGTGAGAGACAATGGACTTAGGTAAGCCATACAACCTGACAATCTCGGTGGAAAACAAGTGTGCTATGTGAGTGGCATCACTGGTTTTCCTGCAAGGAATGAAATGTGCCATTTTTGAGAATAGGTCCACTACCACCATCATAGAGTCATAAGCACGCTGTGTTCTTGGCAGACCCAAGACAAAGTCTAAGCTGAATGAGTCCCACGGTATACTCGGAATAGGCAGTGGTGTGTAGAGTCCCGTATTCTGACTGTGTCCTTTCGCCAACTGACACACATTACACCTGGTTACAAATCGCTGCACATCCCTTCGCATCTTCAACCAATAATAAAAGTGACTGAGCTGATCTAAGGTCTTATCAATGCTGAAATGTCTAGCTAGACCTCCGCTATGCTTCTCCTAGATGATGTTCTCCCTCATCGAACAGTCGGGAATACATAGCTATCCTCCCTTAAACAACAGCTTCTCCTGTAGGTTATAGTCCAACCATGGACTGCTATTCCTCAACAAAGGGTTTTGGCAAGCTTCATAAGCCTCCTTAAAATTTGCATCTGTCTGATACAAGTCTTTCAGGTGTTCAAAACCCAGCTCTTGTATCGTGCTCTCCTCCAGGAGCAAAACCTTCCTGCTCAATGCATCTGCTACCTTGTTGGCATGTCCGCTAATATGTTTCAACACAAACGTGTAACTCTGCAAGTATTCAACCCACTTTGCATGCTTGTGGTTCAGCTTATGCTGCTGCATAACATACTGCAATGCAGAATTATCAAAAAACAAAACAAACTCATTACCCAACAAATAGTGTCTCCAATGCTTCAATGCTTGGACGACAACATAGAACTCCTTGTCATAAGACGAGTACTTCTGCCTGCTTTCATTCAAATTTTCATTGAAATAAGCAACAGGTTTGTCTTCCTGGCTGAGTACGGCCCCAATGGCTGTACCACTGGCATCACAACAAACTTGAAAAAGTTTGTTGAAGTCAGGTAGCCTCAAAATTGGCCTCTCAGTGATCTTTTTCTTCAATATCTGGAAGCTCTTTTCCATAGCTTTAGTCCACTGAAAAGGTTGACTTGCCTTCTTGATTGTATCCAACATAGGTGCACAGATTCCACTAAAATCCCTTATAAAATTATGATAGAAACTTGCCAACCCATGAAAACTTCGAACTTTGAACAGACTCTTAGGGGATGGCCAGCTAAGTATAGTTGCAACTTTTTTTGGGTCCATTTTCAGCTCATTTTTTGCAATCACGAAACCCAAATAGACCAACTCCTTCTAAAAGAATGTGCATTTCTTCAGATTTATCAACAACTTGTTTGCTGCAACTTCTCCAGAACATATCGAACATGTCGAAAATATTCCTCCTTGGTTTTGCTGAAAATCAGTATATCGTCAAGTTACACCATCACAAATTTCCCAATGAACTCCTTCAACATCTCGTTCATCAGGCGCATAAACGTACTAGGTGCATTACTTAACCCAAATGGCATCACAAACCATTCATATAGCCCTTCATTAGTCTTGAGAGCTGTTTTCCATTCATCCCCTTCCTGGATTCTAATATGGTGGTATCCACTCTTCAAATCTATCTTCAAAAAATATGCTGCCCCGCTCAAACAGTCCATCATATCATCCATTTGTGGCAATGGAAACTTGTACTTGATCGTAATCTTATTGATGGCTCTCGAATCTGTGCACATTCGCCACTTTCCTCCTTTCTTGGGAGCTAAAACTGTCGAAATTGCACATGGGCTCAGGCTCTCTCGAATCAGTCCCTTATCCAGCAACTCCTGTACCTGTTTTCTAATCTCCTCATTGTCTTTGTGGCTCATTCCGTAAGCATATTTGTTCGGTAAACTAGCTCCAGGAATGAAATCTATGTGATGAGTAATACTTCACTTTGGTGGCAATTTATCTGGTAGATCGTCCACCACAATGTCGCTAAATTCCCACAACATTTCCTGGATTTATTCAGGTAAATCAGAAATTTTAGTATGCAACAACACTGTTCTTGGTCTCCTTACAACAACATATTTCACTTTGTCATCTTCAATCTGTTTTAAAAATTGTTTTCCACCTACCCATAACACTTTTGTTCCACTAGTTTATGCTGTTTCCTCTTCCTTGATGGGCACTAGCGTATGCTTAATCCCATCCTTAACAAACTTGTAACAATTTGTCTTCCTATCATGAACAAATTTCCAGTCATACTGCCACAGTCTACCTAGCAGGATATGACACACATCCATGGGCATGATGTCACAAATAACTTTGTCCCTATATTTGCCAATATGGAATTCCACCTTGCACTTCTCATCAACTAGCAGTTGGTGACCCTTCTGTAACCACGACACCTTATAGGGAGTTGGATGCTTCAATCATTTTAAACCCAATTTTTCCACCAACTCTGTTGCAACCAGATTATCAGTGCTTCCACTGTCTATAATGAGTTTGCAGCATTTGCCATGTGACTTGCACACAGTTCGGAATAATGCCATCCTTTGGGTTTGTTCAGCCATTTCTTTTGTTGGTTTCAACAATACTTTATTCAAGACTACGGCATCTCCTATCTCTGGTACATCTTCTACCTCCTGAGGTAGTGCCTATGCTTCTTCTGTCTAAGCAACATATGCTCCTCTTTGACCAACCGATTCTCCTTCAGGACACTCAAAGGATCTGTGCCCCCACTTGTGGCACTTGTAGCACTAGTAGGCAGCTCCTCTGCCTTTGCCATTTCCCCTTCCTCTCTGGTATGACCTTCCTCCCCTAGTGCTGCCTTCCTTTTTTGCTGTCCCTGAGGTTTTTGAACTGCTGCCCTCTTCACTGTTGTTGGCAGTTCTTCCTCTGCTAAAGGATTTTCCTTTCCCTCTGCCAGTTCCTCATCCCCTCATGCATTCTGCTTTCTTGTGATATTTTCTTTTGCCTTTAAGGCACTCTGGTATGCTTCCTTTATGGTTTTTGGAGAAAGAATACTTATCTCGTCCAATATCTCCAGCCTTAGGCCATTCACAAACCTTCCTGTCTTTTCTGGGGTGTCTTCAGTATAACTAGCTCTCAAATTCACCCAATAGAATTCCTCAGTATACTCTTTCACCTTCATTCCTCTCCGCTTCAAATTCTATACCTGTCGATGCAGAGCAATCTAGTGCTCGATGCTATTTAGGAACTGTAGGTGGTTGTTGTGAATGTTCGTTATTTCTTCGACATTCTTTCTTTCCGTGTGTCTGTTATAACGCTTCCACCAATTCTCGGTCTCACTGTCTCTGATATTCTAGATGCTTGTTAAAAGATTTTAATCTGCCAATACTTTTCTCTGTTTGGAAATACACTCAATTCATCTTAAGAACAGAAAAGAAATACAATCTTGTTACAAAATGGATTCAGATGATTTCAAAAGTTTCTTGTATATTTCTATTATTCTTCTGCTATGATGGAAATCAACCTTTACAATGTTCGTGTTTCTCCTTTTGTATGATTTGTTGAACAGTGTTAAAACTGTCAACAATTACATGTAGTTATCATGAGTAACTATTAATTTTCATTTGTCTAAATTCTAGAATTAATTTAATTTAAAAACAGAGTAGTTAAAAAAAAAAAAAAAAAACTTGCTATCGTATCCCAACGGCTAATAACCAAAAAAAAAAAAAAAACTCAAGCACAGTGACATTAAAGCGAAAATGGGTCACCTAATTTATCGCGAGGCAGTAGAGCAAAAATGGGTCACCTAATTTTGTGTAGTTTCCTTGCAAAACTCTAAATTACATTTCCGAGCTCATGTTTGGATGATTCCTGTTTATAGATATCCCTAGGGTATGGTCTACCTTACCATCACCTGTATCCCATAGCATCTTTCCCCTCTGTAAAATTACTCATCCTTCCTTTTGTTTCGGCATACATTTTCAACAATATGACAACTGGGCACAATTGGATTCTGTACTTGTACAGTCACTGTACTTGGTATCAAATCCAGCCAATCGAACTGCTTTGATGGTCACACAACACAAACCCAATATTCTCGATTTCCTTCCATCTGCATCCCTACCCGATTCATCTAAGCTTAGTGACAACGCCCTTTTCGTCCATGATGGTTTATACTGAAAAAAAGAGTATGCAACTTGACCATTTGTGCGGTTTTCCTCACTGTATGCACTAAATAATTCTACAGAATTGTGAGTAGAGCGCTTGAATACTTGGTTTGACCAGCCGGGCTCCAATAATTCTGACATGTAAAGCAACTGCTGCATGCAAATATTGCTTGACCCAGCTACAACATCACTCATGATTTTTTTTAAAATTATTTTCCATGGATATATCTATATAATATTTTTGTGATTCATAATGTAAATAGATGTTTTTCGGATCAATCACATAATTAAGATTTGGTCAACATTTCGAACCAACTAATGTGGTCTATTCTTTTTATTAATGTTAAATATTTTTGTGCGATTTTTTTTTTTTGTCATTTAAAAAAAGAAGAAAGTTGGACAATTTATCAAAGTATAAAACTTCTAACCACTATCACCAGAGATCTCAAATGAAAATCTCTAAATTATTAAGTTCACTGCTGTGCGCATAGTTTAACATAGACAAAATGGAAGATGCAAAATTTTAAAGAATGATTGTTGTAAAAAATCATTTCAATAGACTTGTTTTTTAGTGGATATAAAAATAGAGCAATTTATTTTATTTTTTAGTCTAAATTTAGTGAATTCTTTTTTTTTGCAAGATCTTGAATTTTTGTTATTTAAAATGATGAATATTCCGTGCACTCAAAAACCCTTGAGATGGTTAGATTGTGCAGATTATAGAGCTCAAACTTACTATTCTAATAAATTTTCACTAAATTTTAGACAAAATCAATGGGACAATATGCCCAAAAATGTCAAAATCTTCTAATATTTAGACTACTCTTAAAATGATTATCATATTTGAAGTAAGATTGAGTAACTTATTTTTTTAGAAAGATATTTGATAGGCAGCTTATGCTATACATACAATTTATTTTCAATTTTATTTTTGATAACTATTATTTATATTTATTTTTTATTGATTTAAATTTATTACTATTAATAATACATTTGAAATGCATGAGTTGTTTTTCAAAATAAATTTTTATGAATATTTAATTAAGAGCAATTAAATATTTGTATTCTAACTAGCACAACCACATTAAAGTAAATGTGGCTGATAAATATCATTTTCTATAATTTGTATGGCAATCAACATTTAAAAATAAAACCAATCAACGACATTTAATCTTATTAATTATATTAATATTAAAGTAATATAAAAAAATAAACCTAATATTAAAAATTAAAACTTAATATTATTATAAATGTTATTATAAACACATTTATAAAGCTAATATTATAAAAACAATAATGATTTACAGAAAACTAATATTCATTGAATTGTAAAAACCTAACATTATAAAACATTGTAAACTTGAATTATAAAAACCTAGGCCACAACCATATAGGGTTTGCATAATTTATGCCTCTAGGGTTTACAATGAATATTTATTCACTAACGTCACATATTCAAAACATAGTGAACTAATGTCACACATTCAAAACATAGTGAATTAAAGTTGTAATTTAAATATTATTGATAATGCATATATATTTATTTGGAGAAACAAAAATGTAAAAAATAAATAATTACTTGCACAATGAACAAGGTTGATTAAGCACAAAGTTATTCATCACTCTTAACGATATTCATGCCATTTGAACTGCAAAGATATCATCGCCACATAAGGCTTTGACTTTTCAATTAGCTCCTCGCCACATAAGGCTTTGATTTCTCAATTAGCTGGACCTCCATTGCTAATCAAATAAAAACCCTACCAAACACCTAACCCTTCCCTTTTTTGTCTACCAATTGCCAATGCACAATGGGGATTTGAGCTTTTCGTCTCCTACTATTTGTAACAACTTTGACTACACCTGAGGTTTCATGATTTACACAGTCAACACACATATTAATATTCATCCCTGGTGTTGACCTATACAAATTTAAAAATATTGTAGTTTTTTATTATTATTATTTTTTTTTTTTTCAATCCATAGAATCCATTTAAGCCTCTAGAAATACTAAAACACTTGCATCATGATTTCACAACTGAAACTTGTAATTCCAATAATCGTAGGCCTAATTTCAAAAAATAAATTAACCAAATCCAAATTTCAAAATTTTTACATGCTACTTCCAAATTAATCATTAAAACCTTAACTCTGATTATGACATGGGGTCATTCAAAATAAAAATAAAATTAACATATACCATTAACTTTATTATAATGAAAGTACAAATTGTAATTAACATCACAATGGAAACTCTTACAAGAAAGGAACATTGGTGGTGAATTCCAATGAGAAGGATTTGACCTATTGTCGAATCAATATACATATACATGACCAAGACTATTTGTTGTGCATTTACTATTATTAACATTTTAATGAAATCTATGTAGAAATATGGTGATAGAATTGCAACTACTCAAGAAATTTAATCTAAATCAAGAGATACAATTCTACTCTACTGCTCTACGGAAATTAGTTCACAATTTAGAGCAACATGCACAAACATACATCATCAAGTACACATATGTTTATAGGGGAAAGCAACTGATAAAATCCTCTCAAGCCCATTTTCATTAATCAAGTGAAATGATAAACAATTACAATTGTGATCTCTCGCTCTGAGGACAAACTACAAGAGTAAACTTGTTCTCACTCTTCTTGCACTCGCGATGCCCGCACTCACACTGCCTCCACTTGCTCCTATGTCCTTGAATAATTACTAAGGAAATAGACTCCTATTCTTTAGGAATTCCCTCCAAATTGATTGCGTGGTACCCAAGGATTGATCACCTGACCAATACTCTAAAATGTACACTCAATCTAGTATATAATTAATTGTACACTGCGTTGGAATCTCCACCACAACTGATGAACTTGAATTCCATGCATGCATTAGCTATTTTGAGCTAGTTGATCAATTAACTAGATGATCACTGAGTTAGACTGCTGTCCCACTACAAACTTGACCTTCCACTAGTTCTATCAACAGTTGGAATTAGTTTAACTGAATACCACTGGAAATAACTGACCTTGATTGCTACAAATTATCAATCACACATGCTTCACTGAACTCCAAGCTCTCTAACTCAAATTTACTAAGCTAACTGAGTGACAAGAGCCATGTAATCTCAGTTGAATGCCTCCGTGTTGTCTGCTTATGTGGAAATTCAAACTTTCTCAATTTGAGCAAGGAAAAAGTGAATTGAGACTTTCTTGCTACACTTATCAACACTCCCTCTTAGCAAGAATGGGTTTATCAACCACCCATATACTACACCTGTGGAATTGAAACTTCCCTCTTGACAAAGTCTTTGTCAAGATGTCAAAATTTTGTTCCTCTATCGGAATGTATTGTAGCAAAACCTCTCACTGTTGCTGTTGCTACTGCAACAACTATAATTGAGAAGCATAAAAAACAAAACATTGAATCAACTATGTCTGCAACTGTCTACTCGGAAAATTGTGCTACTGTTGACTCTTTTATTGAGCCTCCTACTCTAATGTCAACACTCCTTTGCACTCCTCAATATCCTACTAACAATAATCCTCCTGCTACTGAATACTGTGGGCCCCTATAGTAAGGTAATGATCCATGAGGAGGACACCTCAATAGACCCTGCCCAAATTTCTGCAACTTTGGGACTAAGGCTCTACATCACTCCACCTCACTCCTAGAGGTATATCTATACTTGCCCCATCTTCCCACTTCTCTCGAACTCTCCCTCTATTGGAGGTCTCTGGATGGTCCTCCTCATAATCATCCTATTGTTCAACCCAACTACCAACTTGTCGAGGCTCCATTTTGTGAGGTCTATCTCCTTCTCAACCACCACATCTCTAATCTCTGCCTTGCTCCTCAAGGGTACACATTCTCTCACCTCAAGTTTATACATGTTCTTCACATGAACCCTGTTTTTCTTCACCTTCCAGTGGCTATGCATCTTAGCAATGATTTCCCTTTTCTGAATATCACATCATAACCATAGTCTTCCAAAACTACTACAGAGATGAGATTCTTCTTTAGCCCTGGAACAAACATCACATTTTTGAGGCGAAGAGGGGATATCGACTCCCTCTTAAAGGTTACTATACCAATCCTGGTAACATTGTACCTTCTATCTTCCCCAAGATCGATATGGATATGGAGATATTTCTCCTCCAAGTCACTGAAAAACTCTCTACATCTTGTCATGTGGAATTAGGCACCTGATTCCAAGTACCACACACTACCCATCACCATGCTAGCCATGCATGCGATAAGGGTGAAGTATAACACAAATTGAGAAGTCAAAACTTCACCTGTTGATCCTCCTGATTTGTTCTTGCCAGACTTTTGTGTGGACACTTTGTATCATAGTGCCCAAATTCATGACAATTGAAGCATTTGATTTAGGACAAGTCTTTCTTCTTGCTCCCTTAGATGGATTCTGGTTTAATTGAGAATTATTCCATTTAACCTTATTTCCCTTTTCTATTTCATCAGGTATTTCCACATCAACACTCATTTTTCGGTTAGAAATAGCATCTCACTTTTCGTGGATGTTGAATTCCTTCTTATTTTTAGATCTTGGTAATTATTGCCTTACGATCAATAATTACACAATTGAAAAATTTTCAATCTTAATTTCATTTTTACGATTGAGAAAACATTATTAGATTGATATATGATATATGAGATATTGATTTGTGTCTAATTACAATTGAGCAGCCCGATATATATACATAGTCCAGGTGTCTTTTCATTAATAGACACATCTTTTCAATAAGACATGTCTTTTTAATTAATTATTGATTATTTCTATTTATATATTATATTGTATATATAATATAATATATAAATATATGTTGTTGTATATAATATAATATATATTATACATTGTTATCTTGAAGGGGATACCTTCCACTACTATATAAAACTTCAACACTCCCTCTTAGCGAGGGAGGTATTTTTCCATGATGTTCTCCTCTACTTGTCCCAATCGCACCCAACCACTTCACATGGTATGGGCAGGACTACCACCATAGTCTCAAGACTGCGTTGCAAGTATCTGATGTTTCTCCTCGCCTAGTAGTACCAATCACACCTAACCACTTCACATGGCGTAGAAAATACTTGTACCAGGCTACTCATTACTCCCTCAGTCACTTCACATGATTGATTTAGGAAACCCTTGGCTAGAGGGAGAGTATCTGCCTACTGTAGGAAAAACATCACAACTCCCTCTCAACAAGGGTGGGAATTATTCATCACACCAAGCTTGTCTATGAAGTATTCAAAATTCACTTTAGACAAAGGCTTGTTGAGAATGTTTGTTGTTTGCTCATCTGTGGATATGTACTAGAGTTCTACTGCTCCACTTTGAACCATGTCTCAGATGAAATGGTATTTGATCTCTATATGCTTTAACTTGTCGTGAAAGACTAGATTATCTGAAAGCTTCACACAACTTTGATTATCACAATATATCAAGGTTTGCTCCAACTCTAGATCAAATAACCCTACAAGTAATTTCCGAAGCCAAATTTCTTCATGGATTGCATCACTGTCTGCTATATATTCAATCTCTACTTTACTGAGTCCCGTTAACAACTGTTTTTTTCTAAACCATGTGCCCATACCTTATCCAAAACTAAAGCAACATCTTGAGGTACTTTTCGTGTCTATTTCACTCCTTGCCCAGTGAGAGTCTGTATAACCTTGCAGCTTTACTTCACCGTCCAAGAAAAATCTGAGTCCATATCCAACTGTACCTGCAGGTCCTCAATACATGCTTTTCTGCTACCAAATATACATTTCTAGGCTCAGCCATGTACTGACTCAATGTGTTCACTACAAAAAATATATCGGTCCTAGTACTAACCAGGTGCATCAAGGATCCGATCAATTGTCTATACATCATGAGATCAACCAAATATGAAAAAGAATCACTGAATAACTTCATATTAGTAACCATAGATGTGGGCATGGACTTTCAGCCCATCATCCCGAATCTCTACAGGATCTCAACTGTATAATTTCCTTGGCTAAGGAAGATCTCATTTTGTCTCTACCATACTTCTAATCTCAATAAATAGTGCATTAAACACTAATTCTTCATTTTGAACTCTGAAGTGAGCTCCCTCTTGCCCCATTTATGAGCTTCTCATCCATTGTAAGAAACAATTCATATACATATAGTACCAATATCAAGGGGAAACCATGTTCAAGCTTATAATAAAGGTTGGGATTTGCATTACTCTTGGTAAAACCCAAGCTCATCAAATACCTATATATTTTTGCATACCATTACCTAGGTGCTTTCTTAAGCCCATGCAAAGCATTTTTCAATTTACAAACATGGGACTCCTTCCCATGGATCACAAAACCTTGTGGTTTCTGTATGCACACTTCTTATTCCATTACACCACTCAAGAAGGAACTCTTTGCATCCATTTGCTACAATTTCAAACCCATAATAGAAGAAATAGAGATGATAGATCTAATAAAAGTGTATCTGGCTATTGGGGAAAATGTTTCGTCATAATCATTTTCTGGGAGAATCCTCTAGCCACAAATCTAGCCTTTTACTTTTCTATGTTGCCATATGCAACATGCTTGACCTTGTAGATCCATTCTGAAGTCAACACTAACTTACCTTCTGGTATCGGAACCATGTTCCACACATCATTTTTCATGATGGATTGGTACTCTTCCATCATAGCATCCTTCCACACTTAATATTTTGTGGCTTCCTCATAAGTGAAAGGTTCTGAATAAATGATCTTACTCATTACAGCCACATAGTTGGAAAACCTGTGTTGTCTCTTGCTCTCTTTGAAGGAGCCTTTGTGAGTTGCATGTTTTTTTGCTTCCTGCAATGTGTTCCAGAGTCATACTAGTCTATTCTTGATGACTACAACCTGTTTGGGTGGATCTACTGGTATCTTTGGCTCTATTGTCTCATATTGATCTTCGCGATATGTTCTTCTGGAGTAGAGTCAATCATCACTATATACTTGGGAGCCTCTTGCTCCTCTCTGTCCTTGTCCATGTGAGACTCACTAGATTTCCTGAAAGCTGCTTCTTCATCAAAAGTGACATCTCTACTAATCTAAATCTTTCTCTATCCATAGATGTGTATTTTATAAGCCTTTGAAGTCTCACTGTATCCAACAAAGGTGCCCTTGTTTCCTAAACACTCTAGCTTCGTTCTTTTTTCTTTAGGGAACATGTCTCTACAATGGACAACCAAATATCCTCTAATGGATGACTTCTGGTGTATTCTCGGTGAATACCTCTTCTGGTGTCTTGTTCGCCGATATTTGATGAGGACTTTTTTTCTGAGCATATACAATTGTTTTGGATGCTTTTTCCCATAGATACACAGGTAAGTTTTGGTCATGGATCATTGCTTTAGCTGCATCTATAATTAAATTATTCTTTCTCTATGCAAGCCAATTTTGTTAGGGGTTGTAGGGAGTTGTCAGCTCCCTCTTAATCCTTGATTCTCTGCAGAAGTACTTGATCTCATTTGAGTTGTATTCACCTCCATTATCTAACCTCAAAACATTAATATTTCTTCCAAAAAGAATTTCTACTAAAGCCTTGAATTCTTGAAACTTATTGAAAAACTCATCTTTTGCTTTCAAGAAATAGATCCATGTTTTGCATGAGAAATCATCAGTAAAAGTGACATAATATAAAAAGTTACTTAGAGATGTGTTGTAGCAGCTACAACCACCCTCCAAAATTTTGGCCTAAATCAATTTCGGAGCCTCCTTTGAAGAGTTTCACTTGATGATTGCACACACCCAGGTTCACTTCGTGAGATCGTGTGTCTTTACATTTTCCTTGCTTGTTTATTTCACTTAAGTCTCTGCATGTTGATGTTTAAGTCATGCTTGTGACCGTGTTCTGGTTATGCTCAAAGTCTTTTCTTCATATGTGTTTGTTGTGTTCACCATGAAAGCATCTGTCGCACTCACACATGGAGTCACATTCACTGTCGCGCAAGCATTGTCTCGATCATGAACAATCTATCATGAGTGTCATGCTTATCGCTTGCACCGCCAGTTAGTCATGTTGAACATGTATGTCCGGATGGTTTGGTTTTTTCATCGTCAAGTCATGCGAGTGTGTGTCCATATGATCAACTATGCATATTTCACATGTTCACACACTTAGTCATTTTTTCTGAAGTTTTGATGACCAGACTCCTCACTAAAAGCTAAGCCATCCCCCTGCTTTCGACTTGATCGACTGTCAACTAGAATAGCGCAAAAGCACCAAGCTAGTTGTTTCAATCTGTCTTGCCTGCAAGCAATTCATTCAGCACTCATGTTGGCCACCCTGATAGTCGACTGACTGTTCATCTCATAAATTGCGTAGTGCTCATGAGTAGGCTTCCTGCTGCCCATAAGTCAGATCAGCTTAGAAATTACTTAGAGATGATCAACAGGCTGACCTCCCGACCTTAATACAATTTTCCCAGCTAGCAGCTCCCAGCAGCAGACTGCCTATTCTCTCCAGGAATTTCGCAGTTTCTGCTGCCAGTGATTGAGAAGCCAACTGGAAGATCCCTCTGGAAATTGTGCAGATCTAGCTGTCAATGACCCCAACAACCAACTGGCAGTTCCCTCTGGGAATTGCACAGATCTAGCTGCCAATGACCCCAGCAGCCAACTGGCAGTTTCCTCTCGGAATTGCACAAATCTGGCTGCGAGTGACCCCAACATCCAATTGGAAGATACCTTAGGGAATTACGCAAATCTGGCTGCCAGTGACCCCAACAGCCAACTGGAAGTTCCCTTTGGGAATTGTGTAGATCTGGCTGCTAGTCTCCCGGGTAGTTCCCCATAAAAACTGCGCAATCCCTCCCTACCTTGCATTCTAGTAGCCTGAAATGTTCCTCCCAAAATTTGCGCAATTTTGCCTCCCAGCTGAGCCAGAATTTGCAGACAGTCACTGTCGACTCAGATTTCCTGTTTCCATCTCTCAATGACTCTTACGTAGTTTTCATCAGCAGTTTCAAAGAGCCATCATCCCGCATCACAACCCTGCTGCCTCTCATAGTCACTTGCATTCGAATGATCATGTATCATGGTAGACTAGGAGGTTTTCAATTTGAGGTCGTCTCATCATGAGTGACAGCAGGTATAAGTACACCAACAAACATGTCAAGACGATGATTGGGATGAACGAAGGGACCACATGTAGATGAACAGGTTCACCAATGGACGAACGAGTGAAGCATGTGAGGCGGACGAACATTACGAACATGCACCTTCATGAACAAGTGAGCCTATCAAGCCTTCTAGCATGAAAGCAAGGAAAAACATGCTAAAGATTCATCAAGCGAACCAAGGACCATAATTTGAAGACTCCGTGCACTTCACCATGTGGAGGTGAAGCTATGGTACACCATGAAGACATCCATCACTTAGCATCACTCTAGCTCGACATGCACTCCAATAGCAACATGAATGTCCCAGCATTGTCATGTCAAGTCATGTCAAGTCAAGTCATGAGTCATGTTGCCCACATCTCCACTATGGGCTTGATGTCAAACAATGTGATGTAATGTGGAAGTCCAAGAGACCCACTTGTTGAACATAGAGTCATGTAAGTTGGAAAGTCATGGAAGTCGAATGGTCATGAGGGTAGTCGAACAACCACAAGGGTCAGTTTCACCCTTAGCTATAAATACCCCCCTCATTTGTACATGAAGGGACCTTTCACCTCAGCTCCTCCCACATAGCCAAGAGAGTCTGTAATATTTTGTTTGAGGAGTAAGTAGTGGCTCCAACACCCTGCTAACGGGGTTAGTGATGTATGGTGTAACGATGCGTCTTGGAGCTTTCAATTAATTCAAAAGCCTGTCAATAGGCCAACACGTTTTCACACATGTATTATATTTATTGTAAGGCTGATCTTTAACACTTGTAATGCATGTTGCTTTAACCATGTGTTCTACATCTGAATTGGTTCATTTGTTGTAATGCATAATCTATTAATGAAAATGTGTTGTATATGCTGTTAATGTTGTCTCGTCCATGTCGACTACTCTGCCGGACATCAGAAAGACCTTTCACATGAACCTTGCTGTAACAATCGTTGCACTCGTCTCGAACTGATCTGCGAGTGCTGTACATGTTATCTTACCTTGTATGTTGTGACTGCCGCATCCAAGTGGACTACTCTGCCAGAATCTATGTATGTCCTTAGTGTTGTGTGTTCCTAGCCAAGTTGGGACTGACTCCTTTCAACATGGAACTCACCTTCACCTTTTTCCCCTCACAGTGAAAGAACCATTGACACAAGTACACTTACACTCACCAGGCACACAATCCCCACTTCTTGAAGACAAAGCGAACCACTCTCCTATGTTGATAAGGAACAGTTGAGGCAAATCCTTAAGATAATGGAAACTGGGCCATCATACCATATGGGACTCCCACACCAAGTGGTGTGAGGTCTAGGTGGGAATTCATACCAGGGTGATCCCCTAAATTTTGGCGGGTCCAGTACAGTCAACAAGATGATACAATTATTTGTTTACATACATCCGAATGTATAATGTCTAATATTCCATTGGATCTACTGTCACTGCTTGGAAAACTTTCCTTGGCATTCTTGCTAAGTGAAAAACCTTTGCATGCTCCATCATGCTTTGCCTACATATTTGGTAGACTTGTGACCTTTTTGCTAAAAACTGGCAAGGCTTTGTAGTTGAGGTGAGCAAGTCTTCAATACCATAGCTCACTAGAGATAATACTATTGTGTACAAGAGCTTGTGTTGGGTGTCCCTTTGATTTAAAAATTCCTCCCTTTCGGACAAAAATCACATCGGCTGAATCTATAATTGAACCCTTAAGCCATAGAAGGACTTGGCCATCAAAAAAAGATACTATGAAGCCCCGATATTCTAAAGCAAAGATAGAGAGAAGATTATTCTATAAATCTTGTATAATAAATAAATCTTTTATTGAAATGGAGTTATCTAAATCAAGTTGGTATGATGTTTCAGCTACTCCTTTTACTGCATGATTTGAATCATCTCCAAGTTCCACTTGAAGGGATGAACTCCTTTTTGTCAAATTTGTAAGAGAATTTCAGAACCCAATCATGTGCTTGGAAGCACCACTGTCTACTAGCCAAATATTGTACTTTGAGTGATGGTGCCTATGAGAGCTGAGGCAAATACATGCTTTTAATATTTTGTGTTCCTTGTCTTTTTTCTAAGATGTAGACTCCTCCATATCTTCTTCATGTGCATTATCTTTTCTTTTTCCTTTCCCTTGAGTATACTGGTAAGCAAAGTGTCCCAACTTCTGACAGTTGTAACACCTAATCTTAAGCACATCCTTCTTGTGATCTTGAATTGATCTTCTATTTTTCTTGGCTTTGATCACATTCTTCTTATGTTTTTCCTTGGCCTCTTCCTCTTATGGTTCTGGGAGGTATTTCTTGGCATAATCCAAGAGCACATTCTCTTCTAAGATGAGAAGTATTCTATGCTTCCATGATTTGAAATTGTCCGCTCCATCTAGCCTATCTTCTACTCTGAGATTGGACATCCTCTTGTAAATGACTATTTATTCCAACTATGGAATAATGTTTGTTTTAACATGCACTTCACTTTAAGAAAATATTTTGTTTTGTTTTATATGATAGGAAATACCATGGGCCAATGGTTTACCAAAACCATGGATCTATAAACTACTAATCGTAAAAAAAATTATGAAAAGATACATGAATTCCTTTTGATCCAATAAAATAAATTTTACAGTTTTTATTTTTTATTTTTATTTTTATGTTTTTTTATGAAGTTGTTTTGGAAAATAACATGGGCTCTTAACCTCTCTACCATGTTGAATAATTTCTTATTTTCATATTACGCCTTATGACCAATAATTACAAACTCTTAAAATTTTCATCTTTAATTTCGTTTTTACAATTGAGTAAACATTATTATATTGATATAAGATATATGAAATATTGATTGATGCCTGATTACAATGAAGGGTCTCCATATATATACATAATTGGGGTGTATTTTCAATAAGACGTGTATTTTCAATAATAGATGTATTTTTAATTATCATTATATATATATATATATATAATTTATTTATTTATTTTAATTTTTATTATATATATATATCTTTGTCGTCCATAAGAGAATTCCTTCTGCTGCTATATAAAACATCAAAAATGGATTCAATCTTGCATCAGAAATTGCATACATGATACATTATAATATTATTTCACCAAACAATGTAGTTGTGACAACAATTCTCCTGCTTACTTTTTCTCTGCACTTTAACATACTTACAATATGTGCTATATGATTTTCCATAACATTTTCCATGCTCCTTGCTAATGGAAAATCCTTTTCTCATGTTCAATAAACATTTGAGCTTTTGAACTTTGGCTTAGGGAGGTTGTGAAAACATTGAATAAATAATCTGAATTTGGTCTTCCTCCTGCAAATATTCAAATAATGGAAATGGACTTCAATATGTTTCTTGTGGCATGTATTACTGCATTCTTTGCAAACTGAGTTGTGCTTTAGTTATCACAAAATGAAGTTGTTGCATTTTCCAATGTAAATATAATTTCTCTAAAATATACATCAATGCATGTTGGTACTTGCTTCAGGCCATAAGGCACCTTCTGTAATTTCCACACAAGATGATGTTTCTCCAGGTTGCGCGAATTTCATTGGCCACTCCATTTACCCATCTTCCTCTATCCATCTCTTCAAAAAATTCTCTTCATATCCATTTGATGTACTGTCCATCCAAATTGCAATGCAAGAGGCTAGAGCTAACACAGTTTTAATCTTGCCTTGTACTTGATCTATACCATCTGATTTTGTGCTTTTTCTTGTCCATCTTTTTGCATCCAATTGCCTTTTAGGCCTCAAGTAACTCTATACAATTCCATGTTTGGTTTCTCTAGGTGAAACCTATTTTAGTCTACCTAACTTTGCACCATTCTTCCTTATCCCCTACTTATTCAAAACTCCGTGCTTATACAAACCTCATCATAATGTGTGAAATTAATTGATGGTTTCTTCTACAAGCACACTATTTTCTGAGTTGTGCATATTCTGCTTCCATTTGTATCTGCTTCTGTCTCTGCAATTTTACAACTTCACTCTTCTCTAGTTTTGAACTAGATTCTTCAACTATTTTCGTGTACATTTTTTTTTTCTTCTATGGTGCTTTGATACACTTTTTCTTCTGCTTCTTCAGCATGTTCCTGTTTGCTAGTTTCTTCAGCTGCTAGGTAATTTTTCTTGATTTCATTATGCCTAGGATTTGTTGCTGCTGCAGTTCTTTTATCAAATATCACTTGTCTTGATGATCAACTTATGGTCATCAAGTTCCTACAATCAATAGGATTTTGATTGTCTTCATAACCCCAAAGGATACCTTTGTGCCCACTATCTGCCAGGTTAGGTTTCTGTGCTCTTTGGGAACATTTGCATAACATGTGCTCCCAAGAATGTGTAAATGATTGATTGTAGGCTTGTGCCCATTCCAAGGTTTCTATGGAGTCCTATTGCATAAAACTTGTGCTGGTATACTACTCATTAATTATACTGCGTGGTTTACTTATTACTAGAAATTTCATCTGTGTAGAATGTCTCCCCAGGAAAGGGTGTGGAATTTCATAGATTTATCATTTGCCAAGAAATACAAAAGATATCAATGTTGAATTGTTTCCTTCTTATTCTTTGTTTCTGAATATCTGAGAATGAAGGATTTTTGTGTAGGTTTGTCGACTGTGCAAAGTCAAGTACTTGAAATAATCTTGATAAAATGCAGGTAGTAATGACACATCCATTGGCAGTTAAAAACTACAGTATTGATATAGAGAGTTTGATATCCTATTTTATGGAAAAAAGAAAGGATTTATTTTTAAAAATTTATAAGGGTCCCCATTATTTCTTATTCTAAATCTAGAAATAATGGGGGTTGTTGAGTACCACAACAGGTCACTAAGCTTACCAACTACAACAATTCTGTTTGGGAGTATAGTCGTAAATCGAACATACATGCAAGGGCAGAGTAACAAAGCTCAATCCCCTTGAAAGTTACTCAACATGGTTAATTGGAGGTTTAATTTCAAGTGACCCAAGTACCTTTCGACATCATTGTAATACGTGAAAATCGCTCTATCATAGCCAAGGAAGTGGGTACGATCACTTCACCATATCTGACATGATCTCGTACTTAACTCATGTATACGAAGAGCTTCCTAGAGAAAAACTGAAATAATTGGATTTCTCTCCCTAACTCAAGATTCTATTGTTTGTTTGTAGCTTTGGAAAGTTTATTCCTTTCCTATTCAGATACCTACAACCTAATCTACTGTAGGTGGAAGGAGCCCTAAAAACAATAAAAATTCTAGATGAATTTTATTAATGCTGTGTTATTAAGCTGTTATTTACTCAAAGGGTAAATGGACGTGAAACTAATGGTTTTATGACTTGACTCAAAACTCTAATACATCAAATATGAAATTTGTAATCTCTTCATTTCGATGAATTCTAGCTAGAGTAAGTAAAGAGGTTCTTCTTTAAAATATTAACTCCAAAATATACCACTTCTAATTTTTCAATGCAATTCAAAGCTCTAAGTTGTAAAATACGCACTGCAATTTATGCACAATTTGTCTGAAAACTATGCAAATGTAATTATGCACAATTTCCGTGAACACTATGCAACTATAATCTATGCAAAATTCTTGTGAACACTATGCAAATGTAATCTATGCACAATTTTTGTGAACACTATGCAAATGTAATCTATGCACATTTTTCATTCATGAAATGAGAATTCTAACCATGCAAATGTAATCTTATATGCAAGAGAATTCTTTAGAACAAACCCATGATGATTCCAAATCAGTGAAATAACAACAAGACTATTTCCATTCACTAATCCAACTAAAGAACCAATCAAGTGTAAGTAAAGGAAATTATGTGAAAATTCCAAAGATAAAAATAATGAAACTCTAAGGTGATTAACACTCAGACACAACGAAAGCAAAAACATGTGAAAAATGTTAAGGAATTAATACAAATCTTTGAGCAATGACCAAAGGAATTCAAATTCAAAACACCCAAAGAAATACTTAAAATGAAAATGATTGAATGAATGTTATGAAATCAATGCTTAAAGTGTAATTTTGATTAAACTTTAGTACTGGAATAAAAATAACTCTTGTTTAGAATTCAACACAAGAAGCACATCTCATCAAAACACTAATTATTGAGAAACCCTACCTTTCAATCCTTGAAAATGCACAAATCTCAAGAAAACTCCTTCAGCACTCGATCAAACACACAGAGACTGACTAGAGTCATAGAAAAATGTAATGAAACCTTAAAAAACAAAAATTTAGACTTTAATGAGAGGAAAATTTCTTTTTTCAAAAATTTCTCAGAGTATGCGCAGGTAGACATTATAGTACAGTGCACATGTGCATTGTTGCTAAAGGTAATCTGCATAGATCTGTGCTCTGTTTCTAAACATAAACCGCGTAGGTCGAGAAACTTAAAGAAAAAATAAAAAAGTATCCAAACAAATCACAAAATCTGAAATATCATTAACTTGTCAAGACTCAGATAAAGCTATTAATTTTTTTTCGAAAATACAAGATAAGGAGATGGAAGAGAACATGACGTTCCCTAGTATGGTCGCCAATTTGTTATTCGATAAATCCATTTTGCGGACATGATAAATCTCCCTAGATCCTCGATGGAAATTAGAAATAAGCAGACAATTGAACAAACTCTTTCCCTATGTTGGACTTGTTTGAATTATAAGTTTAAAGCCAATTGATGAGCCTCTTACCTATTTCACGAAATGCTCGATGAAGATCCCTTCTTGTGACTTGACGTAGTTCCTCAATGCTTGATAAGATTTGCAACCATAAACAAGAAAAGGATCAAAATCATATGCGATATAATAATCCAAACAAACTTAACCTAATGATAAAGGAGATTAGGAATTAAATTTTCCTTAATAAACACTTTAAACAATTATAAACCATTCATCATTCCAATAAGACAATTCAATGGGGAAAAGCGTTCATTTGTATTAATTAAAGATAAAGAAGAGCCTTACAACCTTCGCCTTGATGCCGTGACCTTCCTCCTAAATGCCTTCAATCTCCTCTTTAGATGATAATCTTTCCAGTCTCAAACTAACAGAATAAGTTTATATCTTATTTGAGTTCTGACCCCCTTAATCCCTCTACCCTCTAGTCATTTTACAGGCCAAGAGGAAGAAGTTTCAAATCCAAAAGAGGAGGGAGAGATCCCCTAATTCAGGGATTATTTTTCCTTGAGGAAAGGGATTAAGATGCATCATATGAGGGTTATAGCTCAAATAGTCATCACCTAGAAAATTTCAGTTGGGAAATATTTGACCAATTATGTTCCTAGAATGTACTTTTTATTTTTACTTTCTTTTATTCACCTGCGTGGTCTATAGTGGTAGACATAGCGTAGTTCTGCACTATTATAAGAGTTAATTCCAGCGAATGCACGGGAATAACTAGGAAAATCAGTGCAGGTGATACTTGACAAGTTGTGACAACTATTTTTCCCAAATTTCCCATCTTCTTCAAGATATTTTTGGTTGTTTTACTTCTAATGGAGTTCAATCAAACATGTTAATGGATGGTAAAAATACCCATAAATTGATCAAGTGTCATGGTGACAAATTGATGTGTAACATAAATGTTTTGCTTTTCATAACGAGAGTGAATTACTGTCGTAATGAAAAAATAGTGTTAATCCTTGCAATCAGAGCAATAATCCATGTACTTTAACTAAATATTATACCATTAAATATTTGAAATGACAAAAGGTGGCGTACAAACTATTGAAAGCATTGAGTACCAAAATGTGCGAGAAAGGACAAGTGTGGAGGGTGGCTATATATGGAAAAATTGTGCCAAGATAAATTCTTGCAGAGGTGTGGGAAACTATAGTGACATATATATTGATTGCGGTGTAGAGTATTCGTCACCTAGTATTCAAAAAATAATTAAGGCTTTTATACTATTAACATGTATTAAGTGAATCAATGTGCAATTAGGTAATCACGAGTGCTTAATAACATTGATTCTGATGCATTGTGTAATGATTACTCGTTATAAAACTATCAAGAATATTGTATCCATCCATATTATAAAATAGTCTTTTTGACATTTATTCATAAAATTGATGTGTAATCAACACATTGTTCGAGTGCTTAATAAAATTTACTGCTTGTAAACAAATTGAGAGTATGCACAAGGCTTCTAGTCAGTATCCACTATAGCAGATTGAAACGATATGCATACCCCCTCTGTACACTTCTTTCACACATGTCCCCATTTGGCAACAAAGTTTTGGAGAAATTTTACATAGCTTCAAGCAACCTTCCGCAACATGGATTATCATATATAAAAAATTAATTAATACCTGATCTTACAATTAACAAAAGCTTCATTGCCAATAAATGTAAGTCTATTAGACATTTATTTGGCAAATCGATATGTAATCAAGACATCATTCAAGTGCTTGATAACATATTAAAATAATAATTAAGGATTAAACCTATGATTAAAAAAAACTCATTTTCCAGTAAACATAAGTCTTTTTGACATTTATTTGGTGAATTAACGTGCAATCAAGACATCATTCGAATGCTTAATAACATTTACTGTAATGCATTGTGTAATTATTACTAGTGGTAAAAAAATTAAGAAGGTCATATCCATTTATATTATAAAATAGTCTTTTTGAAATTTATTTGGTGAATCAATGCGTAATTAGGACATCATTTGTGTTCTCAATAATATTTACTGGTTGCAAACAAATCAAGAATGTGTACATGGATTTGCAACAATTTTTTATCCTAACAAATTGGAAGGATGTGTGAAAAAGGAATATGTGCAAGAGGACATTTTCCCCCTCATTTACATACCTTCACATACATTACCCCTTTGCACATTTCAACTTCCTGCAGTGCGTATTAACGGATATTAAAAAACTAATTAAGGCTTAATCATATGATTAACAAACATCTTTTCAAATCTTAATGGCAGGTATTATCAAAATCATAAGCATTCATACGAGAGTAATGGTGAAATCATCATATATTTAGAGCTTAAGTGAATGAAATCCTATTGATTTTTGGTAATTCTTCTTGTTTCTTCGGGCTACAAAGTTATCACATTGTTATGTTGTTTATAGTAAGAAGAAATTATAACAAGTTCCTCTTGTCTAGAGGTTGTCTAGGTTAGAATGAGCGAGAGAACACAAGCCAACAAAATATGGACCCTCATTCAGAATCTAGAAATGAAATGGAAGACGAAGCTTAAGTATTCTTATTTCAACATTGCAAAAAAAACATGGCACAATATACATTATTGAGTAAACACATAATATTTATGAGATAAAAGGAAAAATTTTAGTACACAGAAAGGAATGAAGCAACAAGTTCAATTGACATCCTTGAGAACTCATATCTTATAGATGTACTCTTTATGGCAAGAGAATTTATGGTACTCTTTTTCTTATCTACTTAGTTATTGTCTCGTTGGGAACAATGACAATGAAGAAGCTGAGAGACATTTGTAATGTAATATAAAAAGAGGTAATTTATTGTGATTGTAGTTTATTTAATACTTAAAGCTAGCAACCATTAAATGTAATAAATTAGAAAATGGGGTGATAACAACTGCAGAGTTTCTTCCAAGAAACACATAAATATGTGTAAAGTAAAGGATTTAATATGAGATTTATGTTTACTAAGGTTGTGTACATATGAACACAGGTTTATGAAGATTGTTTACACTTTTTGGCAAGTGCATGAGTTAGCAGTGAGAAAAAAAGCAACACAATCGAGTTGTTTGAGGGCTTAAAAATTTACCTCATATCTCAAGATGATTCTTAAACAAATCATAAGAGACAAACACGATGACTGGAATATGATCATCTCATTCATGAATGATCTCCAACATAACTACTGGCAAATGCAGGACAAATTATCGAGTATACAAAGTAGTCAGTGATGTTTACAGGAAAACCTAGACTGATTTGAAGGTATTTTGGATCACATGGAGAAACATGTACACTATGTGTTTCAACCTGCACCGTCACTTGGTTCAGGACTAGAGAATCTTGTTCGGTAACTATATTTGATAGTTAATGGCTCCTGGTTGTGTACTGATCCTAAATTTTTTTTGTTCTATTTTCTTTTTTGTTTTTGGACAGTGAAACAATTTTTGGTAATTTGTAATGTTTTTTTGTTAATTACCTATAGTCCAATAAATTTGGTAAGAGTGAGGCTGGTAAGATTTTGTCAAATTATTCTCGACAATGTAATATTTTTTCATAAATGAAAACCCAAGATTCATAAAAACTTGAGACATTTTATATCTTGGAAAAAATTAATGCATATTATGAGTTACATACATGTAACAAAAACATAGAGCCGCAATTTCATCATAATTATATAATTGGACAAACTTATTACTTGTGAGATGGAAGAATCAAGGCATCTGATTATGTGTGGAGATAAAGTGTCTGCTAACTTTGTTTTACCAATTATAGGATTTGAAAACATAGCCACAATTTTTTTTTGTAAACTCCATGCAATTGAAAACATGCAAAAGAAACATAGCATATGGATGAAAAGCATGAAGCGTTTGGAGTAGAGTGTTTGGGAAAGAAGTAGTGCGCAAAGTAAAAATGTATGGGACAAGCATATCAAGAAGGAAATGCGTATAGATGTGTGGAAGTTGGAGTGTGTGTGAAGGAAACATCAAAATAAACATGTAAATATTTGACAAAAATCTAGTCAAAGTAAAACATTAGCTACTAACAAAGCAAGTTATTGAAGTATATGCTATGAAGCACTCAAACGATGTCCTAATTACACCTAAATTAATTGAACAAATGCCGAAAAGACTTACATTTACGGACAAGGGAGATTTGGTTAATTGTAACATTAAACCTTAATTAAAATTTTAATATGTTCTAGTCTTCGACAAAAGAATTTAATTGAGCTTATGTTATATTTCATCAAATTTCCGCAGAATGGGAAAACATGTGTATCAAATAACGTGAAAATTGTATTTTGCAATGTGAAGAAGAAGTGTGCAGAGGGGGAATCTGTGTGGAGGTGCAGATGTGGGGGAATAAAGGTTCTCTTGCACATACCCATCTTCTTCACATCGTTTCAATCTGCTAAGAGTAAATGTTGTTAAGCACTTGAATGATGTCATGATTACACGTCATTTTGCCAAAAAAATTCCAAAAGGACTTATATTTACTAGAAAGAGAGATTTTGTTAATCATATGATTAAAGCCTTAATCATTTTTTTAATATGCTGTGATTTTCACCGTGAGAGGTTGGTTGGGTTGTTACAAAACATTAAAATATGTGTATCAAATAATGTGAAAATCAACCATTTTGCAATGTTTGAAAAAAGTGTGCAAAGGGGGAATGTGCACGAAGGTTCGGAAGTAGAGGGATAAAGGTTCTCCTTCACATATGTCTCTTCTGTTGATCCCTTATTCTGTACACTAAAAATTTAAAAGTTTTCCATCCTACAAAGTTAAGTTGTGAAACTAGTTTTAAAATGGCAATTTAAAATTAGTTTAAAATTTATGAATTTAGTTAATCGTAGGATTAACCATTTTTTTTTTAATATACAATACTTCGCAACATGGGAAGTTAATTGATCTTATGTGACATTTCACTAAAAAGTTTCCGTGGAATGAGAAAATATGTGTCAAATACTATTAAAATTGATGTTTTGGAGCGCGTAGAAGAAGTGCACAGAGGGAGAACCTGTGCAGAGGTGTGGATGTGGGGGAATAAGGGTTCTCCTACACATATCCTTCTTCCACACATCATTTGAATTTGCTACAACAAATACTAACAACAAAGCCCTTTGCACCTTCTTGATTTTTTTAGAATTAGTGAGCATTACACAATGCTTCAGAGTAAATGTTATTAAGCATTCGAACAATGTCCTACTTACACTAGGATTAAGTGTTAATTAGTTTTTAAATATGCGATGATCTGCACCATGTTGTCACTCACTGCATTATGAGTTTTCAGCTGATCAAAGTTGCCAAAGATAATTGAAGTTTGAAGGCATATTCCTAGCCACAAAAAACACTCAAAGCCAAATCAGACACTCTCCATTGCATAGTGATTGGAATGAGATTTCCAACGGTATATGGAAGTCTGAAAATGGACTTTTGGGTCAGAAGATATGACCTGTTAAAGTTCAGAGGTTATTTTTACTTTAAAGGGGAAGAGGAAAAGCATATTAGAGGTTCAGGAGCTCATCGCAATCACAAATTGGCATTTTTTTGAAGTGGCAGTGTGGGAGGGCACATTGAAATTAGTGATCCACCGATCACCGATATTGCATATCGGCTACCAGTGGGTCAGAGGAAGAACAATCCCGCATATCTACGATCGGCGGTGGGCAGTCCTGCATCTCGCAATCCTACATTTTGGCATCCTGCAATCCCGCATCTCACAATATCACAATATCAGATCCCATAATATCAGAAAATCGAAAATTAGTGGGCCCGATGGACCATCCTTAAGGAATTGCGGGGGTGAAATAGGCCAATAGCACAAAATTTCCAAGAGTGTTAAAGCATTGGAGGGGCCGATTTTATTTAACAAAGGAATTCACGAAAAACCAAGGGTGGATGGGCCCTTTTCTCTCTCCTCTAGGGGGCCACGTGGCAGAATCCTTTTGGTCGTAAGAATCCATAGAGCAGCTGACATTAGCATGACATGGCAGTGCGAAGATGATGAAGTAGTACGGAGGACACATGGCACACAGATTTGGCTTTTTTAGTGGTCCTATGGGGGAATTTCTAGGTGACACGTGCCACCACTCACAAGGTGACACATGGCAGTGATGACGTCACTTATTGAAAATCGGTGATCGATGATCGTGCAAGGCAAGGTCCCTCCTCCACCAAAGTCCCCTTCGACTTGCGATTGAAATATGCAAAGATCCTCTTGGACGCGATATTTTATGCATTATACATCATGAGGATTTCGCATCTAGATTGTCGGCCAACGCTATGAAAAGAGGTGAAGGGGTCTATCTCTCCCGTATTATGATTGTGATGCCTTCAATGGGATCGACCTCGCAGATCGGTGATCGCAGGGGTCAAGAGGAAGTATCAATGGCAAACATCGGAAATCACCGAAGTGCGTGATTTCATGTATTAAAGGAAAACGGCCCTTGGACAGGTTTTTATAGGCTCTAGCACCTTCGGGCTAAGCACATGGTTCAAGCCCCCCTTCATATGAAGAAATTACAGAAAGGGGCTGAAGTAAAGGGGGCCTAAAGGGGATCGAGAATCATATGTTTCAAAATGTTTTAGTGATAGGGGCCAACACCGAGAAGTCATCCATATTACACTATAAGCACATCACCAGGAATATCAGGGCACTGAAAGTGTAGTGCAAGACTTTAAAGGTGTGATGGGTCGGTAGCTGTGGATTTTAAGAAAATAGTTGGTGCATTCAAACTTGACATGGGATGATTCAGAAAAGGCCCATTGTGATGCGGAACCAGGGTTGGCGCTGACAGGAGTAAAAAAAAGGGATTTGATAGCTCTGGAGGATTTAATTATTCAACATGGTGTCCCATACAAAGGGAAGATGACGTATTGCCCAGGGGTCCTTTGCTCCAGTACCGTGGCATGAAACTAAAGGTGCCCACTCTCAATTTTAAAGGATAAATGTTTCAAGCAGTAAATGCTGAAAAAAAGGGAGTCGGCTGAGCAACACATGAGGCCATACAAAGTGCGCACTGTAACATTGAAGCAGAGGTGATCACAGGGATGGGCACGAAGATATTTCATTTACGTTTCCGTCTGATTGATTACATATTTGTTGTCCTGTAATATGATTCCTTTCAATGGGGAAATTAATTCTGTAATGTTTTTTGGGCCACAAAGCCATCCCTAGCCGAGACCACTAGTCAATCTGACAACTAAATCTCAGCTGAAGATATTTTTCTGTAATCAATGTTCTACGCTCCCCTCTTTAGATAAATAGGGGAAAGAAACACTTGAAAAAGGTTCATAAATTCTAAAGAAAAAACTACATGCTATTTTCAGACTGTATAACTTTATATTACAGGTTTTTCAAAATATCAAGTAAAAGGTGGTGATTCCCCCTTCAAGTATTACAATATGTTATCCCTCTGTTAAAATCCACTATGTTCATATTTCTTCTCCAAATTCATGCAATCATAGCTGCTAGAAATATTTCAAACTTCCTCACAGATTCATTTGTATCGATATGTTAATTCATGTGCCTGTAAGTTTCTCATAGATTCATTTGTATCGACATTGTTAATGCATGTACCTGTATGGATTATTGAAATTATATCTTTAAATCTACGCTACGTGAATCATAGCATTCAATCCCTCTTTTACCCATTACATCTACCTGTAACTCAAATAAATATAGAAATTCTTAATGCCTCAAGCTATGTGGGTTAAGTGTAGAATTATTGATGCTTTAAGCTCTATGTGATGAGTTTCTCTTTCTCCTTATCCCCAAACCTCCCTAATGTTAGGAGGTAGTTACTGTGCTAATACAATCTCCATGGTCCCATTATGGAAATGGGGTCCAAAATTTTCGCTTACTTTTACTCTCGAGAACTCAAAATAAATGACACCATCACATTTGTCTCTTTGAGATGATTTCTATGGTATAAATTTTGCTTTGATATAACCCCTAGATCCAAAGATATGTCCATAGAAAGATTAGCTATTTAATTAGTGCCACCTCACCAACCTGCCACATGGTGCTTGCGTGCATGGTCCCCACATGGGGCCCATGTGGCAATCCCAGTCAGCCCTCTCTGCCACGTAATACCCACTATACTACGAGCCTGACCCAACTCATAACACATATGCGCTATATGAAAAGTATTATGGGCGCAGGCCCCTCAATGAGCACATCACCCCATAACTATTCTTCTCGGAGGTAACTCTTGCCACCCCTTGTTGTCCTTTCCAAGGAAAATATTTTCGGGCATGCGTGGAATGTTATAAACATTTTTGTGCCTTACAGCATTGAGCATGAAATGTCCATAATCTAAGGGATCCAAAGTCCCTAAACATGTTGTTCCTACCCCTAGAGGAACAAGGCTAAAAAACCACAGCAATTCATAGAAGTTCTCCACCTGAAACTGCTAAAAAACAAGTCAATTCAGGATCATTTCAGTGGCTACACTAGCTGTTTGCGCTGAATGTCAAAGCCAACACTGGCTACCTGCGTTGAATGTCAACTGGAACAAAGGCTACCTGCTGAACGAGAGTGGACAAGTGGCAGGCTCATTTCTCAAGGTGTCAAAACCCAGGAAGCTTCCAAAAATGACACTTGCCTCAAGGAATTCGACTGGTGATGAGTAAGAGGTTCCAAATCTCCAAGTGGAAGCAAGAACCTCCAAGTGGACTCAAGAACTGACAGAGGGAGAGGACACTAGTCAGATCTCAAGCTGACTCATCCTCTCTCCAAACATCTATATATGGATCTCTCCTCCATGAGATCTGGAGGTTGGAGGCTGGAATTTTGTTATTGCAAAGAATTGCTGTTGGTTTGAGACTGGAATCATTGGGTGCTTAATGCTTTAAAGGGGCTGAAGATAGGAATTCCATTTGCTGGGAAGGAGATGTTGGATTGGAGCCCTCTGGGTTGTATCTCTTCCTGAACCTTGTTATTCATCAATAAAGCTATCTTGGTTTCTCCTATATGCTGATGTATTTTGATGTATGAATGTATTAGTGTATTTGGTTTATTTCTAATCCTAAACTAGTTATGAATGTGAATATCTGTCTTTGTGTAGTGTTCTTCTCTTGTCGCAAGTAGCTGTTCTCTTGTGATCTTGCAGGAAGTTGTAGCTGGATAAGAAAGAAGGCAAGTAGCTGTGAACACCCAAAGAGAAGGGAGATCGGATCGAGGGACAAACGGAAGACACCGGTAAGTCTATTGATCTCTCTTCTTTCACATTTCATAAAGGAAGAAACCAGTATAGCTGTACTCGTTTGTTGCTAAGGCACTGTCACACCTTAGGTGGATAGGATCGTCCTGCATAGGCATTTTTCCCCACAACAAATTGGCGACTCCACTGGGGAAATTTGTTTAGTCATTTTATTTGTGTTTCTATCATTGTTTACATCATAGACTTGACAGCAACAATCGAATTTCATCTTTCCCGGATGCAAAGTAGAAAGTTGCTGCTTTGATCCAATTGCTGGACTTGTCTATGATCTGAACAATGGATTCACAAATGATTTGATGATCCTTGTGATAGATCTTAGTAGCCTTTCAAAGCATCCCTTTGATTACACCTTGCTTGTTGCTTTTATTTGGCCTAAAATAGTGAATTAAAGAGCAATTTGTGACCCAGAACCTGAGGGAAACGAGAGTTTCTCCTTCAGCACAGACCCAGTGAAGGGATTCTGCATTTCAACGTAGGTACCGTGAAGGCTACCTGCGCTGAATGTCAAAACCCCTATGTTGAGGTTGTGCTGAACCAGTTTGCTCTTGTGCAGCTGGGGTTCTCTGCTCTGTTTTGCCTTGTTTTGATCTCTGATTTTTGCAGCCTGTAACCAGCATAGGTACCAGTCTAATAACCCCTTTTCTCTGCTTACATTCCGCCTCCTTTTGTACAAAAATACTGTGAGTGTTTTTATGTGTTTGTGGCATCATTTACAGTTTTCCTTTGCATGAGTGAAATAGTCATCCTGTAGCCTTTGATTCAGATCTGTTGATTGTGATCTTAGAAGAGAGTTCATTGGTTGTTTGCAGATTGATTATACATTTACTTTTGCTTATTGGTTTGAATTTGTCTCTTTTAAGTGTCGAAACAAGTCTTTATTTCGAAAATCGTTAAGTGTTTTAATCTCTTCTACCCTCTATGATTTCGAAAAAGTAAACTTGTTTGTATTGATCATTTAAAGGCAAATTCAAAGTTGTACAAAAAGCTTTCTTTGTAGGCATCAATACTAAGAAAGCGGAAAACAAACACCTGCATTGTGCATTTGCATTTGATAGTTTGCATGTTGGATTTAGGAAAAGTGCATTAGAGTGTGCTGATTGCTCTTTGAGAAAAGATGGTGTCTTTCTTTTCCCTTAGTAGCTAGGATTTTCAAAGTTGAAAAGATATAAAGCTTGCTTATCATCTTTAGACTGCATTTAGGAATTTGTATCATACATCTCGTGGTGAACCTTGAAAGGCAAACTTTAAAAAGATCAACCTAAAATAAATTGAATGAACTTAACAACGCTTTGCAACATAACACACAACATAGAGGTCTAGGCTAGAGACGTGTTCCGGCGTCGTTAAGCCTGGTGACTGTCGATCTCGTGGATGGTGGGTGATTCCTCCTGAGGGACGATAGTGCCAGTACGGATTGTGCTCCCACGTACCGTCGCGTATATATTGGGAGACCCCTATAGGCATAAAACCTTTATCCATAGGAAGCCGTGTCGACCGCCCTACTGATCACAATGCACTGAACACAGCATTCAGGAAGATCGACCACCCGTACCCTAAAAAGTATTCTGCGGTTTTGCAAAAAGTTTGGCACACCCTCTGCCTAGAACTCCAGAGCAGTTCCTTTTGGCCTTTTTCAGACTCTATAACGGAAAAAGTCCATCCGAGCATTTGTCACTTCGGGCTCGTTAAAACATCGAAGGAGACTAGAGTCATCTTTTGCTTTTTCTCGACTCTTTAAAATTGAAAAAGCAGGTTGTGTCTAAGCGTCGTTAAAATTTATTTTAAACGGAATAATCATCACCATTCCCTCGTTGATCTTCGAAGTTAGTCTCTTTTCATCGTAAGTTCTTGTAGAATCGCTAGAAAATCTTTTAGATAGACTAGATATGTCTGAACAACCGTCGACATCCAGGACTGTGTCATCCGACACAGCAGCGGCAGAGCCTCCTGCTGCTACCCCAACGATGTTCGATGGTATACCATCTGTCCTGGAAAGTTATCAACAACAAGCCGGAGTCCCATCATGGACTGCTTCGACGACATGGTTAGTTCCTATTTCTTCATCCGGATTATCATCTGGTATTTCTTATGTTGAAACTCAACAAATTGATCCAATGTGTCTTCAAAGGCCAATCTGCCCTTTAAGTACTGGATTTCCACCATATGGAGGGCAGTATGCCTTTTCATTGTTCCTTCCCGGAGAACAACCATATGGGAGTTTACAACAAAGTTCAGGTCAAACTGGAATTACATCCAGCGGTTGGGTACCAATACTGCCTCAGCAACCAAGGGTTGTATATTCAATGCAACCAGTCCACCCTGTGTCGAATATTCCCACTATACCTGCTATGGTTACTGCGTTGCAAGTACAAGCGCTACATATTGTATGTCAACCCCAACAAACTCAGGTTGCAATACAACAGCCTCTTGTCTCAACGACTCAATCACAACCTCAGGTTAGTGCCTCCTTATCTGGAGCGACTCAGGCTCAAACAAGTACTATGACTCCTCATCTTGGTCAATCATCCAGTATTGGACAACAGCAAATGGTCCAACAACCAGGGCTGGTTCAATCTCAACAACAACAATCATATCAAGTACCTGAGCAACAAGTCTTTGTAAGTAATGGGCAACTGCATTTCCAAAGCAGTTATCAACAACCATACTATAATGGTTATGCCCATTAACCTTGGCAAAGTTGCCAACATCAAATACATTATGCTGGTATGCAAAGACCCACTGCTCAGGGGATTCCATCTCATCCTGGGTATGCTTCGCCTAACCTGAATCAATAGTTGCCCTTTGTAGCAACTCTAGAATTACTAGATCTAAACCGGCTGACGAATGATCCAATTGCTTATGCCCCTTGGTGGCCAGTGATTCCGCATAAACTTTCGTCAGATATTCCTAAATTTAATGGAAATCCAGGTGAAGATCCGTCGAATCATGTGATGACATTTCATCTATGGTGTTCATCAAACACCCTGAACGATGATTCGATAAGGCTTCGCCTTTTTCAGAGGATGTTAACGGGTCCAGCGGCAAAATGGTATATTGAATTGCCTAGAGCTTTGTTCGACAACTTCAGTATCTTAGCCACGACTTTCTTAACCCATTTTCAATTACCGATAAGGTATGAAACGGGAACGGAACTCCTAACCAACTTCAAACAGACAACGACCACTCACATATCTGATCATATACATGAGTGGCGACGTCGTCGTAGGATGGTAAAAACGTACGTTCCCGATCAGCTATTAGCTGAATGGTTTATCAAATCCTTACTTCCTACAATCACGAAAGATGTGGCAAAGGGGGGAGTCGTAACGGAAGAGCAAGTCATCGCTCGTGCGCAATATCTGGATTTGGTCTATACTCAGTCTAGCACGCTCTACGACAAAATACCTGACGCCCCTAGACCGGAATTCTCAATTCCTCCTCCTCCTAAATCAAACAATGACTCTCACACCGGCGATGGCGTGATTGGCACGACAGACATGAAATCGACAAAGGCTACATCTAAAAAGGCCCGTAATATTTCCAGTCAAAATGCAAATGAAGAACTTCTTGCCTCGGAAGTAAATGCCGCGTCGACCGACAAGGGTAAACAACTGAAGCAACCAAGGGGCAAGAAGAAAAAGAAAGGGAGAAAAAGGAAACCCCCTACGGGGTGTCATATATGCGATGAGGATCATTGGACGAGAGATTGTCCACATATAGCTGAAGTTAAGAAACTCTTTAAGAGTTCAAAAATCCCAGCGGTATTGACTGATCCGTTTCCAAGCCCGGGAACCAAACTGGTTGCTAATCAAAATACTTTCCGATCCCAAGTGCTTATGTCGTCTGTCTCAAAACAACAAAATGATGCTTTGACAAGGAATAAAGATTACAGGAATCCACAGGTGTCGAATAACAAGGCTAATGAACAACCTAGTAGTTCGATAACAACTTTGACCAAAGTTGTGCCACCCACCATTCCTGAACAAATGATAAAGTCGCCAAAGGGAGTAGTGTACAAGTCGACATTTAATCCTCGTGCAAAAATAGCACAGAATTATAATATAATAGAGGACCTGGCCCAATCGCTGTCCGCTATGTCGACGCTTGAGGTACCGCAAAATTGCCTCTCCCAAGAGCAAGATTTATTATCAGCAATAGGTGAAATTGACCCAATGGACTCCAATCTCGTGGCCTTTGATCATAAAGGATATGACCCTTAGTTACCAGCTCAACTAGCTTTCCTTATTCAAGTGAAAGCCCTCAACAAAACTGTTCATCGAACAATTATTGATGAGGGGGCATCTACGTGTATTATGTCGATGAGTTGATGGAAGAATTTAGGCTCACCACCCTTGTCGAGATCGTCAACGACGTTAAAAGCATTTGATGGACGATCATACACTCCATACGGGATTTTAAGTAACTTGCAAGTTGAACTAGGGGGCAAAACAGTAGGAATTGATGTTGAAGTAATTGATGGAAACCTCGATTACAACATCCTACTGGGAAGGCCCTGGATATATGCCATGGCCACAGTTGTGTCGACCTACTTCAGGAAGATTGCATTTCCCTTTCAAGGAGGAATTACAGTCGTCGACCAACAAACTTTCCTCCCCGATAGTTCACAAGTTACGGGAAGCATTCCAATGATCCATGGAAGCAATCATCTGCTTCAAAATATTGGAGTAGGTCTCCTAAAAGACCCTGCCTTAATGGGTACTTTTGCCCTACCGCCTGCAAGTAATCTGGCGAAAGTGGCCACAGTGGAAACCTACAATATGAAATCTTCTATATCTAATGGATTCGGAAGATTCCTAAACATTTTGTCAGCGTGGATCATCGCCCTAATAGAAATACTGTAAATACAGTGGGCTCCGAGGACGGTTCTTATCTCGTGTCAACCTCGTTAAAAAATGAAACAAGGAGTCATGAGGATAGTTATTTTATTGTGTCAACCTCATTAAAAAATGAAAGCAATCCCCTTTCCAAATCTCAAAGGTAAACCTTCATTCCAACCACCAAGTTGAATGCAATGAAGCTTGGGGGGCATGCACCTCGATTTTGCGTTATTATGCTGGGGGCATGCAAACTTATATCGAGCAGTTTTAGCACAAAGTTCATGCTCGTTAAAAAATAAACGCAAGATCCGAGTAGTTTTAACGCGGACTTCATGCTCGTTAAAAAATAAACATAAGCAATGAGCAAGTGTTTCCACCAGCGTTTAAGCTCATTTTAAAATAAAAAACGAACCACTACCCGGTAAATAACCACTGTGAATGTAACCTTATCAGCCATTAAAGCCTTGGTCGTGTTTGCACCGTCACCTCCACTTTTCATTTGGCCGATTGTTCACCTCCATATGTTTGTTTACCCATTTTGAGGAACAACTACGAAGAGTGATTTCACCTAGCCATCCTTATGACACTGCCGTGATTGGAAAATTCCAACCTGTACCTGGAATCAGCTGCTATCCCTGTTTATCACTCGTTCCTCAAAAGACGAGTCTTCTTTAAGCTCTTTTCAACTGACTCGTAAAATATGAAAAGATTGCCGAGTCCTTGGCCTTCCAGCTCGTTAAAGGGACAGGAAGAGCTATCCCTCCTCTAGATTTTAATCTTTTTGGACCTGAGGGATTATTGCACAAAAAGATCGAGCACTTGTTTTATTCGGCTCGTTAAAACTATCGAAAACTCATCCCTTTTGTATTGTTTTATACTTTTTCGGACTTAAGGGATTAGATGACGAAAAAGGACTTTTGGAGTTAACTTTATGTACCTTTTCAGACTCTCTAAAAATGAAAAGGACTGAGTTATCCTTATCGTTAGACTCGTTAAAATCATTAAATAGCGACAAACTTGTCTTTAGACGAGAACGAGTTTCACTATCGCTAGGCTCGTTAAAACATAGCGATGGGCTTGCCCGAAGGGCAAGTTATAGAACAAGCATATGTTATCCTCCTCAAGCTTGACAAAAATAAAGAGGTACTGGTCAGCAATGACTGGGGAAAAATTGGGAGAAACTAAAGAAAAATTTGATGGTAGCAAGTCGCTCTTGAACATGACACTTTTCCTCCGTACCACAATCGGGTTGGGTTGTTTCATTCACCGGTCACATCCATGGTCTCATCATACCATCCATATTTGGGGTAATGCTACCGATCCGTCGTATCAGTGTCGCCATATGTTTAAGAGAAGTCGTTTAGAAAAGTCAACCGTGTCCCATCCACTGCCATACATTATCCTTCATCCTTTCATGACCGCCACCCTGAATCATATGTCACAGATCGTTTTCACCTCCATTAAAATCATTAGCTCCGTTCCGTGTCACTGATGTGGGATTCATTAAGGCCCTCCTATGACGGATCGCTTCTTGTCGACATCAGCTCATTATCCAAGAAGTTGATCTAGGAACAAACCCTTCAGTACTTTGAAGCTTGCATGCCACAATGGCAAGTTTCTCACTTCCGGCGACAGGTATACATCAATGACCTTCGATCGAAAGATTTTGCGTGGTGTTCGACGCCAAGTCCTTTATTCACACCACGTGAATTGTACTGCAGTACCTTGAGGTTCATTATCATTATCGGTGATTCCTCTCGCGCTTGTTAACGGTTTACATCATTGACCGGTAATCAAGCGATGTCTTTCCATGTTCGACTTCAGAACATTTCTCACATGGATCGACTTGTACTTAGAGTGAAGATCGAACGAGTTTGAAGACCCCGGATCTAGTTTCATCCATCCGGGCTGCGATACATATTCAGGAAAGATAAAGACATTGACATGTACATCATTGCAGCAGATAATCATCCTACTCAAAGGATGATAATTTCATCAAAATTATCAGTCTACCACCAGACGGTTGTCTGTTCTATGTACAAAAAAATGAATTTATAAAGCTGAGCATGGGAATGCCCGCCTCAGCTAGATCATGAAAGCAGTATGAAAAATAATGTATTGTATTGTATCTTATTACAGGTCTCCTCTCAGCATTGGATGAACTTCGGATCCCCCTGATAAAGCATTTCACCCGATAAACAACCTCATACTTTAGGGGGCAACTGTTATAGACATTTTTGTGCCTTACAACATTGAGCATGAAATGTACATAATCTAAGGGATCCAAAGTCCCTAAACATGTTGTTCCTACCCCTAGAGGAACAAGGCTAACAAACCACAACAATTCACAGAAGTTCTCCACCTGAAACTGCTAAAAAACAAGTCAATTCAGGATCATTTCAGTGGCTACACTAGCTGTTTGCACTGAATGTCAAAGCCAACACTGGCTACCTGCGTTGAATGTCAACTGGAACAAAGGCTACATGCACTGAACGAGAGTGGACAAGTGGCAGGCTCATTTCTCAAGGTGTCAAAACCCAGGAAGCTTCCAAAAATGACACTTGCCTCAGGGAATTCGACTGGTGATGAGTAAGAGGTTCCAAATCTCAAAGTGGAAGCAAGAATCTCCAAGTGGACTCAAGAACTGACAGAGGGAGAGGACACTAGTCAGATCTCAAGCTGACTCATCCTCTCTCCAAACATCTATATATGGATCTCTCCTCCATGAGATCTGGAGGTTGGAGGCTAGAATTTTGTTATTGCAAAGAATTGCTGTTGGTTTGAGACTGGAATCATTGGGTGCTTAATGCTTTGAAGGGGCTGAAGATAGGAATTCCATTTGCTGGATTGGAGCCCTCTGGGTTGTATCTCTTCCTGAACCTTGTTATTCATCAATAAAGCTATCTTGGTTTCTCCTATATGCTGATGTATTTTGATGTATGAATGTATTAGTGTATTTGGTTTATTTCTAATCCTAAACTAGTTATGAATGTGAATATCTATCTTTGTGTAGTGTTCTTCTCTTATCGCAAGTAGCTGTTCTCTTGTGATCTTGCAGGAAGTTGTAGCTGGATAAGCAAGAAGGCAAGTAGCTGTGAACACCCAAAGAGAAGGGAGATCGGATCGAGGGACAAACGGAAGACACCGGTAAGTCTATTGATCTCTCTTCTTTCACATTTCATAAAGGAAGAAACCAGTATAGCTGTACTCATTTGTTGCTAAGGCACTGTCACACCTTAGGTGGATAGGATCGTCCTGCATAAGCATTTTTCCCCACAACATGGAATCAAACAGACCCCGCCACCAATGTGGCCCAATACCTATGGTACACTCAACTCCCTATCACCACATCAACTCTCTTCGATGCATGCAATGATGATGGGTTGACCTAACCTCCATTCAACCTCCAGGTTGGCATGGACATATGACACGACACCTTTCCTTTGCTCTTCCATAGAATAAATACTAGCCTACTACACCACATTCGCCCAGAGATAAAAATCTCAAGACTTTGGTACCTAGCTCTGTGGAATAACGGCAAGGAGATAATGCTGGGCTAACATGTATTGCCCTAGGTCCCAACCTAGGCCTTTGACGCGTAGTGTGATCGCATCTACAAGTTATAACAATATGGGATTTTTTCGATGTGACAATATGCTAATTCTTCATATTGGCCCCACTATGCCAAGTTACCCTGGGACTTTAATCCCATAAATTTTCCACAATGTTCATTTTAGAAAACCTTGGGAGGAACCTCTGGGGTCATCCAATGGCCATAGTGCTTCCCCATCGATGGATAAGATCCCTCTACCTTCATGCATGGGCATGGGGATTGACCATATGGTGCTAATGATGGGTGTTTCTCCGTGCCTCTTCAAGCCCTAACCTCCTATATGGTATGGGATTTTATCCCTTTTGGAGTGTGGCCTAACAAAATCTATGGGACGGGGAAATCTATGTCATTTAACCAAAGAATTAATGTAGGTCTTTATTCGATTAACACGTGTCATTGTTACAAGGAATACACATAAGAATGTTAACCATATCATTTGTACATGCCAACAACTGAAAAACTCACCATATAGCACTAAAATCAAGGATTACTAGAAAAATTAAACATTTTTCATTTCATAACGAGAGCGATTTATTGTCGTAACAAAATATTAGTGTTAATCTTTGCAATAAAAGCATTAATCCATGTACTTTAACTAAATATTATACCATGAAATGTTTTTGATGACAACAGGTGGTGTACAAACTGTTGAAAGCATTGAGTACCGAAACGCGTGAGAAAGTACAAGTGTGTAAGGTGGCTATGCCAAGACATAAATTCTTGCAGAGGCGTGGGAAACTATAGTGACAGATACTAACTGCGATGTAGAGGATTCATCACCTAGTATTAAAAAAAGAATTAAGGCTTATTCATACAATTAACATCTATTCAATGAATCAATGTGCAATTAGGCCATTGTTCAAGCGCTTAATAACAATTATTCTGATGCATTTTGTAATGATTACGGTTGTAAACCTATGAAGAATATTGTATCCATCCATATTATAAAATATTTTTTTGACATTTATTCAAAAAATCAATGCGTAATCAACACAATTCGAGTGGTTAATAACATTTACTGCTTCTAAACAAATCGAGAAGATGCACAGGGCTCCGCAGTTAGTATCCACTATAGCAGATTGAGACGATATGCATACCCCCTTCGCACTCTTCTTTCACACATTGCACCATTTGGAAACAAATTTTTGGAAAAATCTTACATAGATTCAAGGAACCTTTCGCAACATGGATTATCATATATAAAAAAATTAATTAAGGCTTAATCTTACGATTAACAAAAGCTTCATTGCCAGTAAATGTAAGTCTATTCGACATTTATTTGGCAAATCAATACATAATTAGGACATCGTTCAATTACTTAGTAACATATTAAAATAATAATTAAGGATTAATCTTACGATTAACAAAATCTCCTTTTCCAGTAAACATAAGTATTTTCGACATTTATTTGGTGAATTGGCATGCAATTAGGACATCATCCAAATGATTAATAACATTTACTCTAATGCAATTTGTAATGATCACTGGTTGTAAACAAATCAAGAAGGTCATATCCATCTATATCTTTTTGTAAGCTTGGTAGTACCTTCTCATTTTTGAGTTTTTACATGTCCGTTATTCACCCCATTTCTGGGGAGGGTAGCACAAGAATTGAACCCAAGATCTCCTGTTCGGTGAGACTTCATTTCCATGACCATTGCCACTTGAGCTACCCCATGCAGACGTCATATCCATCTATATTATAACATAGTTTTTTTGACATTTATTTAGTGAATCGACACATAATTAGGACATCGTTTGTGTTCTCAATAGTATTTACTGGTTGGAAACAAATCAAGATGGTGTACATGGATTTGCAACAAGTTTCTATCCTAGCAAATTGGAAGGATGTGTGAAAAGGGATATGTGCAAGAGCATTTTTTTGTCCTCATTTCCACTCTTTCACATACATTACCCGTTCGCACATATCAACTTCCCGCAGTGCGGATTAACGGATATTAAAAAATTAATTAAGTATTAATCATATGATTAACAAACATATTTTCAAATCTTAATGGCAAGTATTATCAAAATCATAAGCATTCATATGAGAGTAATGGTGAAATCATCATATATTTAGAGCTTAAGTGAATGAAAGCTTATTGGATTTTGCTAATGCATATTGTAATTCTTCGGGCTACACAATTATCGCATTGTTACGTTTTTTACAGTAAAAAGAAATTATGACAGGTTCCTCTCATCTAAAGGTTGTCTAGGTCAGAATGAACAAGAGAACACAAGGCAACAAAATATGGACCCTCGTTTAGAATCTAGAAATGAAATGGAAAACAAAGCTTAAGTATTCTTATTTCAACGTTGTAGAAAAAAAAACATGGCACAATATACATTATTGAGTAAACCCATAATATTTATGAGATCAAAGGAAAAAGTTCAGTACCCAAAAAAGAATGAAGCAACAAGTTCAATTGTCATCCTTGAGAACTCATAACTTAAATATGTACTCTTTATGGCAAGAACATTTATGGTACTCTGTCTTCTAAGTTATTGTCTTGTTGTGAACAAGGACAATGAAGAAGTTGAGAGACCTCTGTAATGCAATTAAAAAAGAGACAATTGATTGTGATTGTAGTCTATTTAATACTTAAAGCTATCAACCATTAAAGGTAACAAATTAGAAAAAGGGGTGATAACAACTCCAGAGTTTCTTCCAAGAAACATGTAAATATGTGTAAAGTAAAGGAGTTAATATGAGATTTATGTTTGCTAAGGTTGTGTACATATGAACAAAGGTTTTATGCATGAAGATGGGTTACACTTTTTGGCAAGCACATGAGTTAGGAGGGAGAAAAAAGGAGCTCAATCGAGTTGTTTGAGGGCTTAAAAATTTACCCTCGATCGAGCTCCTATGTAACCCAGAGTTACATAGGAGCTCGATCGAGCTATTTTTTTAAACATCCTGCCCAAAATGAAACAAGGAGTTTATGGTTTAAAGGGCTCGATAGAGCTATATTTTTTAACCATGTTAAGAACTCAAGCCCTCGATCGAGTTATTTCAAAATTTATCTTAAACGCTCGATCAAACATTTTAGGTGCTCAATCGAGTTGTTGAGGGTCTAAAAAATGGAGTTTTAGCTTCCCTTCTACGGATTTCTATGTAACACCATTTTGTACCCTAGTGGTCTTTAGGAAGAATTTGTCCTTATGTGGTAGAGTTGATCATGTTGGATTCGTGAAGGAATCCTCTATCCAATGGCATATGAGTTTGACATTTTCGAATTCATATAATATTTTTCATCTAATTTGTTTTAAACATAAGGCCTGAATTTTTTTGGTTAGTTTGAAAGGGGCTGAATAAAAAATCAATAACATAAAATATAAAAAATGAAAAAATGTAAAAAAATACAAATATCTCTGTTTACGATTCCTATTCAAAAGGGTAATCTTGGTTTTTGAATTTATTTAAATATTAGAAAAAAATCTTACACGAACACGTGTCTACAAAATACAATTAAAATATTACTTTGCCAACTTTGAAAAATAGTTAAAAAAACATAATTTTGCATATTTTGTTTAATATGAAAGCTTAGTTCTCTCGTGTTGGAAATATTGAGAGGGGGGGTGAATCAATATTTCTTTTAAATTTTTTATTTTTATGCCAGTTAAGATCACTTATAAACAGAAAACAAATATATGTATAACAAAATAATAAATTTATTAAAAACAACGAGTACTCCAATTCTCTTTTACAATATTCAAATTTCAATATGTATAATAATTCTTCAGGGCTCCAAACCTAGATGAAGACTCCAATCTTCAATCTACCAGGCTCCAACTTGTACTTTTGCAAGCACCAACTTGGTCTTCTTGAGAACTCCAATCCTCTAGGGATCTAAACCTCTTAGATAGTTTAGGCTCCAACTTGGTCCTCTTGAGGACTCCATTCCTCTACTTCAGATCTTCAATGGGGGTTCAACAATTCTTCAAGGCTTCTAATATCTTCTACAAAAAGCCTTGAAGGATTTCTCTAAGAATATTCCCGTTTCAACAATGCTTTATGTATAGCTCCAAGATCCGCTTCATCAATCGCCTAGTATGTGTCTCCAAAACTCTTCATATCTCCACGAAATAATTTTCCTCTAGGCTACTTCATTAGTGCTTCAATAATGCTGCTCCGTTGATGAATGCTTCAAGGTATGTCTTCACAAAGTGTCTCCAAAAATTCTTCCACAACTCTTCAATAATGACTCGACCAATAAATCAACGAACTTTCATTAGTAAGTCTTGAGGATTCCCTAAGAAATGCTAAAAAAATATGCCCAATAGACTGCTTTGATGTCAAAACACTATCTTCCACTTCAGGATACTTGCCTTTAGCCATTGATATTTAATATTAGAGTATGAATCATACAAACATTGTAGGCTACAAAGACTTATCTCCTACAAGGCTTGCTTGTAATCTCCACAGTAGTATCTAGTCTAGCTCCACAAAAACAAAGTCCAAAAAAATATATTCACAAGTATTGTACAAGTGCTGTCGTCATTACTCTATAGACTGAGACACGTGTCTAAAATATGCTCTGTCAAAATGTCTCAAGGTCTGAAAAGACTGATTCAACAAGATTCCTCAAGCCTTCTCTAAAATATTTGCTTCAAAAATTGTTCAAAAGGGTAATCTTGGTTTTTGAATTTATTTAAAGATTAGAAAATTACACGAACACATGTGTCTGCAAAATGAAATTAAAATATTACTTTTCCAACTTCGAAAAATAATTAAAAAAACATAATTTTGCATATATTTTTTTTAATATGAAAAGCTTAGTTCTCTCCTGTTGGAAATAATGAGAGTGGGGGTGAATCAATATTTCTTTTAAATTTTTTATTTTTATGCCAGTTAAGATCACTTATAAACAGAAAAAAAATATATGTATAACAAAATAATAACTTTATTAAAAAAAATGAGGACTCCAATCCTCTTTTACAATATTCAAATTTCAATATGTACAATAATTCTTCAGGGCTCCAACCCTAGATGAAGGCTCCAATCTTCAATCTACCAGCCTCCAACTTGTACTTTTCCAAGCACCAACTTGGTTTTCTTGAGAAATCCAATCCTCTAGGGATCTAACCCTCTTAGCTAGTTTAGGCTCCAACATGGTCCTCTTGAGGACTTCAATCCTCGAGGGCTCCAACCCTCTACTTCATATCTTCAATGCGGGTTCAACAATTATTTAAGGCTTCCAATATCTTCTACAACAAAACTTGAAGGATTTATTTAAGAATATTCCTGTTTCAACAATGCTTTATGTATAGCTCCAAGATCTGCTTCATAAATTTCCTAGTATGTGTCTCCAAAACTCTTCATATCTCCACAAAATAATTTTCCTCTAGGCTCCTTCATTAGTGCTTCAATAATGCCGCCCCTTTGATGAATGCTTCAATGTTTATGTTCACAAAGTGTGTCCAAAAATGCTTCCACAACCCTTCAATAATGACTCAACTAATATTTCAATGGACTTTCATTAGTAAGTCTTGAGGATGCCCTAAGAAATGCTAAAAAAATATGCCCAATAGACTGCTTTGATGTCAAAACGCTATCTTCCACTTCAGGATACTTGCACTTAGCCACTGATATTTAATCTCAGAGTATTAAATATACAAACATTGTAGGATACAAAGACTTATCTCCTACAAGGCTTGCTTGTAATCTCCACAATAGTATCTAGTGTAGCTCCACAAAAAAAAACTCCACAGAAATATATTTACAAGTATTGTACAAGTGTTGTCATCATTACTCGATAGACTGAGACACATGTTTGAAATATGTTCTGTCAAAATGTCTCAAGGTCTGAAAATACTGATTCAACAAGATTCCTCAAGCCTTCTCTAAAATATTTTCTTCAAAAACTGTACAAGAGTACTCCAAATGATGTCTCAAAAGACCTTAACTTCCAGGCTTCAAATTTTCTCCAAGTCCAAGCTTCTTAAGGTCTGCAACAATTACTACAAGTATAGAGTCTGTAATTTAGGTCCCAACTCTGGTCTTGATTGAGATTCACTTTTCACAGGTCAAGGTTACAGGCCTTTTCAGGGCCAAAATTGCAGGTGCTACAAATCACAAAGTTTTCCACAGGGTCGAGAATCACAGGTCTAACTGTTCAAAAATTTAGCACAGGTCCGAATCTTTTTATATACCATAAGATCGAGGTTACAAAGATCTTATACAAGTTCAATATTAGATCCAAGGTTTTTAAAAAGTTCAAGAGATAAATCAATCACAAGAAACAAATTAGATTTTGTCCAAAATAATTAACTTCAATTATTCGTCCCCCTTTTTAGTCTTCTTTAGAACTTCAGGTACAAATCCTTTTATTTCTTAACCAAATTGGTTACCTAACTAAACTGTTCTAGGTTTGTATATATATTTGTTCGCGTATATTGTGAAAGGACACATTGTTTGAGGTTGGAGGCCAACATGAGTGTTTGAGCCAACCTAGCTATTTTCTTTTTGTATTTCCATTTCCTGGACCTAGCTTAAATATTTTTGCTGATCTATATGGAAAAAATACTTCAACACAACATCAAGAGAAGATGCCAATAAACATACACTCTAAGCATAGGATTGACCTACTTCATTCAAATTTTAGTTAGCATTTACTCTAACCATGATATGAGTTATGCCTTCTAGAGAGGCAGTGAAAGTTTGTTGCAGTTCATTATCTAGTTCATGTTTTTATTTTCGTCACATTGGAATTATTGTTAATTCACTTTTATTTCAATTTTAGCAGCAAGTTATATATACACCAAACATAGAGCATTGGATCATAATATGAGTTATGCCTTCCAGAGAGGCAGTTAAAGTTTGTCGCAGTTCATTATTTAGTTCATGTTTTTCTTTTCGTCACATTGGAATTGTTGTTAATTCACTTTTATTTCAATTTTAGCAGAAAGGTATATATACACCAAACATAGAGCTTTGGATTATGAATACCATTGATTACAAAAAAAATTTAAAAATATAATTTATATAGTTGGAAAGGGAAACTCTTTTTTTAAGATTATCTTTCCCATAATATCATATAAGAAGAGACAAGGGGAAGAAGGAAAGACTACTGTCACAGAGGCATACCATCTACAATTTTTGAGGAGGAGAATATATGGTATTTCATGAGAGGAAGGAATACTATTTCGCAAGATTTCAAGCAGAGAGCCAATTATAGAAAAATTACAATGGTACACAGGCACTATCTTGCCCTTGTGGACATGTTTTCAAGAGCCCTCCATAGTAGAAGTAGTTACCCCAAGCACTGTTGTAGCCTTTATGAACATCATAACAATTAGGTTCCTTGGTGAGGGCACCTAATCCTTTTGGAATAGCCACTAGAAGGATGTGTATTGATACATTGATTTTTTTCACCTCAACATTCATGGTTGGTGCCTTAAGTGTTGTTTATAGTTGCTTCACTCTTTCTTAGCAAAACCAGTGAAGGGGTTTGTGACCGCTGGCCCTTGCTTTGCCATGAACCTTTTGCTTTAACATCAATGAAAAATGTCTCAACATCTACGTGTAGATCATGCTATTATATACATTTTTAAAAAATTACACATTTTAGACTAAGTTATGCTACAAGAACACACACATACCTCTTAAGATGTGCCAAAATTTTCAAGGAAAAGCATTTCATTTAATGGAAAAATGATATATTATATGACACTATTTTCTTTTTCAAAAAATATCATTAGGGAAACAACATAATTCTCCACAAATTGTCTTTTTACTCTGAATCAAAATTCACAATGCTTATATGAATTTTGAGGGCTTCAATTCGATAAAAGAGTAAAATTTTGAAATTTCATTGCCACATTTGGCCCAAAAGTGTAATCCATCTTGATGCATTCACCCAATCACGATGATAACTTTAGGAACATTTATTTAAAATCCATGTGGGTATATTTCTATTTGCTACATCAACTACTTAGAAAAAATCACATTGAATGCAATAAAGAAACCACTGTTATTTGTCCAAATTTGATGAATTATGGCCTTTTTATGATTGCATGTAATCTAGCTATTGTTTACTATTTTCGCTAGTAGCTGAATTTATGTCAATATTGAAATTTGCAATGATTATAAAAATATAATAATTATGAATTAATTGTACTTTTGTCGTTGCAATTGTTTTGAAAATTGTTGAAATAAATGCAACTCATGAAGCATGTAGATTTATCATGCATATTTGGTCTTGGAAATAGAATCATAATTGATAAAACAAGTTCAATTATGTTATTTCAAATATTCATTCAAGAGCTAACTTTATTGCGTGAAAATAAAAAAAAATATTGATCCAATTATTACTATTGAACCATGTGTCAATATTGAATTTTTTTATTTTTATTTTTGCTTAGTGATACTATTTGTGGTGATATATGGACGAATAATTCAATCGATAATATTTTAGTGTTGAAATAGTGGGAAATGATCCATTATATCTGAGTCGAACCAACATGGGCTTAATATTGCATAAGAATAATCCATGATCACGGGAACACATGATTGGCTCTACATGTAGGTATGCTAATAACTTTTCTCCATAGCTAACATCCAACATAACAATCATTCATGTGTACGAAATAAAATTTGTGTTCTTGTTTGCGTACATGCATTGCTCCACATAACCTTTCTCCTACACATTTTTTTTTCAAATCAAACTTGCAACAAAATCATACAACATAGTTTATCCATAGAGTTGCATATCATTCAAAATCCCTAACTTAAATCCTCAACTAATATGTTCCTGGAAATAATGATAAAATGTTCTCATAGAATGGGGAAATATTCGTGTAAAATAACGTGAAAATTAATGTTTAGAAGTGTTCTGTAGGTTGATGGTGTACAAAGGAAGATTGTGTGAAAAAATAAAACTTTTACACATTTATTTTAACTTTTCATATCATTTACCTAATGTTATAAAGTCAATAAATATCAAATTCCCATTTACTATTTATACAAGATTAGTAGATAGTAGATATATCCACAACACATGCTTAGATATTCACGCTATGTTCTCACACATTGGTTCTTCGACACATCAACCCATTTCACACATCCTTTACTTCAAATAAGTAAATATGTAAAAGTTTGAAAGGAAAAAATAAGTTAAACTATTAGAAAAACTTTTGATTTCCCGATTATTTGTGTGGTAATGTTTTTTATTTTAAAGTTTTTGCTTCCACCGCACATACATTCTTCGGCAAATACATTCTCTTATACACATTACTTTTTTGATACACATTCCTTGATTTTGGTTACAATTCAATTTTCTAACATCACAACTTGTCCATTTACTTCGAAAAGTAATAGTGCAGGTCCTAATCGAATTCATGACAGTTAATGGTAGAATTTGCGTCAGAGAGCAGAGTTCCGAGAAGGTAGCATAGTCGCAATTGTGTCCCCTTGCAATCTACGAGAATCACATATATTTGCAAATCAAGATTCCGCCATTAGATTGAGGATATTTTCAAATCAATCATGACAATCATCATAGCCAATGTTAAAGACTCTAGAGCTACTAATCACATAATTCTTTTTTTTTAAACTATTTTAAAATTGTTTTGCAACTTTTGAGAAATACATAAATTAATTTAGGGAAATATTTTACAATTATTGTTTTTTTTGGGTTACAAAAATATGAGAAAAATAACTTTTTTCACTCTTAGTACCACAACAGCTAAATCAATGGCAATCTACATTGACATAGAGTGTAGGAAACAAATTAAAAATATGTATATAGATACATGTTATGTGTGGGAATTAAAGGTTATTTATTTGGTAACTCTAATAAGATGCTATTTTGCTGTTCGTCGGAGGGCATGAAGAGAACTCTACAACATCCCTCTTCCAAATTCCTAGTTCGATAATGAGGTAAGGTGGAATGCTTCTATGGCCCAATTTCATTTTATCACTATTGCTATACTTCATCTTTTTAATTAGGTCGTTTGACTATTCTCTGTTATTATTGGGTGGTATAGTGATTTTCCATATTTCTATCCTTGTTTGGGTTTTGGAGGTCCGACTTGAGTAGGAAGTTCTAGGAGACTAAATTTATGGTTATGTATCTCTGTTTTGGCTAGCTTCTTTGGGGTTCTGTATCTTTTCTTTTGCATTTCGTGACTATTCATTTAGATAGTTTCTTTTAGGACTACATCTTCATTTATTGTATTGCAAGACTGGGCGGGTTGTTGTTGTTCTGGGTTGGGTTAGTGTTCTATTTGATGTGGAAGGATTTGTTAGTTTAGCTTTTCTATAGTTCTCTTTTATTCAAGTTTTCTTTTTTGGTGAAATACTAGATGCCACATCAGTGAGGTAGAGTAAGCCGAGGGGTTGGTGAATGAGGGGAGTCAATCCAACATCACTTGGGAAGCATTAGTTAGGTTGAGGCTGTAGACCCCATCCATGTCAATAGAATTTATTTTAACGACCCTTCTTCTAATCAACAAAACTTTGGCAACCAGCTTGGATATCTCAAGATGCTTCTGGAACAACTCGTAAGAGACAAACATGATGACTGGAATATGATCATCTCATTCATGAATGATCTCCAACGCAACCAGTGGAAAATGTAGGATAGATTAGCGAGTCTGCAAAGTGGCCAGTGATGTTTACAGGAAAAACTAAACCAATTTGAAGGTAGATTGACTCACATGGATAAACATGTACGTTGTGTGTTTCAACCTGCACCATCACCTAGTTCAGGACCAAAGAATCTTGTTCAGTAACTATCCTTAATAGTTAATGGCTCATGGTTGTGTATTGATCCTAAAAGTTTTTTGGTTCTATTTTCCTTTTTGTTTTTGGACAGTGAAACAATTTTTGGCATTTTGTAATGTTTTTTTGCTAATTACCTACTGGCCAATAAATTTGGTAAGAGTGAGGCTGATAAGATTTTGTCAAACTATTCTCGACAATGTAATATTTTTGCATAAATGAAAACCAAAGATTCATAAAACTTGAGACATTTTATATGTTGGAAAAAATTAATGCATATTATAAGTTACATACATGCAGCACAAACATAGAGCCACAATTCATCATAATTATATAATTGGAGGAACTCATTACTTATGTGACAGAATAATCAAGGCATGTGACTATGTGTGGAGATAAAGTGATTGATAAGTTTGTTTTACCAATTATAGAATTTGAAAACCTAGCCAAAAATATTTTTCATAAAATCCATGCAAATGAAAACATGCAAAAGAAACATAGCATATGGATGAAAATTTTGGAGTTCCAAATCCAATTTTTAAATTGTAAAAGGCCATTAAAAAATGATCAATTTTATGTCATGAAATCATTTGTATTGACAACAGGTAACATAGAAATATTTGGTAGCATTGAGTACCATAATGTGCGAAAAAAGGCATATGCCATAAAGCAATTGTTTGGGGTAGAGTGTTTGGGAAAGAAGCAGTGTGCAAAGTAAAAATTTATGGAACAAGCATACAAAGAAGGAAATGCCTATAGATGTGCAGAAGTTGGATTGTGTGTGAAGGAAACATCAAAATAAACATGTAAATATTGGACACAAATCTAGTCAAAGTAAAACATTAGCTACTAGTGAAGAAACTTACCGAAAAATATTCTATTAAGAACTCAAATGATGTCCTAATTATGCCTAAATTATCTGAACAAATGCCAAAAGGTTTACATTTATGGACATTTACATTTACTTAAATTTAGCTACTAATGAAGCATGAAAACCCAAGGTTCATAAAAAATCACGACATTTTATATGTTGGAAAGAAATAATGCATATTATGAGTTACATACATGCAATACAAACATAGAGCCACACATCATCATAATTATATAATTGGAGGAAATTAGCGACAAAAGAATCAAAGCATGTGACTATGTGTGGAGATAAAGTTATTGCTAGGTTTGTTTTACCAATTATAGGATTTGAAAACCTAGCTACAATTTTTTTTTTGTAAACTCCATGCAATTGAAAACATGCAAAAGAAACATAACATATGGATGAAAAGCTTGGAGTTCCAAATCCAATTATTAAATTGTAAAAATCCATTAAACAATGATTAATATTATGTCTTGAAATCATTTGTAATGACAACATGTAACATAGAAACATTTGGTAGCATTGAGTACCAAAGTGTGCGAAAAAATACATATGCCATAAAGTAATCATTTGGGGTAGAGAGTTTGGGAAAGACGCAGTGTGCAAAGTAAAAATGTATGGAACAAGCATATGAAGAAGGAAATTCCTATAGATGTGCAGAAGTTGGAATGTGTGCGAAGGAAACATCAAAATAAACATGTAAACATTGGACATAAATCTAGTCAAAGTAAAACATTAGCTACTAATGAAGCAAGTTATCAAAGTATATGCTATTAAGCACTCAAACGATGTCCTAATTATGCCTAAATTAGCCGAACAAATACTGAAAAGACTTACATTTACGGACAAGGGATCTTTGGTTAGTTATAATATTAAACTTTAATTAATTTTTAATATGTGCTAGTCCGCGACATGAGAAGTTACTTGAGTTTATGTGACATTTTATCAAAGCATTGCCGCAGAATGGGAAAATATGTGTATCAAATAATGTGAAAATTACATTTTGCATTACAATGTAGAAGAAGTGTGCGAAGGAAACATCAAAATAAACATGTAAACATTGGACACAAATCTAGTCAAAGTAAAACATTAGCTACTAATGAAGCAAGTTATCAAAGTATATGCTATTAAGCACTCAAACGATGTCCTAATTATGCCTAAATTAGCCGAATAAATGCTGAAAAGACTTACATTTATGGACAAGGGATCTTTGGTTAGTTATAATATTAAACCTTAATTAATTTTTTAATATGTGCTAGTCCGCGACATGAGAAGTTACTTGAGTTTATGTGACATTTTGTCAAAATATTGCCGTAGAATGGGAAAATATGTGTATCAAATAATGTGAAAATTACTTTTTGCATTACAGTGTAGAAGAAGTGTGCGGAGGGGGAATCTATGTGGATGTGTGGTTGTGGGGGAATAAAGGTTCTCTCACACATACCCATCTTCTATGCATCGTTTCAATCTGCTAAGAGTAAATATTGTTAAGCACTTGAACGATGTCCTGATTACACGTTGATTTTCCTAATAAATGGCAAAAGGAATTATATTTACTAGAAAGAGAGATTTTGTTAATCACATGATCAAAGCCTTAATTATTTTTTTAATATGCAGTGATTTGCACTACGAGAGGTTGATCGAGTTTATGTGACATTTCACCAAAACGTTGCTGCAGAACATTACAATATGTGTGTCAAATAACGTGAAAATTAAAAATTTTGCAATGTTCGAAAGAAGTGTGCAAAGGGGGAATGTGTGCGGAGGTTCAGAAGTGGAGGGATAAATGTTCTCCTGCACATATTCCTCTTTTGTTGATCCTTTATTTTGCACACTAAAAATTAAAAAGTTTTCCACCCTACAGAGTTAAGTTACAAAACTAGTTTTAAAATGCCAATTTAAAATTAGTTTCAAAGTTATGAATTTAGTTAACCGTAGGATTAATCCTTAATTTATTTTTTAATATATGATACTTCACAAAACAAGAATTTAATTGATCTTATGTGACATTTCACCAAAATGTTTTCATGGAATGAGAAAATGTGTGTTAAATACTATGAAAATTGACGTTTTACAGTGCGTAGAAGTGCACAGAGGGAGAACCTGTGAGGAGGTACATACGTTTGGGAATAAGGGTTCTCCCACACATATACCTCTTCCGCACGTCGTTTCAATTTGCTACAACAAATACTAGCTACAAATCCCTTTGCACCTTCTTGATTTGTTTAGAATTAGTGATCATTACACAATGCTTCAAAGTAAATGCTATTAAGCATTCAAACGATGTCCTATTTACACCAGTATTAAGCCTTAATTATTTTTTAAATATGCGGTGATCTACTCCACAAGAGGTTGGTTAATTTTATGTGACATTTTTCCAAAAAGTTGCTTTGGAATGTCAAAATATGTATGCCAAAAAATGTGAAAATTGAGCTTTTATAGTATGGAAAGGGGAAATGTATGTGGAGTGCGGAAATGGGGGAATAAAGGCTCTCATGCACATACACCTATTTTTTACATCCTTTACTCTGCACACTAAAAATTTAAAATCTATATTAAAAATTAAAAAATTCAAAAAAAGTGAAGTTAGTTTTAAAATGCTAGTTTTTAGCCTAACATGAACCAATAGAAAATTAACATACTCATGTAGTTTCTGGTTAAAATTGACGTTTTTCTGTGTAGAAGAAATGTGTGGAAGCAGAATGCATGCATAGATGCAGAATGAGCTTCATTATTTGCATACTAAAAATTTAAATGTTGTCTACCCTATGGAGTCAAGTTACGAAATTGGGTCACAGGGAAAATTAATCGCCCAACTTTATTTCACATCCGATATACGCATAAACCAAGCTTTTCTTGCCCCAAACTTTAATAAGAAAAAAAATGCTAATTAATTGTTTAACATGTCGTGTTATGTAGGAGGATAGCGTGTGGAAGAACCATGTGGAGGGAGAATGTATGCGGAAGTGTGAAACCTTGCGGAAGAAATTTTTTGTTCGTTGCTCCACATATGCATTCTCTCACATAACACTTCTTCCTCACGCAGATTAAAAACACACTTCATTTAATATTGGATAATAAGTGTTCAATTCACAAATTTGAAATCACTTATGCACTTAATATTCAGAAAACATGAATACCAATATCAACTGATTCTATTTTGTTAAAGTTTTTAAATAAATAAGAATATTGGTGTGAAAGAAACATCAAAATAAGAACATAAATATTGAGCACAAATCTAGTTAAAGTAAAACATTGGCTAGTAGTGAAACAATCTAACATAGTAAATGATATTAAGCACTTGAACAATGTCCTAATTACACATTCATTTGTCGAATAAATGCCGCATTTATTTACATTTACCGATGGGGGAGCTTTAGTTAATTGTAGGATTAAGCCCTATGTTTTTTTGATTTTGTAACAAAACAATGTTTTGTATTTTTGTATAAATTGGTTGAGATTCGTTTCCCAAATCGAACAACTAGCTCGAACTAACACAAGAAATAACACTGCCCTAAACAAGCGCTAACCCAATGCAATAAAATTAATGCTTAAATGTCACTGTATTGTTAATAAATATAAATAAAATCAAAATTATAATATTACTAAAATAGTTCTTAGTTGAATATTATTATAGCATATAGTTGAATATGATTATATGATATGAACTGCAAAAAAAATACTTGTTAATATTTTTATTTTATTTACCTTTTTTTAGCTTAGCTTTTATGAAAATTAAATTTGTATTAAAATACACCATTAAAATATTCTCAACTCTAAGTTGATACCAATTTTCAAAGCGTTCCAAACACATCAATCATGAAACACAATCCTATGAATTGGACTATCTTGAGTGAGAATTTAAGAAAAACAAATATGGTTTTTAGTAACCGATATTGAAACAATCTTTTATGGTTGTAGATCATGCAAAACAATACTAGCTAGATTGATGACGATCAATGGAAAATGAATACCATTAAAATGGGTGGTAGTCAAATTTCCTTTCATAACTTTGATGTAAATTCATCATTTAGATGACTTATGGCATCCGACCCACTATAGGCAAGCCTGTTGGCTCTAAACTGATTCTTAAAAGCTATGGGACAACAACTTGCTTCGTTTTTCAGGAACTGATGAACATTATTGATGTTTGATTTATCATATGTATATGGTATTTTGAATTTCCCGAGTCTTATTGTAGGTTTGTTAGCTTTGAACTCATTTCTAAAATCTCTAGGTAAGTGGCTTGCTTCGTTTGTTCTGAAACTGACGAGTGTTATCAAGGTTTGCTTTATCAGATGTCTATTTTTTTGAATTCTCTAAGTCTTGTTAGTATCATTGCTTTCAAAAATAATTTTCTGGTGAAGTTCCTTTTGAACTTATTTTTGTTTTAAGCCAAAATTACTTTAAATGGAAAATCTGTTAGGATTTTGAAAGATGATTTTGATATTCTTGGCTTTATTAATTTGGTGTTGCACTAGATGCTATTGTAGTAGTTCCAAAGAATTGGTAAGCCGAAGGGTGGGGGGGTGGAGTTGTGTCACTTGATTTATGTTATTTTATTGGAGAATACCGTAGTTTAGATGTTACTGTTGCAATACTAGCAGTGATACAAATGGCCCAAGGAAGAAATGGAAGAAACATGCAGGAAGAGTTATATGCATTCAACGAAGATATCTTAATGCTGATGAATAGTATGTTGGAACTTTAACAAAGGCTTGGGCAGCTGGAAGATGAACTAGATGCCATAAGAACACAATTAGAAGAACTCTTGCAAAATATGAATGGAGCAAACAGACCTCCATTCTGACAGCACAATCAGGAGAAGCGCAAACCTCCAGGAACCATTGTTGATTAATAAAGAAATCATTACCAAACTTTGCTACTTGGTCAACCAATTTTGAAATTCAGTATATGCTAAAGGTTATTTATTGCAATTTTATGGAGGCAGTAAAACAAATACTATATTGAAACATATACTAGAATATTCCAATAACCTTGGATCACCTATACTGTGATCGTATTCATAGGACGTAAATTTTGTAAATTATGCCAAATTGGATCATCATACTTATATAAATGTTATCTGTGAAAGTATTTGCTTTCGTTTTCTAATCACATTGTACAAATGTAAACACAATACTTATTCCTTCTTTTAGGAAAATTTACAGGCTAGCATTAACTTATCTATTTAACAAGTCATGTGTGATGACAAAGTGTATGCAAACATAAACCATATGCAAAGGAAAAATGTTTCCTAATATTGTTTTACTAATCATAGGATTTGCAAATTTGATAAATCAATAAAACAACACAAGAAATCACATTGCAAAAAATCACATATGACATAGGACAATGAGTTAGCTAGACATTATATACTGCAAATGTTAGAGTATATATAATACAAGTAAATAATATAATACAAAACATGAAACTTAAAGAAACAACTTCATTGAAATATATATTTATACAATGTTAATAGCTACATATTAGGTAACCACATAATGTAATCATATATCAACCATCCAACATACCAGAAAATCTCTCCGATCAAAGATTGGAAAATGCATGAAGAAATAAAAGTTCCTAAAGTGCTTCATTATTGAGAAGCGAAGCAAGTAAGATGAGTCACAACTCCAACAAGAATGGGAAATGGTAAAATCATTCAAGTAGAAAGTAGAAGGTGGAGTTAAGATTAGAAGTGCATAAGTGCAGAGGTGCGGAAGTGTGGATGCCTCCCACCCCATCGCCAATAGCCAATAGTAATTCAGTCTTACAAGTTACTTGTAACAATGATATCCACACCTTCCAAAGAACACTTATTTATTTTGATGACTCAACAATAATACAGGTTCATGAAGTTGAAAATGCTATACCATCTGTAGAATATCGCCATTAGATTGTTCAAAAATGCAACTAAAAAGAACTGTATTGTCATTAGATTGCTCGACGATGAAAATAAAGGGAATTGTCATTGTATACACATAATCACAGTTTGATGTTTTATTGTAAATGTGCCATGGATCTAGAAATTGGACAACCAATCCATAATAATTGATTTGTCTGCATAATATTTCTAATAGGAAACTTTTCGTAGACTAGACAATACTTTTTCTAGTTCCATGCCTCTTAGAACATAATATGCTGTAGTCCTATTGTTTGCAAGTATCATGCAATTTAATTGATGGAAATAAACTAAACGATAAGTTTCCTTGCAAACGGTGTAATAAACTATAGCTTCATCCATAGTTCTAGCAATTGTAATTGGACTACTGCATTCTGCGCATACAGCCTTGAAGAGAGTCCTATATGCACTAGTTGTTGTCAGCAGTCCTTGCAAGTGTTGCAAAATTGAGAATTAACAACATGAAATCATCTCTCTCTCTCTCTCTCTCTCTCTCTCTATATATATATATATATATATATATATATATAATAGAGTTTACGTGCATACTCCACTCGGCAAAGAAATCAATTTTCTTAGACTTTCCAATATATATATATATATATATATATATATATATATATATATATATATATATTAGTTTTGAATGAACATATGAATGTTGATTGATATATATATATATATATATATATATATATATATATATATATATATATATATATATATATATATATAAAATAGATTTTAACGTGCATACTCCACTCGACAAAGAAATCAATTTTCTTAGACTTTCCTATATATATATATATATATATATATATATATATAGTTTTCAATGAACATATGAATGTTGATTGTAAACTTTGGAGAAGTATTTCTTGTTTTTAAATTATATTTTTTAGCAAGATGAGCAAAAAGACATTTTCTTGTAATTGTCTTCGAATTGAAAAACATATTAGAATAAGTTCATTGTGTACTTCAACCTGTCACATAATATGCAATATTTGTAAAATATACATGTAAATCATATTAGAGGCGGACGATAACTTGCTATCATTGAAACATTCAAATAAATCTAAGCTTACTATTTATTGCCCTGTCTTGATTGACATTCCCATCTTTGATTTCTAGTACATATTGCATTTTTTCTGTGTTGCTGAAATTACAATGGCACTGATTGTGCCAACTAGAAATGCATCTTGACTATAGGACATATTTTCAATTGTCATATTTGGGAAAAATCGGTACTCTCCGGAAACAAGACAAATGTTTTCTACAATGCTAGAGCTACTCAATGAGATAGTTTTCTCACAATCACCACTATCATATTTGTGCTTTGGAATTATTTTGAAATTTCTAATAGAAACACTAGCATTTGCAATAAGTTTTTCCTCACGCTGTTTAATAAATTATGTTGGCACAAGTAATGTTATTTTCATTTCTACCTTCTTATCCGTTAAATCTACACAAAGTATTGGTCTTGTCCTTTTATCTTTGTCCAAAAAAAGTTCAATATGTAACTAACACAACACCATGGAGAATGCTTCCTGTTATGTTGTTACTGATATTTTTGATTGATAATGGCACATGATAGTTCTTTTTTTGCCTATTCATGAGCATTGAATTGTAATTAATTCTAGAAAAGAAAATGAAATATGATATACAGTTAGTTATACTTGGATAGAACTACCTTTATGTATCTGTTTCTCATTTATTTTATGCTCCTTTTTCCGTGTCTCCTATGATATCTGCTTATGTAATTATGCTCATTTGCATCTCTACTTCTTTGTCCATGTATTTTGTCATCATTGATAATATTTTTATTTGAAAATGATTCAAAATATGATATTTTTTGTCTATTCACAAATATTGCATTGAAATCATTGCTTAAAAGGACATTATAATTTATATTAAACAAAAATTGGGTTACGAAGACAACACCAAATATCACGTAGTCATTTTTAACGTATATTTTAGTACCAGGTTCATAATTACCAGATAAGATCTGATTTCTATGCATATAGGTAAAATACTATTTAGATTTTAGTTTTGACAAATTCTAATTTATAGTTCTTTGTTACATATATTAAATTGAAAAATGAACAAATATACAAATGTTTTATGAAAATATTCAAGGTACCTTTTTCCTTGTATTTCTTATGGATTTGAATCTCTAAGTGTTATATGTTTCCTAAAAATTGAAAAAGCATCGTTTTTAATTACAGTATATAAAAAAATAACACAATATAATGTAATAATCAAATGATGATAAATAAAACAAAAATGAACCACTTAGCAAAGTTATCACTATTATTAACTGTATCTGTTCTATTTGTGTTCTCTTCCCTGCTCCAAAGATATGAATTGGATCAAATATATAGAAATCATTTCTAGTTCATGAAAATCATTTTAAAATGGAAATGTCGCACCAAAGACAGCAAAACAAACAAAATAGAGACAAAGGAAAAAAAGGTTATAGCTTATACAAATATAAATTGAAGATATCAATACCAATATAACAACAAGCCTTTTCCATGGGGATGTCTTCGTTACATATAGAATTTTTTGGACAAAGAAAAAAATGAAAGAACACTACTCTATGCATATTTCATAGATAACAATGCTGAAATGACATTAACATTGGTTGTGCTTACAGAGTTTACCGAACCACATGAGGAAAAATTATTGCACATTCTCAGGTTTCTGTTACAAATTTTGAAATAATTCCAAATCTCAAGTACGTTGCTACTGACTATCATAAAATAATCTCACCAACTTATTCCAACACAATAGAAAACATTCTTCCCATTTAAACATGATTTCCCCAAATACATTTATTGCAACTCTATCGCGTAATCCAGATTCATTTCCAGTTTCTTAATCAATGCAATTGCTACTTTAGCAACATAAGCACGAATGTAACATGCACTAGAAATCAATGGGCATACAATGTATTACTGCTCACAATGATAAAAAATATAGTTAAAAACAAAAGCACTTAGAGCAAGGAAAAAAACTAGGACAATGACAACACTTTCACGCTAAACATTGCCACACAACTTAGAGAACAAATCAATCACATAATGCAACCAACAAAATGACCACAATATAGCCTAGACAAGAAATCATTTACCTCAGACATTAAAAAAATGGTGACCTAGGAAAGCATTCCCAAGGACATCTTTTGTAATGAGCCCTTACCTCCCCCTTAAAAAAAATTAATTTACGTCTCTCATCAATTAGCATCTCATAGCGAAATTTCTAAAATCATAGTACGAAAACAATTCATACCTAACTGCTCCACGACGCTAATGTATATTGTATAAATGTTTTAAGTACTCACATGTTATCCACTTTTTCAGTTGTAAACCTCATTACTACATGGGTGTAACATATATTGTGTAAATAATCTAAGCACTCGTATATAGAAGTAAGGCCACACCACTTACATCACAAAAATGCTACATGTTTTTCATTTGCATTTAGAATGAGCTTGTTTGCCACACTGCAAATGAACTATGTAATACACAACCGTACATCTTCTAGATAAAATATCTCACGTCATGCAACTACCAGAACAACTACCGTACAATCTAGAGAACAAATCTTTTTATAATGAGCTCCCGTGAAAATAATTGAACATGTGTTGGCAACATACATGCTAAAAACTACATGATAAACACCTCGCTAATGCACATACGAAAAAAATAACTAGAACTAGTGGTTACACTTGTCACACTACCTTTTAAAATTTCAAGATATGTATTAGATACTAATTAATGATGATATTTTATTCTTGATATCTTATTTTGAACACCTAACCAATGCACCTGCTGACAAAATAAATAGAACTAGTGGTTAGAATTGTGATATTACCTTTCAAAATTTCATGATATGTTTTAGATATTAACTAATGACAATATGCTATTCATTATATGTTAATTATTTATTCATGATATGTAGTAGATAATAACTAATAATAACACGATATACACATAGACCAAACTTTTCACACCCCAAACTTTAATAAATGAAAATTGCTAATTAATTGATTAATATGTAGTGTTATGTGGGAGGGAGGTGTGTGGAAGAGGAATATATGCGAAAGTATGAACATTATAGATGAAAGTTTCTATTTCTTGTTCTGGAAACCTGTTCTCCCACAAAAATATACTTCATTTAATATTGGATTAGTATTTAATTGACAAAAGTGAAATCACAAATGCATTTAATATTCAGAAAGCTCAAATAAGACAAGCCCACATCAACATAGTAATGGGGACAATTAATTACCCACCCTTATTTCGCAGCCGATATACATATAACCCAAACTTTCATGCCCCAAACTTAAGAAGACAAAACCACTAATTAATTGATTAACATGTAGTGTGCAGGAATGTATGTGGGGAAATGAAACATTGCGGAAGAAAGTTTCAATTCCTTGCTCCACACACTCGTCCTCCCACACAACACTTCTTTCTCACACACATTAATAAGCCAAAAATACTAATTATTTGATTAATATGTAGTGTTATGCATGAGAGAGGTGTGTAAAGGGGACTAATGCGGAGGTACGCACATTGCTGATGAAAAATTCTATTCCTTGTTCTGGACATTTGTTTTCCCACACGACACTTCTTCCTCATATGCATTAAAATGACACTTCATTTAATATTGGATAATAATTATTTAATTGACAAATGTGAAATCACAAATGCACTTAGTATTCAAGAAGCTAAAATAAAATGAGCCCCACATCGACATAGTAGTGGGGATAATTAATTTCCCACTTTTAACACGAAAAGCTTTAATAAGCCAAAACCGTTGATTAATTCATTAATATGTGGTGTGCATAAATGTATGCGGAAGTATGAAAATTGCAAAAAAAGGGTTTTTTTTCCTTTATCCACACACTCGTTCTCGAGCACAACACTTCTTCCTCACATGCATTAAAAAAGCACTTCATTTAATATTGGATAATAAGTTTTTAATTCATAAATGTGAGATAAAAAAATGCACATATTATTCAGGAACCATGAATACTAAGATTCATTTTTTCTACTTTGATACAATTTTTAAACTATCAAAACCATTAAACATAGCTTTGAAAAACACACATTGGATCATCGACAAAGCAGTTTTTATACAACTCATTTGCATCCCTATATCAAATAAAACAAGTCCACGTTGATGTTGTAGTGGGGATAGTAAATCACCCACCGTTGTTTTGCACCTGATATATACATAAACCAAAATTTTCATGCCCCAAACTTTAATAAGCCTAAATTGCTAATTAATTGGTTAATATGTAATGTTGTGCATGAAGGAGGTGTGAAGAAAAGGTATCCAAAAAGAGAATGTATGTGGAGGTATGAAACATTTCTGAAGAAAGTTTCTGTTCCTTTATCCACACACTCCTTCTCGAGCACAACACTTCTTCCTCACATGCATTAAAAACACTTCATTTAATATTGGATAATAAGTATTTAATTCATAAATGTGAGATAAAAAATGCACCCGTTCTCCTGCGCAACACTTCTTTCTCACACACATTAAAAAGATGCTTCATCTAATATTGGAAAATAAGTATTTAATTCACAAATGAACATAATATTCAAGAACTATGAATACCAAGGTTTGTTGTTTCTAATTTGATACAAATTTTAAATGATCAAAAGCCTTCAAACATAGTTTTGAAAACCACACATCGGACCATCCACAAAGTAGTGTTGTCACAACTCCTTTGCATACAGATATCAAATAAAAGGAGTTTAATCACCCACCCTTATTCCACAATGCCCCAAAATTTAATAAGAAAAAAAATGCTAATTAATTGATTAATATGAAGTGTTGAGAGGTATGAAGAAGAAGTGTGTAAATGGGAAATGTATGTGGAGATGCAAATCATTTCGAATGAAAGTTTTTGTTCTTTTCTCTACACACCTGTTCTCCCGTACAACACTTGTTTCTCACACACATTAAAAATACAATTCATCAACACTTCTTTCTCAAACACATTAAAAAGACAACTCATTTAATATTTGATACTAAGTTTATGCTTAAAGTTAAAATAATTTCATGTCTACGGAAGAAATTTTCCTGTGCATCTTCATTCTCCCACACATACCCTCTCTTCCACACATCCTTTATTTTGCACCACTAATCTATAAAAGTTTAAAATGAAAAAAAAGAGTTTATAATGAAATAAGAGGTAAATGCACTAGGAGTCCTTATGTTAGTGTTAGTGTGAATGGAAGCATTAGAACACTCATTGACGGAATGCCCCACTTACATAAATGAGTAGCCCCCAGACTTACATAAATGACCTACTCATAGCACTATGTCAGTGTGTAGAGCACTTAGGACTGAATGACCATTTACAAAATTACTTTAATTTCCATTTTAAAATGATTCATAGCAGTACCGAAATTAAATCACCCTCCATAAAATGTTTTTAGATTTACAGAAAAATGTAAATATTTAGCTTCTTTCGAAAACTTTGATTAAAATTATTAAAAAACCACAAAAAATTCGCAACTAATTGAGAATCAAGAGACTTTGACCATAAAACAAGTGCTATAGTCCATCACTAGACAAAAATTAAAATTAATAAGATAGTACTTAATAGTACTTATCGCTGAACTGCTGTACACTTTGATCATTAAAATATCTAGTAATGCAATTCCAATGTGTATAGGACAAACCATCATTATATATATGGACAAATAATGAATATACAGTGTCACAAAATCTTAGATGATATTTTAGATATGAAATCCATGACTATTTTAACCCATGATATAGCTAAAATGAAATGACTCACAAAAATTGATTGGAAAATCTGTGCAGAAAAAGGTTAAAAGGCCACTTCGTTAAATCACTACATGCATTTAAACACGTACTGAAATTTCATACAAGTGAGGATGAAATCAAAGGGTAAAGGTTTGGCAAGAGTTGATATGCACTACGTTAAGCTTCTTGATGGGACCAACCCTCGTGCTTCTGTCCGGATGCAAAGATTTGATTATTGAATTATTAATGAAATGATTTTTGGGGATCTTTGACAATGGTTTGATATTTTTCTGTTTTTAATTATTTGGTACGGGTTTTGGCTGTGAGGGAGACACCTGTCTCTGCCTTGGATTTCGTCCTCCTGCCTTATGCTATGCTTGAAACCCTAACTCTCGATTTACCCTGTCATTTTCAACTTTTGTTCTGTTGTCTGAGGGGGTCTGCTCTCTGGTTTTCACTTGCGATTCTCATAGGGTTTCTCTGTGGTGCTCTGCTCGAATTCTTCGGCCACGACTCTGCTCAGTTGGCTGGGCTCTGCTAGTATATTGTTGTTTTCAGTGGCTTTTCTGTTCGCTGGTATGTCTAAGGGTTTCTGGGCTTGTCTCTCGGCGTTCTGCAAGTGGCCTCCTCTGTTATGAAAATTCTACAGGCACGGTTAATGATTGCTTCCTCTTGAGTGTATTTGGTATCACTGTTGTTTTTTTTAACTGCTGTTCCAATGGCTTCTCTGTCTAATTTGTCTACTAGTCGTTGTGTATCTAGGTTGCTGCCACGAGGTGACTCGGTGTTTGACCTCTGCTTGTGGTTCGACACAGGTAAGCTCTCGTTCGTTGATTCAATTCCTACTTTGCATCTTCTGTCGGTACTAATAGTTTGTGCTCCTTGTGAGCAAGGTTTCCTTGTTAGTTCACGGCTTGTTGAGACCTCTCCTCCTGTGATTTTTCGACTCCTCCTTTGGTAAGTGAAAAACCCTTACTTTGTTTCCTGCATTTGGTTGGGGTTTTCATCCTTCCCGCTGTTAACTACTGTGTGCGGTGGTTGCAGGTGGTTGGCGGGCATGCTGCTATGGCTTTGGCTCCACTTACGACTTGTTAGATCGGGTAGGGTCTTTCCATGTATTTCGAGCTTGGAATCTGTTAATAGTTCTGGTTTTCTTTTAGGCTTTGGCCTCTCTGTCGGTCGCTCAAGTGCGCACTTTGGTCATTGTAAATAATAGACAGATCGTTTGGTGTTCACTTGTGGTTGTGAGAGTTAAATGTGTCTTCAGGGTTTCGAACCCAGGTTTCTCTGTCTATTTTGTAATATGAACTAATCTTAACTTGGACTGTAAATAAATTGAAAGAATTCTGTAGATTTGCTTCAAACCATATTTGCAAGGAAAAATAATGCGTGTTAATGTATGCGGTACCTGGTTGTAAATGTTTTCTTCTTGCTGGAAATTTGGTTGTGCTTGTAATGAAACCCTCTGTCAGTTTTCTTTATCATGCACTTGATGCTATTCAGGAACTGTAGGTGGTTGTTGTGAATGTTCGTTAGTTCTTTGAGAGTCTTTCTTTCCGTGTGTTCGTTATAATGCTTCCACAAGTTCTCAATCTCGCTGTCTCTGATATTCTAGATTCTTGTTAAAGATTTTAATCTGCCAATACTTGTCTTTGTTTGGAAATACACTCAATTCATCTTAAGAACATAAAAGAAATACAATCTTGTTACAAAATGGATTCAGATGATTTCAAAAGTTTCTTGTATGTTTCAATTATTCTTCTGCTATGATGGAAATCAACCTTTACAATGTTTTGTGTTTCTCCTTTTGTATGATTTGTTGAACAGTTTTAAAACTGTCAACAGTTACATGTAGTTACCATGAGTAACTATTAATTTCCATTTGTCGAAATTCAGGAATTAATTTAAAAACAGAGTTTTGTTTGTTTTTTTTTTCATTAAAAAAAGAATCTTAACAAAAATAAAACAGAACTTGCTATCGTGTACTAACTGCTAATAACTAAGAAAATAAAAATTAAAAAAAACTTAGGTACAGTGACTTGTGAACCTGTTAACTTGTGAGACAAACACTTCCTCTTGTTCACCATTAGTTGGATGCTCCTGCATCAGGCTCCCAGGGTAACAAAAAGTCATGGCTCTGGTCCATGAGCTCCTCGATAGAATACCTTGCACGTTGTATCTGCCTTGCATCAAGCCATGAACTGTCCTCTATAGGGCGGTTCTTCCACTTGACGAGGTACTGTAGATACTCCTTTTTCCGTGTCTGCCTAGCCACTTGCATGTCGAGGATTCCGTTGATTTCAAGTGGTTGAGCTGAAGGCATTTGTCTCATCCACGAACTACTCTTTTCCTGGGTGTCCTGCTTTGGTTGTGCTGAAATGTCCTCTTCCAGATGGGCAGTGTATGGGAATAAATCCACCACATTAAAAATGGGTGATATTCCTATACCTGGAGGCAATTGCAGTTCATAGGCATTTGCAGAAAAACTTACACAGAATTTTACAAGGTCCATTTTTTTTGAATTTTAGCTTATTGTATTTGCCCCTAGGAAATCGTTCCTTGCATATATGCGCTAGGACCTGATCCCCCCCATTAAATTGTACCTCACGTCGTTTCAAATAAGCTTTTTGTTTGTACCTCTGACTGCTGTCCTGTAATTTCATCTTCACCTGCTCATGTAGGTCGTTAATTGCTCTTGCAAAGTCTTCCCCGTCAACACTTCTTTTCTCTAGCTGTCCCAAATCTCGCAGTTCATGCACTCCTTGGGGATGCATTCCATATAAAATCTGAAAAGGACTACTTCCTGTGCTTCGGTTTGGTGAATCATTGTAAGATAATTCTTCTTGAGCAAGTACACGATCCCACATTCATGAATTTTCTCCCGCTAGACTCCTCACAGGTTTCCTAAACTTCTGTTCACCACCTCCGTTTGTCCATCAGTCTGTGGGTGATAAGCGGAGCTAAAGTTCAACTGTGTGTCCAGCGTCTTCCATAGGGTGCGCCAGAAATTTCCTATGGATTTCACATCCCTGTCAGAGACAATGGACTTAGGTAAGTCGTGCAACCTGACAATCTCGGCGAAAAACAAGTGTGCTACATGAGTGGCATCACTGGTTTTCCTGCAAGGAATGAAATGTGCCATTTTTGAGAACTGGTGCACTACCAACATCACAGAGTCATAACCACGCTGTGTTCTTGGCAGACCCAAGACAAAGTCCAAGTTGACTAAGTCCCATAGTATACTCGGAATAGGCAGTGGTGTGTAGAGTCCTGTATTCTGACTGTGTCCTTTCGCCAACTCACACACGTTACACTTGGTTACAAATTGCTGCACATCCCTTCTCATCTTTGGCCAGTAATAAAACTGATTGAGCTGATCTAAGATCTTATCAATGCCGAAATGTCCGGCTAGACCTCTGCTATGCTTCTCCTCGACGATGTTCTTCCTCATCGAACAATCGGGAATACATAACTGTCCTCCCTTAAACAACAACTTCTCCTATAGGTTATAGTCCAACCATGGACTGTTAGTCCTCAACAAAGGGTTTTGGCAGGCTTCATAAGCCTCCTTAAAATCTGCATCTGTCTGATACAAGTCTTTCAGGTGTTCAAAACCTAGCTCTTGTATCGTGCTTTCCTGCAGGAGCAAAACCCTCCTGCTCAATGCATCTTCTAACTTGTTGGCCTATCTACTAATATGTTTCAACACAAATGTGTAACTCTGCAAGTATTCAACCCACTTTGCATGGTTGTGGTTCAGCTTATGCTACTGCATAACATACTGCAATGCAGAATTATTAGAAAACAAAACAAACTCATTACCCAACAAATAGTGTCTCCAATGCTTCAATGCTTGGATGATAGCATAGAATTCCTTGTCATAAGACGAGTACTTTTGCCTGCTTTCATTCAACTTTTCGCTGAAATAAGCAAAAAGTTTGTCTTCCTGGTTGAGTGCGGCCCCAATGGTTGTACCACTGGCATCAAAATGAACTTGAGAAAGTTTGTTGAAGTCAGGTAGCCTGAAAATTGGCCTCTCAGTGATCTTTTTCTTCAATATCTGGAAGCTCTTTTCCGTAGCTTCAGTGCACTGAAAAGGTTGACTTGCCTTGTTGATTATATCCAACATAGGTGCATAGATTCCACTAAAATCCCATATAAACTTATGATAGAAACTTTCCAACCCATGAAAACTTCGAACTTTGAATAGACTCTTAGGGGATGGCCAGCTAAGTATAGCTGCAAATTTTTCTGGGTCCATTTTCAGCTCATTTTTTGCAATCATGAAACCCAAATAGACCAACTCCTTCTAAAAAAAGGTGCATTTCTTCAGATTTATCAGCAACTTGTTTTGCTGCAAATTCTCCAGAACATATCGAACTTTTCGAAAATGTTCCTCCCTGGTTTTGCTGAAAATCAGTATATCATCAAGATACACAATCACAAATTTCCAAATGAACTCCTTCAACATCTCGTTCATCAGGCACATAAAAGTACTAGGTGCGTTACTTCACCCAAACGGCATCACCGACCATTCATATAGCCCTTCATTAGTCTTGAAAGCTATTTTCCATTCATCCCCTTCCCGGATTCTAATCTAGTGGTATCCACTCTTCAAATCTATCTTCGAAAAATATGCTGCCCCGCTCAAACAGTGCATCATATCATCCATTCGTGGCAATGGAAACCTATACTTGATCGTAATCTTATTGATGGCTCTCGAATCTGTGCACATTCGCCACTCTCCTCCTTTCTTGGGAGCTAAAACTGTCAGAACTGGACATGGGCTCAAGCTCTCTTGAATCAGTCCCTTATCTAGCAACTCCTGTACCTGTTTTCTAATCTCCTCGTTGTCTTTGGGGCTCATTCGGTAAGCAGCTTTGTTCGGTAAACTAGCTCCAGGGATGAAATCTATGTGATGACTGATATTCCGCTTTGGTGGCAATTTATCTAGTAGATCATCCACCACAATGTCGCTGAATTGCTGCAACATTTCCTGGATTTATTCAGGTAAATAAAAAATTTCATTATGCAACAACACTATTCTTGGTCTCCTTACAACAACATATTTCACATCGTCATCTTCAATCTGCTTTAAAAATTGTTTTCCACCCACCAGTAACACTTTTTTTCCACTAGTTTCTGTTGTTTCCTCCTCCTTGATGGGCACTAGCATATGCTTAATCCCATCCTTAACAAACTTGTAACAGTTTGTCTTCCCATCATGAACAACTTTCCGGTCATATTTCCACGGTCTACCTAGCAGGATATGACACACATCCATGGGCATGATGTCACAAATAACTTTGTCCTTATATTTGCCAATATGGAATTCCACCTCGCACTGCGCATCAGCTAGCAGTTGGTGACCCTTCTGTAACCACGACACCTTATAGGGGGTTGGATGCTTCAATCATTTTAAACCCAATTTTTCCACCATCTCTGTTGCAACCAGATTATTAGTGCTTCCACTGTCTATAATTAGTTTGGATCATTTGCCATGTGACTTGCACACAGTCCGGAATAATGCCTTCCTTTGGGTTTGTTCAGCTGTTTCTTTTGTCGGTTTCAGCAATACCTTATTCAAGACTAAGGCCTCTCCTATCTCTGGTACATTTTCTACCTCCTGAGGCAGTGCCTCTGCTTCTTCTGTCTGAGCAACATATGCTCCTCTTTGACCAGCCTGTTCTCCTTTAGGACACTCAAAGGATCTGTGCCCCCACTTGTGGCACTTGTAGCACTAGTAGGCAGCTCCTCTACCTCTGCCATTTCCCCTTCCTCTCTAGTATGGCCTTCCTCCCCTAGTGCTGCCTTCCTTTTCTGCTGTCCCTGAGGTTTTTGAACTGCTGCCCTCTTCACTATTGTTGGCAGTTCTTCCTGCCAAAGGATTGTCTTTTCCCTCTGCCAGTTCCTTGTCCCCTCCTGGCATTTTGCTTTCTTGTGATCTTTTCTTTTGCCTTTAAGGCACTCTGGTATGCTTCCTCTATGGTTTTTGGAGAAAGAATACTTATCTCATCCAATATCTCCATCCTTAAGGCATTCACAAACCCCGCTGTCTTTTCTGGGGTGTCTTCAAAATAACCAGCTCTCAAATTCACCTGATAGAATTCCTCAGTATACTCTTTCACCGTCATTCCTCTCTGCTTCAAATTCTATACCTGTCGATGCAGCGCAATTTGGTAATCTTTGGGCAAAAACCTACCCTTCATCTTGGCAACCATTCTGGTCCACCTTTTAATTGGTAACTTATTCAACCTTCTCCTCTCTGCCTAGACACTGTCCCACCATAAGGCCGCATGTCCTTTCAGCTTGGTAGCAACGAATTTAACTCTCTTATCCTCGCTGACCTCCTCACATTCAAAATACTTGTCCAGTTCACTAATCGAGTCCAACATAACTTTTGTGGAAAAATTGCCATCATAGTTCGGAATTTCAGGTTTTGGCTTGTTGCTAGCCAACAAAACTGACCTTAACAATTTGATCTTAGGTCCTTCTTCCTCTGATCTATCTGTCATAACTACAGCCTCTTCCTCACTGTCATCTCCTACTTTCAGATCCCTTCTCCTTCCCGCTTCTACTGTCGCCAATCGGGCATTCATGATCCTAATCTCTTCCCTCAATCCCTCATCTACTACTCTTCGAATAGCTCTGCCACGACCTCTTATCCCAGCTTCCATTTTATAAGAAAATCAGTCAACTGTTCCTCCTCTGATACCAAAATTGATGGGACCAGCCCTTGTCCTTTTGTCCGGATGCAAAGATTTGATTAATTGAATTATTAATGATATAATTTTTGGGGATCTATGACGATGGTTTGATATTTTGTTGTTTTCAATTATTTGGTACGGGTCCTGGCTGTGATGGAGACACCTCTCTCTACCTCGGATTTCGTCCTCCTGCCTTATGCTATGCTTGAAACCCTAACTCTCGATTTACCCTGTCATTTTCGACTTTCGTTTTGTTGTGCTGAGGGGGTTTGCTCTATGGTTTTCACTTGTGATGCTCGTAGGGTTTATCTGTGGTGCTCTGTTTGAATTCTTTGGACACGACCCTGCTTAGTTGGTTGGGCTCTGCTAGTATATTGCTATTGTCAGTGGCTTTTCTATTCGCTGGTTTGTTTGAGGGTTTCTGCGCTTGTCTCTCGGCATTCTGCAAGTGGCCTCGTCTGTTCTGAAAATGCTACGGGCGCGGTTAATGATTGCTTCCTCTTGAGTGTATCTGTTATCACTGTTGTTTTTTTTAACTGCTATTCTAATGGCTTCACTGTCTAATTTGTCTACTGGTTGCTGTGTATCTAGGTTGCGGCCACGAGGTGACTCGGTGTTCAACCTCTTCTCGTGGTTCGACACAGGTAAGCTCTCGTTCATTGATTTAGTTCCTACTTTGCATATTCTGGCGGTGCTAATAGTTTGTGCTCCTTGTGAGCAGGGTTTCCTTGATGGTTCATGGCTTGTTGAGACCTCTCCTCCTGCAATTTTTCGACTCCTCCTCTGGTAAGTGACAAACCCTTACTCTATTTCCTTCATTCGGTTCGGGTTTTCATTCTTCCCACTGTTAACTACTGTGTGTGGTGGTTGGCGGGCATGCTGCTATGGCTTTGGCTCCACTTGCGACTTGTTAGACTGGGTAGGGTCTTTCCACGTATCTCGTGCTTGGCATCTGTTAATAGTTCTGGTTTGGTTTCAGACTGGTATAGGCTTCGGTCTCTTTGTCGGTAGCTCAAGTTCGCACTTTGGTCATTGTAAATAATAGACAAGTCGTTTGGTGTTTACTTGGGGTTGTGAGAGTTAAATGCGCCTTCAGGGTTTCGAACCCAGGTTTCTCTGTTTATTTTGTAGTATGAACTAATTTTAACTTGGACTGTAAATAAATTAAAAGACTTCTGTAGATTTGCTTCAAACCCTATTTGCAAGGAAAAATAATGCGTGTTAATATGCGGTCCCTAGTTGTAAGTGTTTTCTTCTTGCTGGAAATTTGGTTGTGCTTGTAATGAAACCCTCTGTCAGTTTTCTTTATCACCCGCTCGATGCTATTTTGGAACTTTAGGTGGTCGTTGTGAATGTTCGTTAGTTCTTCGACAGTATTTCTTTCCGTGTGTCTGTTATAATGCTTCCACCAGTTCTCGGTCTGGCTGTCTCTGATATTCTAGATGCCTGTTAAAAGATTTTAATATGCCAATACTTGTCTCTATTTGGAAATACACTTAATTCATCTTAAGAATAGAAAATAAATACAATCTTGTTACAAAATGGATTCATGATTTCAAAAGTTTCTTGTATGTGTCTGTTATTCTTCTTCTATGATGGAAATCAACCTTTACAATGTTTCCTGTTTCTCCTTTTGTATAATTTGTTGAACAATGTTAAAAGGTTACATATAGTTACCATGAGTAACTGTTGATTTCCATTTGTCTAAATTCTGGAATTAATTTAAAAACAGAGTTTTGTTTTGTTTTGTTTAAAAAAAAAAAAAAATCTTAACAAAATAAAAACAGAACTTGCTATCGTGTCCCAACTGCTAATAACTAAGAAAAAAAAAAAAAAAACTTAGGCACAGTAACATGTGAACCTGTTAACTTGAGAGACAAACACTTACTCTTGTTCACCCCTAGTTGGATGCTCTGCATCACTTGTGAGTTATAAAGTCATAGAAAAGAAATCAATGAGATATAAAGTTTGTCCTCCGTTCATGATGAACGCATATTCATTGTTTAGATTTTTATGGTCAATAAGTACAACTCTCCGAAAAAAAGAACCCAATCCGTGACCTAAAGAAATCACAAGTTGGCGACGTTTTAGGTGGTAGGAATCATGGCGATTTATCGCGAGGCAGTAGAGCAAAGATGGGTCACCTAATTTTGTGTAGTTTCCTTGCAAAACTCTGAATTACATTTCCAAGCTCATGTTTGGATGATTCCTGTTTATAGATATCCCTAGGGTATGGTCTACCTTACCATGACCTGTATCCCATAGCATCTTTCCCCTCCGTAAAATTACTCATCCCTCCTTTTGTTTCGGCATACATTTTCAACAATATGACAACTGGGCACAATTGGATTCTGTACTTGTACAGTCACTGTACTTGGTATCAATTCCAGCCAATCGAACTGCTTTGATGGTCACGCAACACAAACCCATAAATATAAAGATAATCCATATATTTCATAAATATTAAATAATGAGACTACATATATTTCACAAATATTAAATAATGGTATCCTTGGTTGGTAAAGGTGACAGGAGTGAAGTGGCAGGCAGAGTGGTATTTGGTAGCTATGTCCCTCTATTCCAAAATATTCGGGGAATCCGTGACCGACTTAAGCTCAGAAAGTGAGATATATATGGGGCAGACCAGAAACCACTTTTAGAATAATAGGTAAATTTTCAATTCACGTGTATAATATGTTTCACAGTTGTCCTGTGTAAGCCACTTTTAGAATAATGAGATAATTTTCAATTCTCGTGTATCGTATGTTTGGCCGTTTACATAAGATATTTTCGAAGCGCTTTGAAGCATTTCTGCTTATTGGTTTGACAATGATATCTAAAATAATTCTTAAATTAATAATTTAATTTATTTTATAAATAATATTTAAAACAGAAATATTTTTTAATTAATTAATTAATGTATTTTTTATTCATCTTTTATGTAAATAGATGTTTTTCGGATTCATAATGTAAATAGATGTTTTTAGGATTAATCACATAATTAAGATCTAGTCAACTTTTGGAACCAACTAATGTGGTCTATTCTTTTTATTAATGTTAAATATTTTTGTGCGAATTTTTTTTTGTCATTTAGAAAAAGAAGCTCTAAATTATTAAGCTCACTGCTTTGCACATAGTTTAAACGTAAACAAAATGGAAGATGCAAAATTTTAAAGAATCGTTGTTGTAAAAAATCATTTCAATAGACTTATTTTTTAGTGGATATAAAAACAGAGCAATTTATTTTATTTTTTAGTCTAAATTTAGTGAATTCTTTTTTTTTTTTGCAAGATCTTGTTTTTTTATTTATTTAAAATGATGAAGATTCCGTGCACTCAAAAATCCTTGAGATGGTTAGATTGTGCATATTATAGAGCTCAAACTTACTATTCTAATATTTTTTCATTAAATTTTAGATAGAATCAATGGGACAATATGCCCAAAAATGTCAAAACCTTCTAATATTTACGCTACTCTTAAAACGATTATCATATTTGAAGTAAGATTGAGTAACTTATTTTTTAAGAAAGATATTTGATAGGTAGCTTATGCTATACATACAATTTATTTTCAATTTTATTTTTGATAACTATTATTTATATTTATTTTTTATTGATTTAAATTTATTACTATTAATAATACATTTGAAATGCATGAGTTGTTTTTCAAAATAAATTGTTATGAATATTTAATTAAGAGCAATTAAATATTTGTATTCTAACTAGCACAACCACATTAAAGTAAATGTGGCTGATAAACATCATTTTCTATAATTTATATGGCAATCAACATTTAAAAATAAAACCAATCAATGACATTTAATGTTATTAATTATATTAATATTAAAGTAATATAAAAAAATAAACCTAATATTAAAAATTAAAACTTAATATTATTATAAACACATTTATAAAGCTAATATTATAAATACAATAATGATTTACAGAAAACTAATATTCATTGAATTGTAAAAACCTAACATTATAAAACACTGTAAACTTGAATTATAAAAACCTAGGCCACAACCATATAGGGTTTGCATAATTTTTGCCTCAAGGGTTTACAATGAATATTTATTCACTAATGTCACACATTCAAAACATAGTGAACTAATGTCACACATTCAAAACATAGTGAATTAAAGTTGTAATTTAAAGATTATTGATAATGCATATATATTTATTTGGAGAAACAAAAATGTAAAAAATAAATAATTACTTGCACAATGAACAAGGTTGATTAAGCACAAAGTTATTCATCACTCTTAATGATATTCATGCCATCTGAACTGTAAAGATATCATCGCCACATAAGGCTTTGACTTTTCAATTAGCTCCTCGCCACATAAGGCTTTGATTTCTCAATTAGCTGGACCTTCATTGCTAATCAAATAAAAACCCTACCAAACACCTAACCCTTCCCTTTTCTGTCTACCAATTGCCAATGCACAATGAGGATTTGAGCTTTTCGTCTCCTACTATTTGTAACAACTTTGACTACACCTGAGGTTTCATGATTTACACAGTCAACACACATATTAATATTCATCCCTGGTGTTGACCTATACAAATTTAAAAATATTGTAGTTTTTTGTTGTTTAAATATTTTTTTTTTTCAATCCATAGAACCCATTTAAGCCTCTAGAAATCCTAAAACACTTGCATCATGATTTCACAACTAAAACTTGTAATTCCAATAATCATAGGCCTAATTTCAAAATTTTTTTAACCAAATCCAAATTTCAAAAATTTTACATGCTACTTCCAAATTAATCATTAAAACCTTAACTCTCATTATGACATGGGGTCATTCAAAATAAAAATAAAATTAACATATACCATTAACTTTATTATAATGAAAGTACAAATTGTCATTAACATCACAATGGAAACTCTTACAAGAAAGGAACATTGGTGGTGAATTCCAATGAGAAGGATTTTACCTATTGTCGAATCAATATACATATACATGACCAAGACTATTTGTTGTGCATTTACTATTATTAACATTTTAATGAAATCTATGTAGAAATATGGTGATAGAATTGCAAATACTCAAGAAATTTAATCTAAATCAAGAGATACAATTCTACTCTACTGCTCTACGGAAATTAGTTCACAATTTAGAGCAACATGCACAAACATGCATCATCAAGTACACATATGTTTATAGGGGAAAGCAACTGATAAAAACCTCTTAAGCCCATTTTCATTAATCAAGTGAAATGATAAACAATTACAATTGTGATCTCTCGCTCTGAGGACAAACTGCAAGAGTAAACTTGTTCTCACTCTTCTTGCACTCGGGATGCCCACACTCACATTGCCTGCACTTGCTCCTATGTCCTTGCATAATTACTAAGGAAATAGACTCCTATTCTTTAGGAATTCCCTCCAAATTGATTGCGTGGTACCCAAGGATTGATCACCTGACCAATACTCTAAAATGTACACTCAATCTAGTATATAATTAATTGTACACTGCGTTGGAATCTCCAACACAACTAATGAACTTGAATTCCATGCATGCATTAGCTATTTTGAGCTAGTTGATCAATTAACTAGATGATCACTGAGTTAGACTGCTGTCCCACTACAAACTTGACCTTCCACTAGTCCTATCAACAGTTGGAATTAGTTTAACTGAATACAATTGGAAATAACTGACCTTGATTGCTACAAAGTATCAATCACACATGCTTAACTGAACTCCAAGCTCTCTAACTCAAATTTACTAAGCTAACTGAGTGACAAGAGCCATGTAATCTCAGTTGAATGCCTTCATGTTGCCTGCTTACGTGGAAATTCAAACTTTCTCAATTTGAGCAAGGAAAAAGCGAATTGAGACTTTCTTGCTACACTTATCAACACTCCCTCTTAGCAAGAATGGGTTTATCAACCACCCATATTCTACACCTATGGAATTCAAACTTCCCTCTTGACAAAGTCTTTGTCAAGATGTCAAAATTTTGTTCCTCTATCGGAATGTATTGTAGCAAAACCTCTCACTGTTGCTACTGCAACAACTGTATCTAAGAAGCATAAAAAACAAAACATTGAATCAACTATGTCTGCAACTGTCTACTCGGAAAATTGTGCTACTGTTGACTCTTCTATTGAGCCTCCTACTCTAATGTCAACACTCCTTTGCACTCCTCAATATCTGACTAACACTAATCCTCCTGCTACTGAATACTCTGGGCCCCTATAGTAAGGTAATGATCCATGAGGAGGACACCTCAATAGACCATGCCCAAATTTCTGCAACTTTGGGACTAAGGCTCTACATCACTCCACCTCACTCCTAGAGATATATCTATACTTTCCCCATCTTCCCACTTCTCTCAAACTCTCCCTCTATTGGAGGTCTCTAGATGGTCCTCCTCATAATCAACCTGTTGTTCAACCCAACTGCCAACTTGTCGAGGCTCCATTTTGTGAGGTCTATCTCCTTCTCAACCACCACATCTCTAATCTCTGCCTTGCTCCTCAAGGGTACACATTCTCTCACCTCAAGTTTATACATGTTCTTCACATGAACCCTGTTTTTCTTCACCTTCCTATGGCTATGCATCTTAGGAATGATTTCCCTTTTCTGAATATCACATCATAACCATAGTCTTCCAAAACTACTACAGAGATGAAATTCTTCTCTAGCCCTAGAACAAACATCACATATTTGAGGCGAAGAGGGGATATTGACTCCCTCTTAAAGGTTACTGTACCAATCTTGGTAACATTGTACCTTCTATCTTCCCCAAGATCGATATGGATATGGATATCTTTCTCCTCCAAGTCACTGGAAAACTCTCTTCATCTTGTCATGTGGAATTAGGCACCTGATTCCAAGTACCACGCACTCCCCATCACCATGCTAGCCATGCATGCGATAAGGGTGAAGTATAACACAAATTGAGAAGTAAAAAATTCACCTATTGATCCTCGTGATTTCTTCTTGTGAGACTTTTGTGTGGACACTTTGTATCATAGTGCCCAAATTCATGACAATTGAAGCATTTGATTTAGGACAAGTCTTTCTTCTTGCTCCCTTAGATGGATTCTGGTTTAATTGAGAATTATTCCATTTAACCTTCTTTCCCTTTTCTATTTCATCATGTGTTTCCACATCAACACTCATTTTCTCGGTTAGAAATAGCATCTCACTTTTCGTGGATGTTGAATTCCTTCTTATTTTTAGATATTGGTAATTATTGCCTTACGATCAGTAATTACACACTTGAAAAAATTTCAACCTTAATTTCATTTTTACGATTGAGAAAACATTATTAGATTGATATATGATATATGAGATATTGATTTGTGTCTAATTATAATTGAGCAGCCCGATATATATACATAGTCCGGGTGTCTTTTCATTAATAGACACATCTTTCAATAAGACATGCCTTTTTAATTAATTATTGATTATTTCTATTTATATATTATATTGTATATATAATATAATATATAAATATATGTTGTGTTATATAATATAATATATATTATACATTGTTATGTAGAAGGGGATACCTTCTGCTACTATATAAAACATCAACACTCCCTCTTAGTGAGGGAGGAATTTTTCCATGATGTTCTTCTCTACTTGTCCCAATCACACCCAACCACTTCACATGGTATCGATAGGACTACCACCATAGTCTCAAGACTGCGTTGCAAGTATCTGATGTTTCTCCTCGCTTAGTAGTACCAATCACACCTAACCACTTCACATGGCATAGAAAATACTTGTACTAGGCTACTCATTACTCCCTCAGTCACTTCATATGATTGATTTAGGAAACCCTTGGCTAGAGGGAGAGTATCTGCCTACTGCAGGAAAAACATCACAACTCCCTCTCAACAAGGGTGGGAATTATTCATCACACCAAGCTTGTCTATGAAGTATTCAAAATTCACTTTAGACAAAGGCTTGTTGAGAATGTTTGTTGTTTGCTCATCTGTGGATATGTACTAGAGTTCTACTGCTCCACTTTGAACCATGTCTCAGATGAAATGGTATTTGATCTCTATATGCTTTAACTTGTGAAAGACTAGATTATCTGAAAGCTTCACACAACTTTGATTATCACAATATATCAAGGTTTGCTCCAACTCTAGATCAAATAACCCTACAAGTAATTTCCGAAGCCAAATTTCTTCATGGCTTGCATCATTGTCTGCTATATATTCAATCTCTACTTTACTGAGTCCCAGTAACAACTGTTTTTTGCTAAACCATGTGCCCATACCTTATCCCAAACTAAAGAAACATCTTGAGGTACTTTTCGTGTCTATTGTACTCCTTGCCCAGTGAGAGTCTATATAACCTTGCAGCTTTACTTCACCTTCTAAGAAAAATCTGAGTTCATATCCAACTGTACCTGCAGGTCCTCAATACATGCTTTTCTGCTACCAAATGTACATTTCTAGGCTCAACCATGTACTGACTCAATGTGTTCACTACAAAAAATATATCGGTCCTAGTACTAACCAGGTGCATCAAGGATTCGATCAATTGTCTATACATCATGAGATCAACCAAATATGAAAAAGAATCACTTAATAACTTCATATTAGTAACCATAGATGTGGGCATGGACTTTCAGTCCATCATCCCGAATCTCTACAGGATCTCAACTGTATAAATTCCTTGGCTAAGGAAGATCTCATTTTGTCTCTACCACACTTCTAATCTCAAGAAATAGTGCATTAAACACTAATCCTTCATTTTGAACTTTGAAGTGAACTCCCTCTTGCCCCATTTATGAGCTTCTCATCCATTGTAAGAAACAGGTCATATACATATAGTACCAATATCAAGGGGAAACCATGTTCAAGCTTATAATAAAGGTTGGGATTTGCATTACTCTTGGTAAAACCCAAGCTCATCAAATACCTATATATTTTTGCATACCATTACCTAGGTGCTTGCTTAAGCCCATACAAAGCGTTTTTCAATTTACAAACATGGGACTCCTTCCCATGGATCACAAAACCTTGTGGTTTCTGTATGCACACTTCTTCTTCCATTACACCACTCAAGAAGGAAGTGTTTGCATCCATTTGCTATAATTTCAAACCCATAATAGAAGAAATAGAGATGATAGATTTAATAAAAGTGTATCTGGCTATTGGGAAAAATGTTTCATCATAATCATTTTCTGGGAGAATCCTCTAGCCACAAATCTAGCCTTTTACTTTTCTATGTTGCCATATGCAACATGCTTGACCTTGTACATCCATTCTGAAGTCAACACTGACTTACCTTATGGTATCGGAACCATGTTCCACACATCATTTTTCATGATGGATTGGTACTCTTCCATCATAGCATCCTTCCACACTTGCTATTTTGCGGCTTCCTCATAAGTGAAAGGTTCTGAATAAACGATCTTACTCATTACAGCCACATAGTTGGAAAACCTGTGTTGTCTCTTGCTCTCCTTGAAGGAGCCTTTGGGAGTTTCATGTTTTTTTGCTTCCTGCAATGTGTTCCAGAGTCATACTGGTCTCTTCTTGATGACTACAACCTCTTTGGGTGGATCTATTGGTACCTTTGGCTCTAGGATATGTTCTTCTGGAGTATAGTCAATCATCACTATATACTTGGGAGCCTCTTGCTCCTCTCTATCCTTGTCCATGTGAGACTCACTAGATTTCCCGAAAGCTGCTTCTTCATCAAAAGTGACATCTCTACTAATCTCAATCTTTCTCTGTCCATAGATGTGTATTTTATAAGCCTTTGAAGTCTCACTGTATCCAACAAAGGTGCCCTTGTTTCCTAAACACTCTAGCTTCGTTCTTTTTTCTTTGCAGAACATGTCTCTACAATGGACAACCAAATATCCTCTAATGGATGACTTCTGGTGTATTCTCGGTGAATACCTCTTCTGGTGTCTTGTTCACCGATATCTGATGAGGACTTGTTTTCTAAGCATATACAAATTTTTTGGATGCTTTTTCCCATAGATACACGGGTAAGTTTTGGTCATGGATCATTGCTTTAGCTGCATCGATAATTAAATTATTCTTTCTCTATGCAAGCCAATTTTGTTAGGGGTTGTAGGGAGTTGTCAGCTCCCTCTTAATCCTTGATTCTCTGCAGAAGCACTTGATCTCATTTGAGTTGTTTTCACCTCCATTATCTAACCTCAGAACTTTAATATTTCTTCCAGAAAGAATTTCTACTAAAGCCTTGAATTCTTGAAACTTATTGAAAAATTCATCTTTTGCTTTCAAGAAATAGATCCATGTTTTGCATGAGAAATCATTAGTAAAAGTGACATAATATAAAAATTTACTTAGAGATGTGTTGTAGCGGGTACAACCACCCTCCAAAATTTTGGCCTAAATCAATTTCGGAGCCTCCTTTGAAGAGTTTCACTTGATGATTGCACACACCCAGGTTCACTCCATGAGATCATGTGTCTTTACATTCGCCTTGCTTGTTTATTTCACTTAAGTCTCTGCATATTGATGTCTAAGTCATGCTTGTGACCATGTTCTGGTTATGCTCAAAGTCTTTTCTTCGTATGTGTTTGTTGTGTTCACTATGAAAGCATCTGTCGCACTCACACATGGAGTCACATTCATTGTCGTGCAAGCATTGTCTCGATCATGAACAATCTATCATGAGTGTCATGCTTATCGCTTGCACTGCAGTCCGTCAGGTTGAACATGTATGTCCGGATGGTTTGGTTTTTTCATCGTCAAGTCATGCGAGTGTGTGTCCATATGATCACATATGCATATTTCACCTGTTCACACACTTAGTCATTTTTGCTGAAGTTTTGATGACCAGACTCCTCACTGAAAGCTAAGCCATCACCTTGCTTTTGACTTGATCAACTGTCAACTAGAATAGCGCAAAAGCACCAAGCTAGTTGTTTCAATCTGTCTTGCCTGCAAGCAATTCAATCAGCACTCATGTTGGCCACCCAGACAGTTGACTGACTGTTCATCTCATAAATTGCGCAGTGCTCATGAGTGCTTGCTACCCATAAGTCAGATCAGCTTAGAAATTACGTAGAGATGATCAACAGGCTGACCTCCCGACCTTAATACAATTTTCCCAGCGAGCAGCTCCTAGCAGCAGACTGCGTATTCTCTCCAGGAATTTCGCAGTTTCTGCTACCAGTGACTGAGAAGCCAGCTGGCAGATCCCTATGGAAATTGTGCAGGTCTAGCTGTCAATGACCCCAACAACCAACTGGCAGTTCCCTCTAGGAATTGCACAGATCTGGCTGCCAATGACCGCAGCAGCCAACTAGCAGTTCCCTCTGGGAATTGCACAAATCTGGCTGCGAGTGACCCCAACATCCAATTGGAAGATACCTTAGGGAATTGTGCAAATCTGGCTGCCAGTGACCCCAACAGCCAACTGGCAGTTCCCTTTGGGAATTGTGCAGATCTGGCTGCTAGTCTCCCGGGTAGTTCCCCATAAAAACTGCGCAATGCCTCCCTACCTTGCATTCTAGCAGCCTGAACTGTTCCTCCCAAAATTTGCGCAATTTTTCCTCCCAGCTGAGCCAGACCTTGCAGACAGTCACTGTCGACTCAGATTTCCTGTTTCCATCTCTCAATGACTCTTACGTAGTTTTCATTAGCAGTTGTAAAGAGCCATCATCCCGCATCACAACCCTGCTGCCTCTCATAGTCACCTGCATTCGAATGATCATGTATCATGGTAGACTAGGAGGTTTTGGATTTGAGGTCGTCTCATCATGAGTGACTGCAGGTACAGGTACATGAACAAACATGTCAAGACAATGATTGGGATGAACGAAGGGACCACATGTAGATGGACAAGTTCACCAACAGATGAACGAGCGAAGCATGTGAGGCGGACGAACGTTATGAACATGCACCTTCGTGAACAAGTGAGCCTATCAAGCCTTCTAGCATGAAAGCAAGGAACAACATGCTAAAGATTCATCAAGCGAACCAAGGACCATAATTTGAAGACTCCGTGCACTTCGCCATGTGGAGGTGAAGCTATGGTACACCATGAAGACATCCATCACTTAGCATCACTCTAGCTTGACATGCACTCCAATAGCAACATGAATGTCCCAGCATTGTCATGTCAAGTCATGTCGAGTCAAGTCATGAGTCGTGTTGCCCACATCTCCACTATGGGCTTGATGTCAAACAATGTGATGTAACGTGGAAGTCCAAGAGACCCACTTGTTGAACATAGAGTCATGTAAGTTGGAAAGTCATGGAAGTCGAATGGTCATGAGGGTAGTCGAACAACCACAAGGGTCAGTTTCACCCTTAGCTATAAATACCCCCCTCATTTGTACATGAAGGGACATTTCACCTCAGCTCTCCTCACTCAATCTTTTGGTAAGCACAGTCCTCTATCTGGAACCTCCTCTTGAGCAACACCTTTTCTCCTTCTAGGCTTTTGCAATTTCTCATTCTCTCTTGAGAACACTTCAACTATCCTCTTTGTCCAATCTCTTGTTGGATTCTTCAGGTTTATTGCCACTTCTACTTCAGAGTATTCTCCTTACTTTGCCTTCAAGAACACATCTGGCTCTCCTCTCACAATTTCTCTTGTTGTGACCTGTGTATTAGTAATAAAACACACACTCTCAATTTAAAATAGAACACATTATCTCACCTTCAAGATCTCAGAATGATCTTGTTTCACCATTCCACCATGGACTATTCTTTGTTTTGTCTCCAAGTCCTCTTCCCTTCAGAACTTGCGCTAAGCAATCTTGCTTTTTCTTTCTTTCAAGAAATCCTCTGTTCCTTTCTATTCCAAGCCTCTGCTGGAACTACTACAGTCTTACAAGAACTTCAAAAGTTCTCCTTACAGCCTTCTGCTGTATTCTCTATCATTCATCAATTAACTTATGCACATGACCTTCTTCTATGTGTAAACTCCCTTTTGCAGAAAGCTTTCCTCGCTCTGATTTCAATTATGCTTTGATACAAATCTGCTTTGATACCACTAATGGTGTAGGGAACTTCCCGCACATACCTAAAATATGAATAAAATGCACAAACACAACTGTCCCAAGTATTTGACTCTCAAAGGAGTCAAATCTTCCACCATCTAATGGTTAATGCCCTTTTGCCATAGTTCCTTTGTATTGGAACCAATCACCCCGCCAAAACCTTCTATCAGGACTTAAATTGATCCTAAAGCCTCCATTTGATCTAAATCCTTCTATCAGGAATTAAAACCCTCCTATCAGGACTCATTTACTCCCAAAAACCTTAGGTTAAGCTCGTAGGCCGCATGTCTATAGCCTTCCCCTTTTACAGTTTGGCTAACATATGTTTATCGCATAAAATGCTCTATCAGCGTTTAATTCCTTATAACCCTTTTACAAAGGAAAATACGCACAAACCATACCTTTTTCAACTTTATATGGTCTCTGCACAGACCCCGAGGCTACCTCCATCGCAATCACTATCGGCTATCGAAACTTTCACAGGCCACATTACACATGTGCCTCATCACCCCTCCGATTCCAATATATGACTATCGGAATCGTTAAACACTGCTTAAGCCTTAAAAGACTTGCCGCAACTCTTTAACATAATACAAAGGAGATACGTTAACTTCCGCCCCCAACATATAAGGCAGACTTCAAATTTATAAGCCATGATTATATTTATCGTTGGGTCCGCTTCCTTTCGTCGCTCCACAGTGCTGCACTATATTAAGGCCCGACCTCCGATCACTCGATATCTCTGATCTCGGATCGTCGGCTAACGACACTTCTCTTCATCGCATGAAGTTTCGATGCAATTATATTCTCAGACCTGATAGGGATTTAAATCCGCTGTTATGGAGCTTCGGATCTGGTTATATCGCCCTATTGGAGCTCAGCAGTTCCATCCAGTTCCTCTTCCACTGAACTGATGTGATGCGATATTCTAGTCCCGATTCGATCTTAGCCGTTGATCTCCCTAGATCTAATGGTTCCTGAGCATCAATCTTTGCTCCTTCGCTCGTTCCTTTTAATTAGAATTTCTCTGCCATTTTCAATGTTTCCTGTGGTTTCTAGGTTTTTCACAAGGTTTCACCTTACGCTCTTTTGCTGCTCAATTCATTCTCGTTTGAGCTTAACTCTGCGTACTCCTTTGATCACTGTCCTTTTGGACTTTACTTGTTCCTTCGAATGAATTCAAAGATCCATTATAACCCTCTGTCTCGTTCTTATGCTCTGTGTAGTTCTTCAAAATGCTGCTGTCTGCTTCGCTGCTCAACTTCCTGAAAGCTTGATTTTATGCGAAATCTCACTTCACTATTTCACCCCAGAGCTTCACTCTAGTTCCCCAATTGGATTCAATGTCTCATTGTGATTCCTCTGAATCACTCCGTTCCTCTACGTCCTTCAGAATTCTGCCTGCAACCTATTGCAGAGCCTACGAATTCACAGTAAATCATTCATGAAATACTCCCCAATGCACTGACACAGTCAGGAACAAATTCTGCATATATTAATGTAAAAACAAAGATTACATTCGAGACTCCTCAGTCTCGCATAGGCCTATTTTCAATGTCAATGGCCTCTTCCTCTATTCTTCTCGTAGGCTTACATATACCCAGAATGGTTCTGTTGAACTAATTCTGGGGTAAATCCTAGATTGACTCCTAAATCCTCTGTCCATTATGTCCACTTCTAATTAATTCCTAAAGTCTCTCTCTTGTTCCTCGAATCATGGACGGTTTAAAGAGTCCTAATTGAATTTAGGCTCTTTTGTCATTATTGCCACTCATGTTCTCATTTATTCGAGAGCACTTACAATTTCCTCCCATTACCTAATTAATTCACTTAAAAGTTAATATTACACTAATTTGTCACTTAGGAATCCAACTTCCTAAAAATACATGACCCCCCATGTCTACTTAATTACAATGATTTTCTCTTGGGTGAATGCTCCTGCATCAACTCATCTCCCTAAGGTTTTACTCAAATTTTGAGCGGGAGTACTCGTTGGATGAAAAATTTAATTCCTCATCCAAAGAGTACCCATGTTGTATACTTTCGATGGAGCCTGCTACACGAAAAATGAGAAATACATGAAAAGACATGATTGCAATCACGTTTTTCATGTATTTCTCAGTTTTCATGTAGTAGGGTCCATCAAAAGTATGCAACATGTGTACTACTTGTATGAGGAATCAAATTATGCATCCAATGAGTGTTTCCGCTCGAAATTTGAGAAAACCCATAGGGAGATAAGATGAAAATATGAGTTGGAAAAATAGTTTTTATTTTTATTTTTTCCCTCTAAAATTTGATGATGTCATCTAATCTTATTTTATTATTTCCACTATTATTTTATAATTTCCTTAGGAGGCCCATTTCAGACCTCAAAAATCCCCTAATGACTATTTCTCCAATCATGAAGATTTGATTTTCTATCATTCTTATTCTTCATATAAGGCTTGTTCATTGAATAAAAAACAAATGATCTACTTCCAGCTCGCCCTTTTGTTGCTTTGTGGCTTCATTAATCCTCTTAACTTTCATGTCATAAACCTTTCAATAGAGACTTGGAGTACTTTTTAACAAGAAATATACCAAAATTTGTAATGAAGTATCCCATGCTTTTTATTTCTCAGTTTGCAAAGTCACCAAGATTGTCTTTGCAATTGTGCCATCACCTCCAAGAAACTTACATGCAATCTCTTGCGATATGAATTATCTGCAACATAGATCATTAGAGAATCCTTAGCGGAGACAACAGCTTGAACAATCACATATGGTTTCAATTCTAGTAAAATCTCTACTATGCAAATGTTCGTGGAGAGGGAGTTATTACTTCAACAAGTCATGGCATGGAATTTTTTAGAGATGGCTTTCGGTGATATTTAGGCCAATCCAAAAAACACAACAAAGTAATATGATAGAAACATATATGAGACTTGAAAAGCAAGGGGGAGGGGGCAAGATTTTAAATACACAAGGAATTTTTTTTTGGGTGGTGGGGTGTTGTAGCATCTACAATAATTAGAAAACCATTGGTAGAATCCAACATCTCTACCTTCGTCCTTTCAAAAATAGAGTCTAGTAATAATAAGAGGAACTATTGATGGGAATTGTGGGTCTCGCTTTCAGCTACTTGACCATTTACAGATGTTCCTGTAACATACCCCCTACTATCCCCAACCAGGCTCCCTAAGGTTGGGAGGTAGTTACTATGCTAAGACAATCTCCATGGTCCAATTATGGAAATGGGGTCCAAAATTTTCGCTTACTTTTACTCTCGAGAACTCAAAATAAATGACACCATCACGTTTTTCTCTTTGAGATGATTCCTATGGTATAAATTTTGCTTTGATCTAACCCCCAGATCCAAAGATATGTCCATAGAAATATTAGATATTTAATTAGTGCCACCTCACCAACCTGCCACATGGCGCTTGCGTGCATGGTCCCCACATGGGGCCCATGTGGCAATCCTAGTCATCCCTCTCTGCCACGTAATACCCACTGTACTACGAGCCTGACCCAACTCATAACACATATGCGCTATATGAAAAGTATTATGGGCGCGAACCCCTCAATGACCACATCACCCCATAACTATAATTCCCGGAGGTAACTCTTGCCACCCCTTGCTGTCCTTTCCAAGGAAAATATTTTCGGGCATACGTGGAATCAAACAGACCCCACCACCAATGTGGCCCAATACCTATGGTACACTCAACTCCCTATCACCACATCAACTCTCTTTGATGCATGCAATGATGATGGGTTGACCTAACCTCCATTCAAGCTCCGGGTTGGCATGGACATATGACACGACACCTTTCCTTTGCTCTTCCATAGCATAAATACTAGCCTACTACACCACATTCGCTCAGAGATAAAAATCTCAAGACTTTGGTACCTAGCTCTGCGGAATAATGCCAAGGAGATAACGCTGGGCTAACATGTACTTCCCTAGGTCCCAACCTAGGCCTTCGATGCATAGTGTGATCGCATCTACAAGTTATAACGGTATGGGATTTTTTCGATGTGACAATATGCTAACTCTTCATATCGGCCCCACTATGCCAAGTTACCCTGGGAGTTTAATCCCATAAATTTTCCACGATGTTCCTTTTAGAAAACCTTGGGAGGAACCTCCGGGGTCATCCAATGGCCATAGTGCTTCCCCCTCGATGGATAAGATCCCTCTGCCTTCGTGCATGGGCATGGGGATTGACCATATGGTGCTAATGATGGGTGTTTCTTCATGCCTATTCGAGCCCTAACCTCCTATATGGTATGGGATTTTATCCCTTTCAAAGTGTGGCCTAACAAAATCTGTGGGACGGGGAAATTTATGTCATTTAACCAAAGAGTTAATGCAGGTCTTTATTCGATTAACACGTGTCATTGTTACAAGGAATACACGTAAGAATGTTAACCATATCATTTGTACATGCCAACAACTAAAAAACTCACCATATAGCACTAAAATCAAGGATTACTAGAAAAATTAAACATTTTTCATTTCATAACGAGAGTGATTTATTGTCGTAACAAAATATTAGTGTTAATCCTTGCAATCAAAGCATTAATCCATGTACTTTAACTAAATATTATACCATGAAATCTTTTTGATGACAACAGGTGGTGTACAAACTGTTGAAAGCATTGAGTACCAAAATGTGTGAGAAAGTACAAGTGTGCAGGGTGGCTATATATGGAAAAATTGTGCCAAGACATAAATTCTTGCGGAGGCGTGGGAAACTATAGTGATAGATACTAACTGCGATGTAGAGGATTCATCACCTAGTATTAAAAAAGAATTAAGGCTTATTCATACAATTAACATCTATTCAATGAATCAATGTGCAATTAGGCCATTGTTCAAGCGCTTAATAACATTTATTCTGATGCATTTTGTAATGATTACAGTTGTAAACCTATGAAGAAGATTGTATCCATCCATATTATAAAATATTTTTTTGGACATTTATTCAGAAAATCAATGGGTAATCAACACAATTCGAGTGGTTAATAACATTTACTGCTTGTAAACAAATCGAGAAGATGCACAGGGCTCCATAGTTAGTATCCACTATAGCAGATTGAAACGATATGCATACCCCCTTTTCACTCTTCTTTCACACATTGCGCCATTTGGAAACAAAGTTTTGGCAAAATCTTACATAGATTCAAGGAACCTTTCGCAACATGGATTATCATATATAAAAAAATTAATTAAGACTTAATCTTACAATTAACAAAAGCTTCATTGCCAGTAAATGTAAGTCTATTCGACATTTATTTGGTGAATCAATACGTAATTAGGACATCGTTCAATTGCTTAGTAACATATTAAAATAATAATTAAGGATTAATCTTACGATTAACAAAAGCTCCTTTTCCGGTAAGCATAAGTATTTTCGACATTTATTTGGTGAATTGGCATGCAATTAGGACATCATTCAAATAATTAATAACATTTACTCTAATGCAATTTGTAATGATTACTGGTTGTAAACAAATCAAGAAGGTCATATCCATCTATATTTTTTTGTAAGCTTGGTAGTACCTTCTCATTTTCGAGTTTTTACATGTCCGTTATTCACCCCATTTCCGGGGAGGGTAGCACAAGAATCGAACCCGAGATCTCCGGTTCAGTGAGACTTCATTTCCACGACCATTGCCACTTGAGCTACCCCATGCAGATGTCATATACATCTATATTATAACATAGTTTTTTTGACATTTATTTAGTGAATCGACACATAATTAAGACATCGTTTGTGTTCTCAATAGTATTTACTGGTTGGAAACAAATCAAGATGGTGTACATGGCTTTGCAACAAGTTTCTATCCTAGAAAATTGGAAGGATGTGTGAAAAAGGGATATGTGCAAGAGCAATTTTTTGTCCTCATTTCCACTCTTTCACATACATTACCCGTTCGGACATATCAACTTCCCACAGTGTGGATTAACGGATATTAAAAAATTCATTAAGTCTTAATCATATGATTAAAAAACATATTTTCAAATCTTAATGGCAAGTATTATCAAAATCATAAGCATTCATACGAGAGTGATGGTGAAATCATCATATATTTAGAGCTTAAGTGAATGAAAGCCTATTGAATTTTGCTAAAGCATATTGTAATTCTTCGGGCTACAAAATTATCGCATTGTTACGTTTTTTACAGTGAAAAGAAATTATAACAGGTTCCTCTCATCTAAAGGTTGTCTAGGTCAGAATGAATGAGAGAACACAAGGCAACAAAATATGGACCCTCGTTTAGAATCTAGAAATGAAATGGAAAACAAAGCTTAAGTATTCTTAGAAAAAAAAACATGGCACAATATACATTATTGAGTAAACCTATAATATTTATGAGATCAAAGGAAAAAGTTCAGTACCCAAAAAGGAATGAAGCAACAAGTTCAAGTGTCATCCTTGAGAAATCATAACTTAAATATGTACTCTTTATGGCAAGAACATTTATGGTACTCTGTCTTATCTTCTAAGTTATTGTCTTGTTGTGAATAAGGACAATGAAGAAGTTGAGAGACCTCTGTAATGCAATACAAAAAGAGACAGTTGATTGCGATTGTAGTCTATTTAATACTTAAAGCTATCAACCATTAAAGGTAACAAATTAGAAAAAGGGGTGATAAAAACTCCAGAGTTTCTTGCAAGAAACACGTAAATATGTGTAAAGTAAAGGAGTTAATATGAGATTTATGTTTGCTAAGGTTGTGTACATATGAACAAAGGTTTTATGCATGAAGATAGGTTACACCTTTTGGCAAGCACATGAGTTAGGAGGGAGAAAAAAGGAGCTCAATGGAGTTGTTTGAGGGCTTAAAAATTTACCCTCGATCGAGCTCCCATGTAACCCAGAGTTACATAGGAGCTCGATTGAGCTATTTTTTTAAACATCCTGCCCAAAATGAAATAGGGAGTTTATGGTTTAAAGGGTTCGATAGAGCTATATTTTTTAACGATGTTAAGAACTCAAGCCCTCGATCGAGTTATTTCAAATTTTATCTTAAACATTCGATCAAACATTTTAGGTGCTTGATCGAGTTGTTGAGGGTCTAAAAAATGGAGTTTTAGCTCCCCTTTTACGGATTTCTATGTAACACCATTTTGTACCCTAGTGGTCTTTAGGAAGAATTTGTCCTTATGTGGCGGAGTTGATCATGTTGGATTCGTGAAGGAATCCTCTATCCAATGGCATATGAGTTTGACATTTTCGAATTCATATAATATTTTTCATCTAATTTATTTTAAACATAAGGCCTGAATTTTTTTTGGTTAGTTTCAAAAGGGCTGAATAAAAAATCAATAACATAAAATATACAAAATGAAAAAATGTAAAAAAATACAAATATCTTTGTTTACGATTCCTGTTCAAAAGGGTAATCTTGGTTTTTGAATTTATTTAAAGATTAGAAAAAAATCTTACATGAACACGTGTCTGCAAAATACAATTAAAATATTACTTTGCCAACTTCGAAAAATAGTTAAAAAAACATAATTTTGCATATTTTTTTTTAATATGAAAGCTTAGTTCTATCGTGTTGGAAATACTGAGAGGGGGGTGAATCAATATTTCTTTTAAATTTTTTATTTTTATGCCAGTTAAGACCGCTTATAAACAGAAAACAAATATATGTATAACAAAATAATAAATTTATTAAAAACAACGAGTACTCCAATTCTCTTTTACAATATTCAAATTTCTTTATGTATAATAATTCTTCAGGGCTCCAAACCTAGATGAAGACTCCAATCTTCAATCTACCAGGCTCCAACTTGTACTTTTGCAAGCACCAACTTGGTCTTCTTGAGAATTCAAATCCTCTAGGGATCTAACCCTCTTAGCTAGTTTAGGCTCCAACTTGGTCCTCTTGAGGACTCCAATCCTCTACTTCAGATCTTCAATGGGGGTTCAACAATTCTTGAAGGCTTCTAATATCTTCTACAAAAAACCTTGAAGGATTTCTCTAAGAATATTCCCGTTTCAAAAATGCTTTATGTATAGCTCCAAGATTCACTTCATCAATTGCCTAGTATGTGTCTCCACAACTCTTCATATCTCCACGAAATAATTTTCCTCTAGGATACTTCATTAGTGCTTCAATAATGCTGCTCCTTTCATGAATGCTTCAAGGTATGTCTTCACAAAGTGTCTCCAAAAATTCTTCCACAACCCTTCAATAATGACTCAACCAATAAATCAACGGACTTTCATTAGTAAGTCTTGAGGATTCCCTAAGAAATGCTAAAAAAATATGCCCAATAGACTGCTTTGACGTCAAAACACTATCTTCCACTTCAGGATACTTGCATTTAGCAATTGATATTTAATCTTAGAGTACGAATCATACAAATATTGTAGGCTACAAAGACTTATCTCCTACAAGGCTTGCTTGTAATCTCCACAGTAGTATCTAGTCTAGCTCCACAAAAAAAAACTCCAAAAAAATATATTCACAAGTATTGTAAAAGTGCTGTCCTCATTACTCCATAGATTGAGACATGTGTCTGAAATATGCTCTGTCAAAATGTCTCAAGGTCTTAAAAGACTGATTCAACAAGATTCCTCAAGCCTTCTATAGAATATTTGCTTCAAAAATTGTTCAAAAGGGTAATCTTGGTTTTTGAATTTATTTAAAGATTAGAAAATTACACGAACACGTGTCTGCAAAATGCAATTAAAATATTACTTTGCCAACTTCGAAAAATAATTAAAAAAACATAATTTTGCATATTTTTTTTAATATGAAAAGCTTAGTTCTCTCCTGTTGGAAATACTGAGAGCGGGGGTGAATCAATATTTCTTTTAAATTTTTTATTTTTATGCCAGTTAAGATCACTTATAAATAGAAAACAAATATATGTATAACAAAATAATAACTTTATTAAAAAAAATGAAGACTCCAATCCTCTTTTACAATATTCAAATTTCAATATGTACAATAATTCTTCAGGGCTCCAACCCTAGATGAAGACTCCAATCTTCAATCTACTAGGCTCCAAATTGTACTTTTCCAAGCACCAACTTGGTTTTCTTGAGAAATCCAATCCTCTAGATATCTAACCCTCTTAGCTAGTTTAGGCTCCAACATGGTCCTCTTGAGGACTCCAATCCTCTAGGGCTCCAACCCTCTACTTCATATCTTCAATGCGGGTTCAACAATTATTTAAGGCTTCCAATATCTTCTACAACAAAACTTGAAGGATTTCTTTAAGAATATTCCTGTTTCAACAATGCTTTATGTATAGCTCCAAGATCTGCTTCATCAATTTCCTAGTATGTGTCTTCAAAACTCTTCATATCTCCACACAATAATTTTCCTCTAGGCTCCTTCATTAGTGCTTCAATAATGCTGCCCCTTTGATGAATGCTTCAATGTTTATGTTCACAAAGTGTGTCCAAAAATGCTTCCACAACCCTTCAATACTGACTCAACTAATATTTCAATAGACTTTCACTAGTAAGTCTTGAGGATGCCCTAAGAAATGCTAAAAAAATATGCCCAATAGACTGCTTTGATGTCAAAACACTATCTTCCACTTCAGGATACTTGCATTTAGCCATTGATATTTAATCTCAGAGTATGAAATATACAAACATTGTAGGATACAAAGACTTATCTCCTACAAAGCTTGCTTGTAATCTCCACAATAGTATCTAGTCCAGCTCCACAAAAAAAAACTCCACAGAAATATATTCACAAGTATTGTACAAGTGTTGTCATCATTACTCCATAGACTGAGACACATGTCTGAAATATGCTCTGTCAAAATGTCTCAAGGTCTGAAAATACTAATTCAACAAGATTCCTCAAGCCTTCTCTAAAATATTTGCTTCAAAAACTGTACAAGAGTACTCCAAATGATGTCTCAAAAGACCTTAACTTCCAGGATTCAAATTTTCTCCAAGTCTAAGCTTCTTAAGGTCCGCAACAACTGCTACAAGTATAGAGTCTGTACTTTAGGTCCTAACTCTGGTCTTGATTGAGATTCACTTTTCATAGGTCGAGGTTACAAGCCTTTTCAGGGCCAAAATTGCAGGTGCTACAAATCACAAAGTTTTCCACAGGGTCGAGAATCACAGGTCTAACTGTTCACAAATTTAGCGCAGGTCTGAATCTTTTTATATACCACAAGATCGAGGTTACAAAGATCTTATACAAGTTCAATATTAGATCCAAGGTTTTTAAAAAGTTCAAGAGATAAATCAATCACAAGAAACAAATTTTATTTTGTCCAAAATAATTAACTTCAATTATTCGTCCCCCTTTTTAGTCTTCTTTAGCACTTCAGGTACAAATCCTTTTATTTCTTAACCAAATTGGTTACCCAACTAAACTTTTCTAAGTTTGTATATATATTTGTTCGAGTATATTGTGAAAGGACACATTGTTTGAGGTTGGAGGCCAACATGAGTGTTTGAGCCAACCTAGCTATTTTCTTTTTGTATTTCCATTTCCTGGACCTAGCTTAAATATTTTTGTTGATCTATATGGAAAAAATACTTCAACACAACATCAAGAGAAGATGCCAATAAACATACACTCTAAGCATAGGATTTACCTACTTCATTCAAATTTTAGTTAGCATTTACTCTAACCATAATATGAGTTATGCCTTCTAGAGAGGCAGTCAACGTTTGTGGCAGTTCATTATCTAGTTCATGTTTTTCTTTTCATCACATTGGAATTGTTGTTAATTCACTTTTATTTCAATTTTAGCGGCAAGTTATATATACACCAAACATAGAGCATTGGATCATAATATGAGTTATGCCTTCCAGAGAGGCAGTCAAAGTTTGTCGCAGTTCATTATCTAGTTCATGTTTTTCTTTTCGTCACATTGGAATTGTTGTTAATTCACTTTTATTTCAATTTTAGCAGCAAGTTATATATACACCAAACATAGAGCATTGGATTATGAAGACCACTGATTACAAAAACTTGTAAAAATATAATTCATATAGTTGGAAAGGGAAACTCTTTTTTTAAGATTATCTTTCCCATAATATCATATAATAAGAGACAAGGGTAAGAAGGAAAGACTACTGTCACAGAGGCATACCATCTACAATTTTTGAGGAGGAGAATATATGTTATTTCAAGAGAGGAAGGAATGCTATTTCGCAAGATTGCAAGCAGAGAGCCAATTATAGAAAAATTACAATGGTACACAGGCACTATCTTGCCCTTGTGGACATATTCTCAAGAGCCCTCCATAGTAGAAGTAGTTACCCCAAGCACTGTTGTAGCCTTTTTGAACATCATAACAATTAGGTTCCTTGGTGAAGGCACCTAATCCTTTTGGAGTAGCCACTAGAAGGATGTGTATTGATACATTGATTTTTTTTACCTCAACATTCATGGTTGGTGCCTTAAGTGTTGTTTATAGTTGCTTCACTCTTTCTTAGCAAAACTAGTGAAGGAGTTTGTGACCGCTGGCCCTTGCTTTGCCATGAACCTTTTGCTTTAACATCAATGAAAAATGTCTCAACATCTACGTGTAGATCATGCTATTATATACATTTTTTAAAAATTACACATTTGAGACTAAGTTATGCTACAAGAACACACACATACTTCTTAAGATGTGCCAAAATTTTCAAGGAAAAACATTTCATTTAATGGAAAACTGATATATTATATGACACTATTTTTTTTTTCAAAAAATATCATTAGGGAAACAACATAATTCTCCACAAATTGTCTTTTTACTCTGAATCAAAATTCACAATGCTTATATGAATTTTGAGGGCTTCAATTCGATAAAAGAGTAAAATTTTGAAATTTCATTGCCACATTTGGCCCAAAAATGTAATCCATCTTGATGCATTCACCGAATCACGATGATAACTTTAGGAACATTGCTTTAAAATCCATGTGGGTATATTTCTATTTGCTACATCGACTACTTAGAAAAAATCACATTGAATGCAATAAATAAACAACTGTTATTTGTCCAAATTTCATTAATTATGGCCTTTTTATGATTGCATGTAATCTAGCTATTATTTACTATTTTCGCTAGTAGCTGAATTTATGTCAACATTGAAATTTGAAATGATTATAAAAATATAATAATTATGAATTAATTGTACTTTTGTCGTTGCAATTGTTTTGACAATTGTTGAAATAAATGCAACTCATGAAGCATGTAGATTTATCATGGGTATTTGGTCTTGGAAATAGAAGCATAATTGATAAAACAAGTTCAATTATGTTATTTCAAATATTCATTCAAGAGCTGACTTTATTGCATGAAAATAAAAAAAATATTGATCCAATTATTACTATTGAACCATATGTCAATATTGATTTTATTTTTATTTTTATTTTTGCTTAGTGATACTATTTGTGGTGATATATGGACAGATAATTCAATCGATAATATTTTAGTGTTGAAATAGTGGGAAATGATCCATTATATCTGATTCGAACCAACATGGGCTTAATATTGCATAAGAATATGTTAGATTTTAGGCTTCTGTGGAGGATTCTTGTAGCTTCATGATCCGGATTATCCACAGTTTCTTGTTCATTTTGCCAACGTTTCAAACCCCAAAGGGGGTCCATCATCAGGACAAAACAGAAGAATATGAATGAGAAATTATTCTTGAGAGAAGAGAGTAAGACCAGGTTATAAATAAGCTAAGAACCCTAATTTTTAATAATGGCCGACACATGATATAATTTTAATTTGATTAATTCTTTTTTATTAACTAAATTAGTTTATTATTATTTTACTTTTACGAATTTTTAATTTAGTTAGTAAATTCTTATTCTTTAAAAATAAATTTGTCTTTAAAATTTTGATTAAAAATTTTTTGATTAAAATTTTTTAAAATTATTATTAGATTAAATTTTTTTATTTCATTTAAATTTTTTATGACAACGCTTCACCAGCAGCAGATCGCTGAGGCACACGCTGTTCAACCATTAGAGATCAAGGACGTTGTTCAAGGCAATGAAGAGCACGCAGTAATCCATAAGCCAGTAAAGCACGCGGTTATGGGTAAGAATCACGCAGCTTGGGACATCCTGGGTTGTGGAGCACACTTCCATTCCAGCAGCAGTAACATTTCCAAATGTGCTATGGAGGAAAGCGCAGGCAGTAAGGCCTCTTTAGATTCCAGCAGCAATAATAAGAGCAATTATAATATATTTAAAGATGTTGAAATTAGGTATACTAAGGACATTAACAATAACCCTAATAGAATGATGAATGATTTTAATGTTTATAAGAATGAAAGCAACTTTGATGATATAGATCTTGACGCTGAAACCAATTCAAGCCAGGGAGCTGCCAGCAATAATTCGGAATCAGAGAGGCCATTGAAATTATGAAGTTTCCTCAGAACCTCAACAGGGACAATGGGAGTGAAATCCGTGGAAATTGGCTTCCTCTGATCAAGCAAATGAACCCCCCGACCCTTGGAAGCATAAGATCAAAATAAGGGGTCTTTCATTCAGTAAGTTTAATTAATTAATTAATTTAAACAGTTATAAAAAAGTAATCTAATTAATTAAATTAATTATATTAATTAAATTAATTAAAATAAATTAATTAAATTAATGGTTTAATTAATTAAATTAAATTAATCTAATTAATTTAATTAATTTAATTTAATTTAAATTTAATTAATTTAATCCAATTTAATTTATTTAATTAATTATATTAATTTATTTAATTAAATTAAATTTATTTAATTAATTTAATTAATTAATTATTTTTATTTAATTTAATTTAATTAATTTAATTAATTATATTAATTAATGATTTAATTCTTGAATAAAAAGAATTTGGAGTTAATCTTATGTATATTAATTATGTATAATAATTTTAATTATATTCAAATATCAAAATCTTTTAATCAAATAAATTAATAAATTAATTTAATTTGATCTAGAAGGAAATATTTTAATAAAATTTATAAAAAATTTAATGAAAGTAAAGAGGAAAAGAAAACTTTAATGAAATTGAAAATTAAATATAAATTTAATGAAAATAAATTAAATAAATTAAGGAATTTTAAATGAAATAAAAAATTTTAATCTAATAATAATTTTAAAAATTTTTAATCAAAAATTTTTAATCAAAATTTTAAAGACAAATTTATTTTTAAAGAATAAGAATTTACTAACTAAATTAAAAATTCATAAAAGTAAAATAATAATAAACTAATTTAGTTAATAAAAAAGAATTAATCAAATTAAAATTATATTATGTGTCGGCCATTATTAAAAATTAGGGTTCTTAGCTTATTTATAACCTGGTCTTGCTCTCTTCTCTCAAGAATAATTTCTCATTCATATTCTTCTGTTTTGTCCTGATGATGGACCCCCTTTGGGGTTTGAAACCTTGGCAAAATGAACAAGAAACTGTGGATAATCCGGATCATGAAGCTGCATAAGAATAATCCATGATCAGGAGAACACATGATTGGCTCTACCTGTAGGTATGCTAATAACTTTTCTCCATAGCTAACATCCAACATAACAATCATTCATGTGTACGAAATAAAATTTGTGTTCTTGTTTGCGTACATGCATTGCTCCACATAACCTTTCTCCTACACAATTTTTTTCAAATCAAACTTGCAACAAAATCATACAACATAGTTTATCCATATAATTGCATATCATTCAAAATCCCTAACTTAAATCCTCAACTAATATGTTCCTGGAAATAATGATAAAATGTTCTCACAGAATGGGGAAATATTCGTGTAAAATAACGTGAAAATTAACGTTTAGAAGTGTTGTGCAGGTTGAAGGTGTAAAAAGGAAGATTGTGTGCAAAAATAAAACTTTTACACATTTAGTTTAACTTTTCATCTCATTTACCTAACGTTATAAAGTCAATAAAATATCAAATTCCCATTTACTATTTATACAAGATTAGTAGATAGTAGATATATCCACAACACATGCTTAGATATTCACGCTATGTTCTCACATACTGGTTCTCCGGCACATCAACCCATTTCACACATCCTTTACTTCGAATAAGTAAATATGTAAAAGTTTGAAAGGAAAAAATAAGTTAAACTATTAGAACAACTTTTGATTTCCCGATTATTTGTGTGGTAACGTTTTTTATTTTAAAGTTTTTTCTTCCACCGCACATACATTCTTCGGCACATACATTCTCTTATACACATTACTTTTTCGATACACATTCCTTGATTTTGGTTACAATTCAATTTTCTAACATCACAACTTGTCCATTTACTTCGAAAAGTAATAGTGTAGGTCCTAATCAAATTCATGACAGTTAATGATAGAATCTGCGTCAGAGAGCAGAGTTCCGAGAAGGTAGCATAGTCGCAATTGCGTCCCCCTGCAATCTACGAGAATCACATATTTGAAAATCAAGATTCCGCCATTAGATTGAGGATATTTTCAAATCAATCATGACAATCATCATAGCCAATGTTAAAGACTCTAGAGCTACTAATCACATAATTCTTTTTTCTTTTAAACTATTTTAAAATTGTTTTGCAATTCTTGAGAAATACATAAATTAAATTAGGGAAATATTTTACAATTATTGTTTTTTTTGGGTTACAAAATATGAGAAAAATAACTTTTTTCACTCGAGTACCACAACCACTAAATCAATGGCAATGGACATTGACATAGAGTGTAGGAAACAAATTAAAAATACGTATATAGATACATGTTATGTGTGGGAATTAAAGGTTATTTATTTGGTAACTCTAATAAGATGCTATTTTGCTGTTCGTCGGAGGGCATGCAGAGAACTCTACAACATCCCTCTTCCAAATTCCTAGTTCGATAATTAGGTAAGGTGGAATGCTTCTATGGCCCAATTTCATTTTATCACTATTGCTATACTTCATCTTTTTAATTAGGCTATTTGACTATTCTCTGTTATTATTGGGTGGTATAGTGATTTTCCATATTTCTATCCTTGTTTGGGTTTTGGAGGTTCGACTTGAGTAGGAAGTTCTAGGAGACTAAATTTATGGTTATGTATCTCTGTTTTGGCTAGCTTCTTGGGGGTTCTGTATCTTTTCTTTTGCATTCTGTGACTATTCATTTAGATAGTTTCTTTTAGGACTACATCTTCATTTATTGTATTGCAAGACTGGGCGGGTTGTTGTTGTTCTGTGTTGGGTTAGTGTTCTATTTGATGTGGAAGGATTTGTTAGTTTAGCTTGTCTATAATTCTCTTTTATTCAGGTTTTCTTTTTTGGTGAAATACTAGATGCCACATCAGTGAGGGAGAGTAAGCCGAGGGGTTGGTGAATGAGGGGAGTCAATCCAACATCACTTGGGAAGCATTAGTTAGGTTGAGGCTGTAGACCCCATCCATGTCAATAGAATTTATTTTAACGATCCTTCTTCTAATCATCGAAACTTTGGCAATCAGCTCGAATATCTCAAGATGCTTCTTGAACAACTCGTAAGAGACAAATATGATGACTGGAATATGATCATCTCATTCATGAATGATCTCCAACGCAACCAGTGGAAAATGTAGGATAGATTAGCGAGTCTGCAAAGTGGCCAGTGATGTTTACAAGAAAAACTAAACCAATTTGAAGGTAGATTGACTCACGTGGATAAACATGTATGTTGTGTGTTTCAACCTGCACCATCACCTAGTTCAGGACCAAAGAATCTTGTTCAGTAACTATCCTTAATAGTTAATGGCTTATGGTTGTGTATTGATCCTAAAAGTTTTTTGGTTCTATTTTCCTTTTTGTTTTTGGACAGTGAAACAATTTTTGGCATTTTGTAATGTTTTTTTGTTAATTACCTACTGGCCAATAAATCTGGTAAGAGTGAGGCTGATAAGATTTTGTCAAAATATTCTCGACAATGTAATATTTTTGCATAAATGAAAACCAAAGATTCATAAAACTTGAGACATTTTATATGTTGGAAAAAATTAATGCATATTATAATTTACATACATGCAACACAAACATAGAGCCACAATTCATCATAATTATATAATTGGAGGAACTCATTACTTATGTGACAGAATAATCAAGGCATGTGACTATGTGTGGAGATAAAGTGATTGATAAGTTTGTTTTACCAATTATAGAATTTGAAAACCTAGCCAAAAATATTTTTCATAAACTCCATGCAAATGAAAACATGCAAAAGAAACATAGCATATGGATGAAAATTTTGGAGTTCCAAATCCAATTTTTAAATTGTAAAAGGCCATTTAACAATGATCAATTTTATGTCATGAAATCATTTGTATTGACAACAGGTAACATAGAAACATTTGGTAGCATTGAGTACCATAGTGTGCGAAAAAAGGCATATGCCATAAAGCAATCGTTTGGGGTAGAGTGTTTGGGAAAGAAGCAGTGTGCAAAGTAAAAATGTATGGAACAAGCATACAAAGAAGGAAATGTCTATAGATGTGCGGAAGTTGGATTGTGTGTGAAGGAAACATCAAAATAAACATGTAAATATTGGACACAAATCTAGTCAAAGTAAAACATTAGCTACTAGTGAAGCAACTTACCGAAGTATATTCTATTAAGAACTCAAATGATGTCGTAATTATGCCTAAATTATCCGAACAAATGCCAAAAGGCTTACATTTATGGACATTTACATTTACTTAAATTTAGCTACTAATGACGCATGAAAACCCAAGGTTCATAAAAAATCACGACATTTTATATGTTGGAAAGAAATAATGCATATTATGAGTTACATACATGCAATACAAACTTAGAGCCACACATCGTCATAATTATATAATTGGAGGAACTTATTACTTGTGCGATGAAAGAATCAAAGCATGTGACTATGTGTGGAGATATAGTTATTGCTAGGTTTGTTTTACCAATTATAGGATTTGAAAACATAGCTACAGTTTTTTTTTGGTAAACTCCATGCAATTGAAAATATGCAAAAGAAACATAACATATGGATGAAAAGCTTGGAGTTCCAAATCCAATTACAAAATTGTAAAAATCCATTAAACAATGATCAATATTATGTCATGAAATCATTTGTAATGACAACATGTAACATAGAAACATTTGGTAGCATTGAGTACCAAAGTGTGCGAAAAAATACATATGCCATAAAGTAATCATTTGGGGTAGAGTGTTTGGGAAAGACGCAGTGTGCAAAGTAAAAATGTATGGAACAAGCATATGAAGAAGGAAATGCCTATAGATGTGCAGAAGTTGGAATGTGTGCGAAGGAAACATCAAAATAAACATGTAAACATTGGACATAAATCTAGTCAAAGTAAAACATTAGATACTAATGAAGCAAGTTATCAAAGTATATGCTATTAAGCACTCAAACGATGTCCTAATTATGCCTAAATTAGCCGAGCAAATACTGAAAAGACTTCCATTTACGGACAAGGGATCTTTGGTTAGTTATAATATTAAACCTTAATTAATTTTTAATATGTGCTAGTCCGCGACATGAGAAGTTACTTGAGTTTATGTTACATTTTATCAAAACATTGCCGCAAAATGGGAAAATATGTGTATCAAATAATGTGAAAATTACATTTTGCATTACAATGTAGAAGAAGTGTGCGAAGGAAACATCAAAATAAACATGTAAACATTGGACACAAATCTAGTCAAAGTAAAACATTAGCTACTAATGAAGCAAGTTATCAAAGTATATGCTATTAAGCACTCAAACGATGTCCTAATTATGCCTAAATTAGCCGAACAAATGCTGAAAAGACTTACATTTACGGACAAGGGATCTTTGGTTAGTTATAATATTAAACCTTAATTAATTTTTTAATATGTGCTAGTCCGCGACATGAGAAGTTACTTGAGTTTATGTGACATTTTGTCAAAATATTTCCGTAGAATGGGAAAATATGTGTATCAAATAATGTGAAAATTACATTTTGCATTACAGTGTAGAAGAAGTGTGCGGAGGGGGAATCTATGTGGATGTGTGGATGTGGGGGAATAAAGGTTCTCTCGCACATACCCATCTTCGATGCATCGTTTCAATCTGCTAAGAGTAAATGTTGTTAAGCACTTGAACGATGACCTGATTACACGTCGATTTTCTAAATAAATGGCAAAAGGAATTATATTTACTAGAAAGAGAGATTTTGTTAATCACATGATCAAATCCTTAAATATTTTTTTTAATATGCGGTGATTTGCATTGCGAGAGGTTGATCGAGTTTCTGTGACATTTTACCAAAACGTTGCTGCAGAACATTACAATATGTGTGTCAAATAACGTGGAAATTAAAAATTTTGCAATGTTCGAAAGAAGTGTGCAAAGGGGGAATGTGTGCAGAGGTTCAGAAGTGGAGGGATAAAGGTTCTCCTGCACATATTCCTTTTTTGTTGATCCTTTATTTTGCACACTAAAAATTAAAAAGTTTTCCACCCTATAGAGTTAAGTTACAAAACTAGTTTTAAAATGCCAATTTAAAATTAGTTTCAAAGTTATGAATTTAGTTAACCGTAGGATTAATCCTTAATTTATTTTTTAATATATGATACTTCACAAAACAAGAATTTAATTGATCTTATGTGACATTTCACCAAAATGTTTTCATGGAATGAGAAAATGTGTGTTAAATACTATGAAAATTCACGTTTTACAGTGCGTAGAAGTGCACAGAGGGAGAACCTGTGAGGAGGTACATACGTTTGGGAATAAGGGTTCTCCCACACATATACCTCTTCCGCACGTCGTTTCAATTTGCTACAACAAATACTAGCTACAAAGCCCTTTGCACCTTCTTGATTTGTTTAGAATTAGTGATCATTACGTAATGCTTCAAAGTAAATGCTATTAAGCATTCAAACGATGTCCTATGTACACCAGTATTAAGCCTTTAATATTTTTTAAATATGTGGTGATCTACTCCACAAGAGGTTGGTTAATTTTATGTGACATTTTTCCAAAAAGTTGCTTTGGAATGTCAAAATATGTATGCCAAAAAATGTGAAAATTGAGCTTTTACAGTATGGAAAGGGGAAATGTATGTGGAGGTGCGGAAATGGGGAATAAAGGTTCTCATGCACATACACCTATTTTTTACATCCTTTACTCCGCACACTAAAAATTTAAAATCTATATTAAAAATTAAAAAATTCAAAAAAAGTGAAGTTAGTTTTAAAATGCTAGTTTTTAGCCTAACATGAACCAATAGAAAATTAATGTACTCATGTAGTTCTTGGTTAAAATTGACGTTTTTCTGTGTAGAAGAAATGTGTGGAAGCAGAATGCATGCATAGATGCAGAATGAGCTTCGTTATTCGCATACTAAAAATTTAAATGTTGTCTACCCTATGGAGTCAGGTTACAAAATTGGGTCACAGGGAAAATTAATCGCCCAACTTTATTTCACATCCGATATACACATAAACCAAACTTTTCTTGCCCCAAACTTTAATAAGAAAAAAATTCTAATTAATTGTTTAACATGTCGTATTATGTAGGAGGATAGCGTGTGGAAGAACCATGTGGAGGGAGAATGTATGCGGAAGTGTGAAACCTTGCGGAAGAAATTTTGTGTTCCTTGCTCCACATACCCATTCTCTCACATAACACTTCTTCCTCACACAGATTAAAAACACACTTCATTTAATATTGGATAATAAGTGTTCAATTCACAAATTTGAGATCACTTATGCACTTAATATTCAGAAAACATGAATACCAAGATTAACTGATTCTATTTTGTTAAAGTTTTTAAATAAATAATAATATTGGTGCGAAAGAAACATCAAAATAAGCACATAAATATTGAGCACAAATCTAGTTAAAGTAAAACATTGGCTAGTAGTGAAACAAGCTAACATAGTAAATGATATTAAGCACTTGAACAATGTCCTAATTACACATTCATTTGTCGAATAAATGTCGCATTTATTTACATTTACCGATGGGGGAGCTTTAGTTAATCGTAGGATTAAGCCCTATGTTTTTTTGATTTTGTAACAAAACAATGTTTTGTATTTTTGTATAAATTGGTTGAGATTCGTTTCCCAAATCGAACAACTAGCTCGAACTAACACAAGAAATAACACTACCCTAAACAAGCGCTAATCCAATGCAATAAAATTAATTCTTAAATGTCACTGTATTGTTAATAAATATAAATAAAATCAAAATTATAATATTACTAAAATAGTTCTTAGTTGAATATTATTATAGCATATAGTTGAATATGATTATATGATATGAACTGCAAAAAAAATACTTGTTAATATTCTTCTTTTATTTACCTTTTTTTTTAGCTTAGCTTTTATGAAAATTAAATTTGTATTAAAAGACACTATTAAAATATTCTCAACTCTAAGTTGATATCAATTTTCAAAGTGTGCCAAACACATCAATCATGAAACACAATCCTATGAATTGGACTATCTTGAGTGAGAATTTAAGAAAAACAAATATGGTTTTTAGTAACCGATATTGAAACAATATTTTCTGGTTGTAGATCATGCAAAACAATACTAGCTAGATTGATGACGATCAATGGAAAATGAATACCATTAAAATGGGTGGTAGTCAAATTTCCTTTCATAACTTTGATGTAAATTCATCATTTAGATGACTTATGGCATCCGACCCACTATAGGCAAGCCTGTTGGCTCTAAACTGATTCTTAAAGGCTATGGGACAGCAACTTGCTTCGTTTTTCAAGAACTGACGAACATTATCGATGTTTGATTTATCATATGTATATTGTATTTTGAATTTCCCGAGTCTTATTGTAGGTTTGTTAGCTTTGAACTCATTTCTAAAATCTCTAGGTAAGTGGCTTGCTTCGTTTGTTCTGAAACTGACGAGTGTTATCAAGGTTTGCTTGATCAGATGTCTATTTTTTTGAATTCTCTAAGTCTTGTTCGTATCATTGCTTTCAAAAATAATTTTATGGTGAGGTGCCTTTTGAACTTATTTTTGTTTTAAGCCAAAATTACTTTAAATGGAAAATCTGTTAGGATTTTGAAAGATGATTTTGATATTCTTGGCTTTATTAATTTGGTGTTGCACTAGACGCTATTGTAGTAGTTCCAAAGAATTGGTAAGCCGAAGGGTGGGGGGGTGGAGTTGTGTCACTTGATTTATGTTATTTTATTGGAGAATACCGTAGTTTAGATGTTACTGTTGCAATACTAGCAGTGATACAAATGGCCCAAGGAAGAAATGGAAGAAACATGCAGGAAGAGTTATATGCATTCAACGAAGATATCTTAATGCTGATGAATAGATTGTTGGAACTTTAGAAAAGGCTTGAGCAGCTGGAAGATGAACTAGGTGCCATAAGAACACAATTAGAAGAACTCTTGCAAAATATGATTGGAGCAAATAGACCTCCATTTCGACAGCACAATCAGGAGGAGTGCAAACCTCCAGGAACCATTGTTGATTAATAAAGAAATCATTACCAAACTTTGCTACTTGGTCAACCAATTTTGAAATTTAGTATATGCTAAAGGTTATTTATTGCAATTTTATGGAGGCAGTAAAACAAATACTATATTGAAACATATACTAGAATATTCCAATAACCTTGGATCACCTATACTGTGATTGTATTCATAGGACGTAAATTTTGTAAATTATGCCAAATTGGATCATCATACTAATATAAATGTTATCTGTGAAAGTATTTGCTTTCATTTTCTAATCAAATTGTACAAATGTAAACACAATACTTATTCCTTCTTTTAGGAAAAGTTACAGGCTAGCATTAACTTATCTATTTAACAAGTCATGTGTGATGACAAAGTGTATGCAAACATAAACCATATGCAAAGGAAAAATGTTTCCTAATATTGTTTTACTAATAATAGGATTTGAAAATTTGATAAATCAATAAAACAACACAAGAAATCACATTGCAAAAATTCACATATGACATAGGACAATGAGCTAGCTACACATTATATACTGCAAATGTTAGAGTATATATAATACAAGTAAATAATATAATACAAAACATGAAACTTAAAGAAACAACTTCATTGAAATATATATTTATACAATGTTAATAGCTACATATTAGGTAACCACATAATGTAATCATATATCAACCATCCAACATACCAGAAAATCTCTCCGATCAAAGATTGGAAAATGCATGAAGAAATAAAAGTTCCTAAAGTGCTTCATTATTGAGAAGCGAAGCAAGTAAGATGAGTCACAACTCCAACAAGAATGGGAAATGGTAAAATCATTCAAGTAGAAAGTAGAAGGTGGAGTTAAGATTAGAAGTGCATAAGTGCAGAGGTGCAGAAGTGTGGATGCCTCCCACCCCATCGCCAATAGCCAATAGTAATTCAGTCTTACAAGTTACTTGTAACAATGATATCCACACCTTCCATAGAACACTTATTGATTTTGATGACTCGACAATAATACAAGTTCATGAATTTGAAAACGCTATACCATCTGTAGAATATCGCCATTAGATTGTTCAAAAATGAAACTAAAAAGAACCGTATTGTCATTAGATTGCTCGAGAATGAAAATAAAGGGAATTGTCATTGTATACACATAATCACAGTTTGATGGTTTATTGTAAATGTGCCATGGATCTAGAAATTGGACAACCAATCCATAATAATTGATTTGTTTGCATAATATTGATGATAGGAAAATTTTCGTAGACTAGACAATATTTTTTCTAGTTCCATGCCTCTTAGAACATAATATGCTGTAGTCCTATTGTTTGCAAGTATCATGCAATTTAATCGATGGAAATAAACTAAACAATAAGTTTCCTTGCAAACGGTGTAATAAACTATAGCTTCATCCATAGTTCTAGCAATTGTAATTGGACTACTGCATTCTGCACATACAACCTTGAAGAGAATCCTATATGCACTAGTTGTTGTCAATAGTCCTTGCAAGTGCTGCAAAATTGAGAATTAACAACATGAAATCATCTCTCTCTCTCTCTCTCTCTCTCTCTCTCTCTCTGTCTCTCTCTCTCTCTCTGTCTCTCTCTCTCTCTCTCTCTCTGTCTCTCTCTCTCTGTCTCTCTCTGTCTGTCTCTCTCTCTCTCTATATATATATATATATATATAAAATAGAGTTTACCGTGCATACTCCACTCGGCAAAGAAATCAATTTTCTTAGACTTTCCAATATATATATATTTTAGTTTTCAACGAACATATGAATGTCGATTGTAAAATTTGGAGAAGTATTTCTTGTTTTTAAATTATATTTTTTAGCAAGATGAGCAGAAAGACATTTTCTTGTAATTGTCTTCGAATTGAAAAACATATTAGAATAAGTTCATTGTGTACTTCAACCTGTCACATAATATGCAATATTTGTAAAATATACATGTAAATCATATTAGAGGCGGACGATAACTTGCTATCATTGAAACATTCAAATAAATCTAAGCTTACTATTTATTGCCCTGTCTTGATTGACATTGCCATCTTTGATTTCTAGTACATATTGCATTTTTTCTGTGTTGCTGAAATTACAATGGCACTGATTGTGCCAACTAGAAATGCATCTTGACTATAGGACATATTTTCAATTGTCATATTTGGGAAAAATCGGTACTCTCCGGAAACAAGACAAATGTTTTCTACAATGCTAGAGCTACTCAGTGAGATAGTTTTCTCACAATCACCACTATCATATTTGTGCTTTGGAATTATTTTGAAATTTCTAATAGAAACACTAGCATTTGCAATAAGTTTTTCCTCACGCTGTTTAATAAATTATGTTGCCACAAGTAATGTTATTTTCATTTCTACCTTCTTATCCGTTAAATCTACACAAAGTATTGGTCTTGTCCTTTTATCTTTGTCCAAAAAAGTTCAATATGTAACTAACACAACACCATGGAGAATGCTTCCTGTTATGTTGTTACTGATATTTTCGATTGATAATGGCACATGCTAGTTCTTTTTTTCCTATTCATGAGCATTGAATTGAAATTAATTCTAGAAAAGAAAATGAAATCTGATATACAGTTAATTATACTTGGATAGAACTACCTTTATGTATCTTTTTCTCATTTATTTTATGCTCCTTTTGCTGTGTCTCCTGTGATATCTGCTTATGTAATTATGCTCATTTGCATCTCTACTGCTTTGTCCATGTATTTTGTCATCATTGATAATATTTTTATTTGAGAATGATTAAAAATATGATATTTTTTGTCTGTTCACAAATATTGCATTGAAATCATTGCTTAAAAGGACATTATAATTGATATTAAACAAAAATTGGGTTACGAAGACAACACCAAATATCACATAGTCATTTTTAACGTATATTTTAACACCAGGTTCATAATTACCAGATAAGATCTGATTTCTATGCATATAGGTAAAATACTATTTAGATTTTAGTTTTGACAAATTCTAATTTATAATTCTTTGTTACATATATTAAATTGAAAAATGAACAAATATACAAATGTTTTATGAAAATATTCAAGGTACCTTTTTCCTTGTATTTCTTATGGATTTGAATCTCTAAGTGTTATATGTTTCCTAAAAATTGAAAAAGCATCGTTTTTAATTACAGTATATAAAAAAAATAACAAAATATAATGTAATAATCAAATGATGATAAATAAAACAAAAATGAACCACTTAGCAAAGTTATCACTATTATTAACTGTATCTGTTCTATTTGTGTTCTCTTCCCTGCTCCAAAGATATGAATTGGATCAAATATATAGAAATCATTGCTAGTTCATGAAAAATCATTTTAAAATGGAAATGTCGCACCAGAGACAACAAAACAAACAAAATAGAGACAAAGGAAAAAAAGGTTCTAGCTTATACAAATATAAATTGAAGATATCAATACCAATATAACAACAAGCATTTTCCATGGGGATGTCTTCGTTACATATAGAATTTTTTGGACAAAGAAAAAAATGAAAGAACACTACTCTATGCATATTTCATAGATAACAATGCTGAAATGACATTAACATTGGTTGTGCTTACAAAGTTTACCGAACCACATGAGGAAAAAATTATTGCACATTCTCAGGTTTCTGTTACAAATTTTGAAATAATTCCAAATCTCAAGTACGTTGCTACTGACTATCATAAAATAATCTCACCAACTTACCAACACCATAGAAAACATTCTTCCCATTTAAACATGATTTCCCCAAATACATTTATTGCAAATCTGTCGCGTAATCCAGATTCATTTCCAGTTTCTTAATCAATGCAATTGCTACTTTAGCAACATAGGCACGAATGTAACATGCACTAGAAATCAATGGGCATACAATGTATTACTGCTCACAATGATAAAAAATATAGTTAAAAACAAAATCACTTAGAGCAAGGACAAAAACTAGGACAATGACAACACTTTCACGCTAAACATTGCCACACAACTTAGAGAACAAATCAATCACATAATGAAACCAACAAAACGACCACAATATAGCCTAGACAAGAAATCATTTACCTCAAACATTAAAAAAACAATGACCTAGGAAAGCATTCCCAAGGACATCTTTTGTAATAAGCCCTTACCTCCCCCTTAAAAAAAGTAATTTACGTCTCTCATCAATTAGCATCTCATAGCGAAATTTCTAAAATCATAGTACGAAAACAATTCATACCTAACTGCTCCACGACGCTAATGTATATTGTATAAATGTTTTAAGTACTCACATGTTATCCACTTTTTGAGTTGTAAACCTCATTACTACATGGATGTAACATATATTGTGTAAATAATCTAAGCACTCGTATATAGAAGGAAGGCCACACCACTTACATGACAAAAATGCTACATGTTTTTCATCTGTGTTTAGAATGAGCTTGTTTGCCACACTGCAAATGAACTATGTAATACACAACCGTACATCTTCTAGATAAAATATATCACGTCATGCAACTACCAGAACAACTACCAGAACAACTACCGTACAATCTAGAGAACAAATCTTTTTATAATGAGCTCCCGTGAGAAGTAATCGAACATGTGTTGGCAACATACATGCTAAAAACTACATGATAAACACCTCGCTAATGCACATACGAAAAAAATAACTAGAACTAGTGGTTACACTTGTCACACTACCTTTTAAAATTTCAAGATATGTATTAGATACTAATTAATGATGATATTTTATTCTTGATATCTTATTTTGAACACTTAACCAATGCACCTGCTGACAAAATAAATAGAACTAGTGGTTAGAATCGTGACATTATCTTTTAAAATTTCATGATATGTTTTAGATATTAACTAATGACAATATGCTATTCATTATATGTTAATTATTTATTCATGATATGTAGTAGATAATAACTAATAATAACACGATATACACGTAGACCAAACTTTTCACACCCCAAACTTTAATAAATGAAAATTTCTAATTAATTGATTAATATGTAGTGTTATGTGGGAGGGAGGTGTGTGGAAGAGGAATATATGCGAAAGTACGAACATTATAGATGAAAGTTTCTATTTCTTGTTCTGGACACCTGTTCTCCCACAAAAATATACTTCATTTAATATTGGATTATAACTATTTAATTGACAAAAGTGAAATCACAAATGCACTTAATATTCAGAAAGCTCAAATAAGACAAGCCCACATCAACATAGTAATGGGGACAATTAATTACCCACCCTTATTTCGCAGCCGATATACATATAACCCAAACTTTTCATGCCCAAAACTTAAGAAGACAAAACCACTAATTAATTGATTAACATGTAGTGTGCGGGAATGTATGCGGGGAAATGAAACATTGCGGAAGAAAGTTTCAATTCCTTGCTTTGCACACTCGTCCTCCCACACAACACTTCTTTCTCACACACATTAATAAGCCAAAACTACTAATTAATTGACTAATATGTAGTGTTATGCATGCGAGAGGTGTGTAGAAGAAGTGTGCAGAGGGGACTAATGCGGAGGTACGCACATTGCTGATGAAAAATTCTATTCCTTGTTCTGGACATTTGTTTTCCCACACGACACTTCTTCCTCATATGCATTAAAATGACACTTCATTTAATATTGGATAATAATTATTTAATTGACAAATGTGAAATCACAAATGCACTTAGTATTCAAGAAGCTAAAATAAAACGAGCCCCACATCGACATAGTAGTGGGGATAATTAATTTCCCACTTTTAAAGCAGAAAGCTTTAATAAGCCAAAACCGTTGATTAATTCATTAATATGTGGTGTGCATAAATGTATGCGGAAGTACGAAAATTGCAAAAGAAAGGTTTTTTTTTCCTTTATCCACACACTCGTTCTCGAGCACAACACTTCTTCCTCACATGCATTAAAAAATTACTTCATTTAATATTGGATAGTAAGTATTTAATTCATAAATGTGAGATAAAAAAATGCACATATTATTCAGGAACCATGAATACTAAGATTCATTTTTTCTACTTTGATACAATTTTTAAACGATCAAAACCATTAAACATAGTTTTGAAAACCACACATTGGATCATCGACAAAGCAATTTTTCTACAACTCATTTGCATCCCTATATCAAATTAAACAAGTCCACGTTGATGTTGTAGTGGGGTTAGTAAATCACCCACCGTTGTTTTGCACCTGATATATACATAAACCAAAATTTTCATGCCCCAAACTTTAATAAGCCTAAATTGCTAATAAATTGGTTAATATGTAATGTTGTGCATGAAGGAGGTGTGAAGAAAAGGTATCCAAAAAGAGAATGTATGTGGAGGTAAGAAACATTTCTGAAGAAAGTTTCTGTTCCTTTATCCACACACTCGTTCTCGAGCAGAACACTTTTTCCTCACATGCATTAAAAAAACACTTCATTTAATATTGGATAATAAGTATTTAATTCATAAATTTGAGATAAAAAATACACCCGTTCTCCTGCGCAACACTTCTTTCTCACATGCATTAAAAAGATGCTTCATCTAATATTGGAAAATAAGTATTTAATTCACAAATGAACATAATATTCGAGAACTATGAATATCAAGGTTTGTTGTTTCTAATTTGATACAAATTTTAATGATCAAAAGCCTTTAAACATAGTTTTGAAAACCACACATCGGACCATCCACAAAGTAGTGTTGTCACAACTACTTTGCATCCAGATATCAAATAAAAGGAGTTTAATCACCCACCCTTATTCCACAATGCCCCAAAATTTAATAAGAAAAAAATGATAATTAATTGATTAATATGTAGTGTTGAGAGGTATGAAGAAGAAGTGTGTAAATGGGAAATGTATGTGGAGATGCAAATCATTTTGAATGAAAGTTTTTGTTCTTTGCTCTACACACCTGTTCTCCCGTACAACACTTGTTTCTCACACACATTAAAAAGACAATTCATCAACACTTCTTTCTCAAACACATTAAAAAGACAATTCATTTAATATTTGATACTAAGTTTATGCTTAAAGTTAAAATAATTTCATGTCTACAGAAGAAATTTTCCTGTGCATCTTCATTCTCCCACACATACCCTCTCTTCCACACATCTTTATTTCGCACCACTGAATCTATAAAAGTTTAAAATGAAAAAAGAGAGTTTATAATGAAATAAGAGGTAAATGCACTAGGAGTCCTTATGTTAGTGTTAGTGCAAATGGAAGCATTAGAACACTCATTGACGGAATGCCCCACTTACATAAATGAGTAGCCCCTAGACTTACATAAATGACCTACTCATAGCACTGTGTCAGTGTGTAGAGCACTCAGGACTGAATGGCCATTTACAAAATTACTTTAATTTCCATTTTAAAATGATTCATAGCAGTACCGAAATTAAATCACCCTCCATAAAATATTTTTAGATTTACAGAAAAATGTAAATATTTAGCTTCTTTCGAAAACTTTGATTAAAATTATTAAAAAACCACAAAAAATTCGCAACTAATTGAGAATCAAGGGAATTTGACCATAAAACAAGTGCTATAGTCCATCGCTAGACAAAAATTAAAATTAATAAGATAGTACTTAATAGTACTTGTCGCTGAAATGATGTACACTTTGATCATTAAAATATCTAGTAATGCAATTCCAATGTGTATAGGACAAACCATCATTATATATATGGACAAATAATGAGTATACAGTGTCACAAAATCTTAGATGATGTTTTAGATATGAAATCCATGACTATTTTAACCCATGATATAGCTAAAATGAAATGACTCACAAAAATTGATTGGAAAATCTGTGCAGAAAAAGGTTAAAAGGCCACTTCGTTAAATCACTACATGCATTTAAACACGTACTGAAATTTCATACAAGTGAGGATAAAATCAAAGGGTAAAGGCTTGGCAAGAGTTGATATGCACTATGTTAAACTTCTTGATGGGACCATCCCTTGTGCTTTTTTCTGGATGCAAAGATTTGATTAATTGAATTATTAATGAAATGATTTTTGGGGATCTTTGACAATGGTTTGATATTTTGCTGTTTTTAATTATTTGGTATGGGTTCTGGCTGTGAGGGAGACACCTGTCTCTGCCTTGGATTTCGTCCTCCCGCCTTATGCTACGCTTGAAACCCTAACTCTCGATTTACCCTGTCATTTTTGACTTTCGTTTTGTTGTGCTGAGGGGGTCTGCGATGCTCATAGGGTTTCTCTGTGGTGCTTTGCTTGAATTCTTCGGCCACGGCTCTGCTAAGTTGGCTGGGCTCTGCTAGTATATTGTTGTTTTCAGTGGCTTTTCTGTTTGCTGGTCTATCTAAGGGTTTTTGGGCTTGTCTCTCGGCGTTCTGCAAGTGGCCTCCTCTGTTCTGAAAATGCTACAGGCACGGTTAATGATTGCTTCCTCTTGAGTGTATTTGGTATCACTGTTGTTTTTTTAACTGCTGTTCCAATGGCTTCTCTGTCTAATTTGTCTACTGGTCGTTGTGTATCCAGGTTGCTGTCACGAGGTGACCCGGTGTTTGACCTCTACTCGTGGTTCAACACAAGTAAGCTCTCATTCGTTGATTCAGTTCCTACTTTGCATCTTCTGTCAGTACTAATAGTTTGTGCTCCTTGTGAGCAAGGTTTCCTCGTCAGTTCGCGGCTTTTTGAGACCTCTCCTCCTGTGATTTTTCGACTCCTCCTCTGGTAAGTGACAAACCCTTACTTTGTTTCCTTCATTCGGTTGGGGTTTTCATTCTTCCCGCTGTTAACTACTGTGTGCGGTGGTTGCAGGTGGTTGGTGGGATGCTGCTATGGCTTTGGCTCCACCTGCGACTTGTTAGATCGGGTAGGGTCTTTCCATGTATTTTGTGCTTAGCATCTGTTAATAGTTCTGGTTTTCTTTCAGGCTTTTGCCTCTCTTTCGGTCGCTCAAGTGCGCACTTTGGTCATTGTAAATAATAGACAGATCGTTTGGTGTTTACTTGGGGTTGTGAGAGTTAAATGCGTCTTCAGGGTTCCGAACCTAGGTTTCTCTGTCTATTTTGTAATATGAACTAATCTTAACTTGGACTGTAAATAAATTGAAAGACTTCTGTAGATTTTATTCAAACCATATTTGCAAGGAAAAATAATGCGTGTTAATGTATGCGGTACCTGGTTGTAAATGTTTTCTTCTTGCTGGAAATTTGGTTGTGCTTGTAATGAAACCATCTGTCAGTTTTCTTTATCATGCGCTTGATGCTATTCAGGAACTGTAGGTGGTTGTTGTGAATGTTCATTAGTTCTTTGACAGTCTTTCTTTCTGTGTGTTTGTTATAATGCTTCACTAGTTCTCGGTCTCACTGTCTTTGATATTCTAGATTATTGTTAAAGATTTTAATCTGCCAATACTTGTCTTTGTTTGGAAATACACTCAATTCATCTTAAGAATAGAAAAGAAATACAATCTTGTTACAAAATGGATTCAAATGATTTCATAAGTTTCTTGTATGTTTCTATTATTCTTCTACTATGATGGAAATCAACCTTTACAATGTTTTGTGTTTCTCCTTTTGTATGATTCGTTGAACAGTTTTAAAACTGTCAACAATTACATTTAGTTACCATGAGTATCTGTTAATTTCCATTTGTCGAAATTTTGGAATTAATTTATAAAACAGAACTTGCTATCGTGTACCAACTGCTACTAACTAAGAAAATAAAAATAAAAAAAACTTAGGTACAGTGACTTGTGAACCTGTTAACTTGTGAGACAAACACTTCCTCTTGTTCACCACTAGTTGGATGCTCCTGCATCAGGCTCCCAAGGTAACAAAAAGTCATGGCTCTGGTCCATGAGCTCCTCGATAGAATACCTTGCATGTTGTATCTGCCCTGCATCAAGCCATGAACTGTCCTCTATAGGGTGGTTCTTCCTCTTGACGAGGTACTGTAGATACTCCTTTTTCCATGTTTGCCTGGCCACTTGTGTGTCGAGGATTCCCTCGATTTCGAGTGGCTGAGCTGAAGGCATTTGTCTCATCCACGAACTACTCTTTTCCTGGGTGTCCCGCTTTGGCTGTGCCGAACTGTCCTCTTCCAGATTGGCAGTGTATGGGAATAAATCTGCCACATTAAAAATGGGTGATATTCCTATACCTGGAGGAAATTGCAGTTCATAGGCATTTGCAGAAAACTTACGCAGAATTTTACAAGGTCCATTTTTTTTGAATTTCAGCTTATTGTATTTGCCCCTAGGAAATCGTTCCTTGCATAGATGCGCTAGGACCTGATCCCCCACATTAAATTGTACCTCATGTCATTTCAAATCAGCTTTCTGTTTGTACCTCTGACTGCTGTCCTGTAATTTCATCTTCACCTGCTCATGTAGGTCGTTAATTGCTCTTGCAAAGTCTTCCCCGTCAACACTTCTTTTCTCTAGCTGTCCCAAATCTCGTAGTTCATGCACTCCTCGGGGATGCATTCCATATAAAATCTAAAAAGGACTACTTCCTGTGCTTCAGTTTGGTGAATCGTTGTAAGAGAATTTTGCTTGAGCAAGTACACGATCCCACATTCATGAATTTTCTCCCACTAGACTCCTCAACAGGTTTCCTAAACTTCTATTCACCACCTCCGTTTGTCCATCAGACTGTGGGTGATAAGTGGAGCTGAAGTTCAACTGTGTGTCCAGCTTCTTCCACAGGGTGTGCCAGAAATTTCCTACGGATTTCACATCCCTGTCAGAGACAACGGACTTATGTAAGCCGTGCAACCTGACAATCTCGGTGAAAAACAAGTGTGCTACGTGAGTGGCATCATTGGTTTTCCTGCAAGGAATGAAATGTGCCATTTTTGAGAATTGGTCCACTACCACCATCACAGAGTCATAACCGCGTTGTGTTCTTGGCAGACCCAAGACAAAGTCCAAGTTGACTAAGTCCCACGACATACTCGGAATAGGCAGTGTTGTGTAGAGTCTCGTATTCTGACTGTGTCCTTTCTCCAACTCACACACGTTACACTTGGTTACAAATCGTTGCACATCCCTTCGCATCTTCGGCCAGTGATAAAACTGATTGAGCTGATCTAAGATCTTATCAATGCCGAAATGTCCGACTAGACCTCCGCTATGCTTCTCCTGGATGATGTTCTCCCTCATCGAACAATCGGGAATACATAGCTGTCCTCCCTTAAACAAAAGCTTCTCCTATAGGTTATAGTCCAATCATGGACTGTTATTCCTCAACAACGGGTTTTGGAAGGCTTCATAAGCCTCCTTAAAATATGTATCTGTCTGATGCAAGTCTTTCAGGTGTTCAAAACCTAGCTCTTGTATCGTGCTCTCCTGCAAGAGCAAAGCCCTCCTGCTCAATGCATTTGCTACCTTGTTGGCCTGTCTACTAATATGTTTCAACACAAACATGTAACCCTGCAAGTATTCAAACCACTTTGCATGCTTGTGGTTCAGCTTATGCTGCTGCATAACATATTGCAATGCAGAATTATTAGAAAACAAAACAAACTCATTACCCAACAAATAGTGTCTCCAATGCTTCAATGATTGGACGATAGCATAGAACTCCTTGTCATAAGACGAGTACTTTTTCCTACTTTCGTTCAACTTTTCACTGAAATAAGCAACAAGTTTGTCTTCCTAGCTGAGTACGGTCCCAATGGCTGTACCACTGGCATCAAAATGAACTTGAGAAAGTTTGTTGAAGTTAGGTAGCCTGAAAATTGGCCTCTCAGTGATCTTTTTCTTCAATATCTGGAAGCTCTTTTTCATAGCTTCAGTGCACTGAAAAGGTTGACTTGCCTTCTTGATTGTATCCAACATAGATGCGCAGATTCCACTAAAATCCCTGATAAACTTATGATAGAAACTTGCCAACCCATGAAAACTTCGAACTTCGGATAGACTCTTAGGGGATGGCCAGCTAAGTATAGTTGCAAATTTTTCTGGGTCCATTTTCAGCTCATTTTTTGCAATCATGAAACCCAAATAGACCAAATCCTTCTGAAAGAAGGTGCATTTCTTCAGATTTATCAGCAACTTGTTTTGCTGCAAATTCTCCAGAACATATCGAACATGTCGAAAATGTTCCTCCCTGGTTTTGCTGAAAATCAGTATATCATCAAGATACACAATCACAAATTTCCCAATGAACCCCTTCAGCATCTCGTTCATCAGGCGCATAAAAGTAATAGGTGTGTTACTTCACCCAAACGACATCACCAACCATTCATATAGCCCTTCATTAGTCTTGAAAGCTGTTTTCCATTCATCCCCTTCCCGGATTCTAATTTGGTGGTATCCACTCTTCAAATCTATCTTTGAAAAATATGCTGCCCCGCTCAAACAATGCATCATATCATCCATTCGTGGCAATGGAAACCTATACTTGATCGTAATCTTATTGATGGCTCTCGAATCTGTGCACATTCGCCACTCTCCTCCTTTCTTGGGAGCTAAAACTGTCAGAACTGCACATGGGCTCAAGCTCTCTCGAATTAGTCCCTTATCCCGCAACTCCTGTACCTGTTTTCTAATCTCCTCGTTGTCTTCGGGGCTCATTCGGTAAGCAGCTTTGTTCGGTAAACTAGCTCCAGGGATGAAATCTATGTGATGAATGATACTCCGCTTTGGTGGCAATTTATCTAGTAGATCGTCCACCACAATGTCGCTGAATTCCTGCAACATTTCCTGGATTTATTCAGGTAAATAAAAAATTTCAGTAAGTAACAACACTGTTCTTGGTCTCCTTACAACAACATATTTCACTTCGTCATCTTCAATCTGCTTTAAAAATTGTTTTCCACCCATCAGTAACACTTTTGTTCCACTATTTTCTCTTGTTTCCTCCTCCTTGATGGGCACTAGCGTATGCTTAATCCCATCCTTAACAAACTTGTAACAGTTTGTCTTCCCAGCATGAACAACTTTCCGGTCATACTTCCACGGTCTACCTAGCAGGATATGACACACATCCATGGGCATGATGTCACAAATAACTTTGTCCTTATATTTGCCAATATGGTACTCCACCTCGCACTGCTCATCAGCTAGCAGTTGGTGACCCTTCTGTAACCACAACACCTTATAGGGGGTTGTATGCTTCAATCGTTTTAAACCCAATTTTTCCACCATATCTGTTGCAACCAGATTATCAGTGCTTCCACTGTCTCTAATTAGTTTGTATCATTTGCCATGTGGCTTGCACACAGTCCGGAATAATGCCTTCCTTTGGGTTTGTTCAGCTGTTTCTTTTGCCGGTTTCAGCAATACCTTATTCAAGACTAAGGCCTCTCCTGTCTCTGGTACATTTTCTACCTCCTGAGGCAGTGCCTCTGCTTCTTCTGTCTGAGCAACATATGTTCCTCTTTGACCAGCCTGTTCTCCTTTAGGACACTCAAAGGATCTGTGCCCCCATTTGTGGCACTTGTAGCACTAGTAGGCAGCTCCTCTGCCTCTGCCATTTCCCCTTCCTCTTTGGTATGGCCTTCCTCCCCTAGTGCTGCCTTCCTTTTTTGCTGTCCCTGAGGTTTTTGAACTGCTGCCCTCTTCACTGTTGTTGGCAGTTCTTCCTCTGCCAAAGGATTGTCCTTTCCCTCTGCCAGTTCCTCGTCCCCTCCTGGCATTCTGCTTTCTTGTGATCTTTTCTTCTGCCTTTAAGGCACTCTGGTATGCTTCCTCTATGGTTTTTGGAGAAAGAATACTTATCTCGTCCAATATCTCCAGCCTTAGGCCATTCACAAACCTTGCTGTCTTTTCTGGGGTGTCTTCAGTATAACCAGCTCTCAAATTCACCCGATAGAATTCTTCAGTATATTCTTTCACCATCATTCCTCTCTGCTTCAAATTCTGTACCTGTCGATGCAACGCAATCTGGTAATCTTTGGGCAAAAACCTGCCCTTCTTCTTGGTGACCATTCTGGTCCACTTTTTAGTTGGTAACTTATTCAACCTTCTCCTCTCTGCCTGGACACTGTCCCACCATAAGGCCGCATGTCCTTTAAGCTTGGTAGCGGAGAATTTAACTCTCTTATCCTCGCTAACCTCCTCACATTCAAAATACTTGTCCAGTTCACTAATCCAGTCCAACAACACTTTTGTGGACAAACTGCCATCATAGTTCGGAATTTCAGGTTTTGGCTTGTTGCTAGCCAACAAAACTGACCTTAACAATTTGATCTCAGGTCCTTCTTCCTCTGATCTATCTGTCGTAACTACAACCTCTTCCTCACTGTCATCTCCTACTTTCGGATCCCTTCTCCTTCCTGCTTCTACTGTCGCCAATCGGGCATTCAAGATCCTAATCTCTTCCCTCAATCCCTCATCTACTACTCTTCGAATAGCTCTGCCATGACCTCTTCTCCCAGCTTCCATTTTATAAGAAAATCAGTCAACTATTCCTCCTCTGATACAAAAATTGTTGGTACCAGCCCTCGTCCTTTTGTTCGGATGCAAAGATTTGATTAATTGAATTATTAATGAAATAATTTTTGGGGATCTATGACGATGGTTTGATATTTTTCTGTTTTCAATTATTTGGCATGGGTCCTGGCTGTGAGGGAGACACCTCTCTCTGCCTCGGATTTCGTCCTCCAGCCTTATGCTACGCTTGAAACCCTAACTCTTGATTTACCCTGTCATTTTCGACTTTCATTCTGTTGTGCTGAGGGGGTCTGCTCTTTGGTTTTCACTTGTGATGCTCGTAGGGTTTCTCTGTGGTGCTCTGCTTGAATTCTTCGGCCACGGATCTGCTCAGTTGGCTGGGCTCTGCTAGTATATTGCTATTGTCAGTGGCTTTTCTATTCGTTGGTTTGTTTGAGGGTTCATGGGCTTGTCTCTCGGTGTTCTGCAAGTGGCCTCCTCTGTTCTGAAAATGCTACGGGCGCAGTTAATGATTGCTTCCTCTTGAGTGTATTTGTTATCACTGTTGTTTTTTTTAACTGCTGTTCCAATGGCTTCACTGTTTAATTTGTCTACTGGTCGCTGTGTATCCAGGTTGTGGCCACGAGGTGACTCGGTGTTCAACCTCTGCTCGTGGTTCGACACAGGTAAGCTCTCGTTCGTTGATTCAGTTTCTACTTTGCATCTTCTGTCGGTACTAATAGTTTGTGCTCCTTGTGAGCAGGGTTTCCTTGTCGGTTTGCGGCTTGTTGAGACCTCTCCTCCTGCGATTTTTCGACTCCTCCTCTGGTAAGTGACAAACCCTTACTCTGTTTCCTTCATTCGGTTGGGGTTTTCATTCTTCCCGCTGTTAACTACTGTGTGCGGTGGTTGCAGGTGGTTGGCGGGCGTGCTGCTATGGCTTTGGCTCCACTTGCGACTTGTTAGACCGGGTAGGGTCTTTCCATGTATCTCGTGCTTGGCATCTATTAATAGTTCTGGTTTGGTTTCAGGCTTCGGCCTCTCTGTCGGTAGCTCAAGTTCGCACTTTGGTCATTGTAAATAATAGACAGGTCGTTTGGTGTTTACTTGGGGTTGTGAGAGTTAAATGCGCCTTCAGGGTTTCGAACCCAGGTTTCTCTGTTTATTTTGTAGTATGAACTAATTTTAACTTAGACTGTAAATAAATTGAAAGACTTCTGTAGATTTGCTTCAAACCATATTTGCAAGGAAAAATAATGCGTGTTAATGTATGCGGTACCTGGTTATAAATGTTTTCTTCTTGCTGGAAATTTGGTTGTGCTTGTAATGAAACCCTCTGTCAGTTTTCTTTATCACCCGCTCGATGCTATTCAGGAACTGTAGGTGGTTGTTGTGAATGTTCGTTAGTTCTTTGACAGTCTTTCTTTCTGTGTGTCTGTTATAATGCTTCCACCAGTTCTCGGTCTCGGTCTCGCTGTCTCTGATATTCTAGATGCCTGTTAAAAGATTTTAATCTGCCAATACTTGTCTCTATTTGGAAATACACTCAATTCATCTTAAGAACAGAAAAGAAATACAATCTTGTTACAAAATGGATTCAGATGATTTCAAAAGTTTCTTGTATGTGTCTGTTATTCCTCTGCTATGATGGAAATCAACCTTTACAATGTTTCCTATTTCTCCTTTTGTATGATTTGTTGAACAGTGTTAAAACATTACATGTAGTTACCATGAGTAACTGTTAATTTCCATTTGTCTAAATTCTGGAATTAATTTAAAACAGAGTTTTGTTTTGTTTTATTTTTTTTTATTTAAAAAAGAAAAAACATCTTAGCAAAACTAAACAGAACTTCCTATCGTAATAACTAAGAAAAGAATGTAAACGTGTTAACTTGTGAGGCAAACACTTCCTCTTGTTCACCCCTAGTTGGATGCTCTGCATCACTTGTACTTTGTAAAGTCATAGAAAAGAAATCAATGAGATATAAAGTTTGTCCTCTGTTCATGATGAACGCATATTCATTGTTTAGATTTTTATGGTCAATAAGTACAACTCTCCGAAAAAAAGAACCCAATCCGTGACCTAAACAAATCACAAGTTGGCGACGTTTTAGGTGGTAGGAATCATGGCGATTTATCGCGAGGCAGTAGAGCAAAAATGGGTCACCTAATTCTGTGTAGTTTCCTTGCAAAACTCTGAATTACATTTCCAAGCTCATGTTTGGATGATTCCTGTTTATAGATATCCCTAGGGTATGGCCTACCTTACCATGACCTGTATCCCTAGGGTATGGCCTACCTTACCATGACCTGTATCCCATAGCATCTTTCCTTTTGTTTCGGCATACATTTTCAACAATATGACAGCTGGGCGCAATTGGATTCTGTACTTGTACAGTCACTGTACTTGGTATCAAATCCAGCCAATCGAACTGCTTTGATGGTCACGCAACACAAACCCAATATTCTCGATTTCCTTCCATCTGCATCCCTACCCGATTCGTCTAAGCTTAGTGACAACGCCCTTTTCGTCCATGATGGTTTATACTGAAAAAAAGAGTATGCAACTTGACCATTTGTGCGGTTTTGCTCACTGTATGCACTAAATAATTCTACAGAATTGTGAGTAGAGCGCTTGAATACTTGGTTTGATCAGCTGGGCTCCAATAATTCTGACGTGTAAAGCTGCTGCTGCATGCAAATATTGCTTGACCCAGCTACAACACCACTCATGATTTTTTTTTTTTAAAATTATTTTCCATGGATAATAGTGTCACTGATCACGTTGGTCGATCGATCATTCATAATATTTGTTTTTGTTAGGTCAACATGGCATTGTCTTCTCAGGTTGTCGTTGGAGTTATTGGTGAGTTTTTCGTTTAGCTGCTCCATAATATTATGAGGGTAGGATCCTTAATCAAACTTTTAATGTCCTCTCTACCACCTGTAATTGCTCGAATGTTGTCCGAGAAAGGAAGTGAGAGCTGAGTGAAAAATGTCCCCTATCCACATATTAAGAATTCAGTTTTTCCCTTAAACAGTACTTATTACTACTATTAGTCAGCCTGTGACGTTTGATTCGTACAGGTTGTCACCTTCGGGTTGTAGTTATATTATGCATCTAATTTATCAACCAGTTTAGTTTTTTTTTTTTACCATATTCCTGTAAGATTATATTAGATTCTAGAATATTCAAGAAATATAATAAGTATAAGTAAAATCAATGAATTGCAATAAATGTAAAGATAATCTCTTTTTGACTATATTCATGTAGGATCATATTAGATTTTAGAATATTCAAGAAATATAATAAGCATAAGTAAAATCAATAAATTGCAATAAATATAAAGATAATCTATATATTTCACAAATATGTTTCAGAAAGATAAAAAAACTACATATATTTCACAAATATTAAATAATGGTATCCTTGGGTGGTAAAAGTGACAGGAGTGAAGTGGCAGGCAGAGTGGTATTTAGTAGCTATTTCTGTCTATTCCTAAATATTCGGGGAATCAGTGATCTACTTAATCTCAGAAAGTGAGAGATATATGGGGCAGACCAGAAACCACTTTTAGAATAATAGGTAAATTTTCAATTCACGTGTATAATATGTTTCACAGTTGTCCTGTGTAAGCCACTTTTAGAATAATGAGATAATTTTCTCGTATGTTTGGCAGTTTACATAAGTCTAAGATATTTTCGAAGCGCTTTGAAGCATTTCTGCTTCTTGGTTTGACAATGATATCTAAAATAGCTCTTAAATTAATAATTTAATTTATTTTATAAATAATATTTAAAACATAAATATTTTTTAATTAACTAATTAATATATTTTTTATTCATCTTTTATGTAATTGATTTTTTTAATTTTTAATTTTTATTAATCAAAATAATAAGATTGAAATTTAGAAAATATATTTTTCATTTAAAATAAATAAATAAATATATATATTAAAAATAACATGATTTATATATATATATCTATATATATATATATATATTTTTGTTAGATATAAGACTTTTGTGATTCGTAATGTAAATAAGTGTTTTTAGGATTAATCACATAATCAAGATTTGATCAACGTTTCCAACCAACTAATGTGGTTTATCCTGAGGATGGACCACATTAGTTGGTTCGAAACGTGGACCAAATCTTGATTATGATTAATCCGAAAGACATCTATCTATATTTTTTTGTGTTACTTTATACTTTTTTAATATTTTGAATTTTCTATCAATGTAAATATTTTAATTTGTTTTATTAATGTTAAATATCTTTGTACGATTAATTTTTCTTTTGTCATTTAAAAAAAAGAAGAAAAGTTAGACAATTTATCAAAGTATAAAACTTCTAACCACTATCACCCGGGATCTCAAATGAAAAGCTCTAAATTATTAAGCTCACTACTGTGCACATAATTTAAACGCAGACAAAATGGAAGATGCAAAATTTTAAACAATGATTGTTGTAAAAAATCATTTCAATAGAATTATTTTTAGTGGATATAAAAATAGAGAAATTTATTTTATTTTTTAGTCTAAATTTAGTGAATTCTTTTTTTCTTGCAAGATCTTGAATTTTTGTTATTTAAAATGATGAGATTCCGTGCACTCAAAAATCCTTGAGATGGTTAGATTGTGCAGATTATAGAGCTCAAACTTACTATTCTAATAAATTTTCACTAAATTTTAGACAAAATCAATGGGACAATATGCCCAAAAATGTCAAAACCTTCTAATATTTAGACTACTCTTAAAACAATTATCATATTTGAAGTAAGATTGTGTAACTTATTTTTTTAGAAAGATATTTGATAGGTACCTTATGCTATACATACAATTTATTTTCAATTTTATTTTTGATAACTATTATTTATATATATTTTTTATTGATTTAAATTTATTACTATTAATAATACATTTGAAATGCATGAGTTGTTTTTCAAAATAAATTGTTATGAATATTTAATTAAGAGCAATTAAATGTTTGTATTCTAACTAGCACAACCTGACAAACATCATTTTCTATAATTTATATGGCAATCAACATTTAAAAATAAAACCAATCAACGAAATTTAATGTTATTAATTATATTAATATTAAAGTGATATAAAAAAATAAACCTAATATTAAAAATTAAAACTTAATATTATTTAAAACTTAATATTATTATAAATGTTATTATAAACACATTTATAAAGCTAATATTATAAAAACCCTAATGATTTACAGAAAACTAATATTCATTGAATTGTAAAAACCTAACATTATAAAACATTGTAAACTTGAATTATAAAAACCTAGGCCACAACCATATAGGGTTTGCATAATTTCTGCCTCTAGGGTTTACAATGAATATTTATTCACTAACGTCACACATTCAAAACATAGTGAACTAATGTCACACATTCAAACATAGTGAATTAAAGTTGTAATTTAAAGATTATTGATAATGCATATATATTTATTTGGAGAAACAAAAATGTAAAAAATAAATAATTACTTGCACAATAAACAAGGTTGATTAAGCACAAAGTTATTCATCACTCTTAACGATATTCATGATATTCATGCCATCTGAACTGCAAAGATATCATCGCCACATAAGGCTTTGACTTTTCAATTAGCTCCTCGCCACATAAGACTTTGATTTCTCAATTAGCTGGACCTCCATTGCTAATCAAATAAAAACCCTACCAAACACCTAACCCTTCCCTTTTCTGTCTACCAATTGCTAATGCACAACGAGGATTTGAGCTTTTCGTCTCCTACTATTTGTAATAACTTTGAATACGCCTGAGGTTTCATGATTTACACAGTCAAAACACATATTAATATTCATCCCTAGTGTTGACCTATACAAATTTAAAAATATTTTAGTTTTTTGTTATTTAAATATATATATTTTTTCAATCCATAGAATCCATTTAAGCCTCTAGAAATCCTAAAACATTTGCATCATGATTTCACAACTGAAACTTGTAACTCCAATAATCGTAGGCCTAATTTAAAAAAAAAAAAAAACCAAATCCAACTTTCAAAAATTTTACATGCTACTTCCAAATTAATCATTAAAACCTTAACTCCGATTATGACATGGGGTCATTCAAAATAAAAATAAAATTAACATATACCATTAACTTTATTATAATGAAAGTACAAATTGTCATTAACATCACAATGGAAACTCTTACAAGAAAGGAACATTGGTGGTGAATTCCAATGAGAAGGATTTGACCTATTGTTGAATCAATATACATATACATGACCAAGACTATTTGTTGTGCATTTACTAATATTAACATTTTAATGAAATCTATGTAGAAATATGGTGATAGAATTGAAACTACTCAAGAAATTTAATCTAAATCAAGAGATACAATTCTACTCTACTACCTTGCGGAAATTAGTTCACAATTTAGAGCAACATGCACAAACATGCATCATCAAGTGCACATATGTTTATAGGGGAAAGCAACTGATAAAAACCTCTTAAGCCCATTTTCATTAATCAAGTGAAATGATAAACAATTACAATTGTGATCTCTCGCTCTGAGGACAAATTGCAAGAGTAAGCTTGTTCTCACTCTTCTTGCACTCGCGATGCGCGCACTCACACTGCCTGCACTTGCTCCTATGTCCTTGCATAATTACTAAGGAAATAGACTCCTATTCTTTAGGAATTCCCTCCAAATTGATTGCGCGGTACCCAAGGATTGATCACCTGACCAATACTCTAAAATGTACACTCAATCTAGTATATAATTAATTGTACACTGCGTTGGAATCTCCACCACAACTGATGAACTTGAATTCCATGCATGCATTAGCTATTTTGAGCTGGTTGATCAATTAACTAGATGATCACTGAGTTAGACTGCCGTCCCACTAAAAACTTGACCTTCCACTAGTTCTATCGACAGTTGGAATTAGTTTAACTGAATACAACTGGAAATAACTGACCTTGATTGCTACAAATTATCAATCACACATGCTTAACTGAACTCCAAGCTCTCTAACTCAAATTTACTAAGCTAGCTGAGTGACAAGAGCCATGTAATCTCAGTTGAATGCCTCCATGTTGTCTGCTTACGTGGAAATTCAAACTTTCTCAATTTGAGCAAGGAAAAAGTGAATTGAGACTTTCTTGCTACACTTATCAACACTCCCTCTTAGCAAGAATGGGTTTATCAACCACCCCTATACTACACCTGTGGAATTCAAACTTCCCTTTTGACAAAATCTTTGTCAAGATGTCAAAATTTTGTTCCTCTATCAGAACGTATTGTAGCAAAACCTCTCACTGTTGCTGTTGCTACTGCAACAACTGTAACTGAGAAGCATAAAAAACAAAACATTGAATCAACTATGTCTGCAACTGTCTACTCGGAAAATTGTGCTACTATTGACTCTTCTATTGAGCCTCCTACTCTAATGTCAACACTCCTTTGCACTCCTCAATATCCGACTAACACTAATCCTCCTGCTACTGAATACTATGGGCCCCTATAGTAAGGTAATGATCCATGAGGAGGACACCTCAATAGACCCTGCCCAAATTTCTACAACTTTGGGACTAAGGCTCTACATCACTCCACCTCACTCCTAGAGGTATATCTATACTTACCCCGTCTTCCCACTTCTCTCGAACTCTCCCTCTATTGGAGGTCTCTGGATGGTCCTCCTCATAACCATGCTGTTGTTCAACCCAACTACCAACTTGTCGAGGCTCCATTTTGTGAGGTCTATCTCCTTCTCAACCACCACATCTCTAATCTCTGCCTTGCTCCTCAAGGGTACACATTCTCTCACCTCATGTTTATACATGTTCTTCACATGAACCCTGTTTTTCTTCACCTTCCAGTGGCTATGCATCTTAGGAATGATTTCCCTTTTCTGAATGTCACATCATAACCATAGTCTTCCAAAACTACTATAGAGATGAGATTCTTCTTTAGCCCTGGAACAAACATCACATATTTGAGGCGAAGAGGGGATATCAACTCCCTCTTAAAGGTTACTGTACCAATCCTGGTAACATTGTACCTTCTATCTTCCCCAAGATCGATATGGATATGGAGATCTTTCTCCTCCAAGTCACTGAAAAACTCTCTACATCTTGTCATGTGGAATTAGGCACCTGATTCCAAGTACCACACACTCCCCATCACCATGCTAGCCATGCATGCGATAAGGGTGAAGTATAACACAAATTGAGAAGTCAAAACTTCACCTGTTGATCGTCCTGATTTCTTCTTGCCAGAATTTTGTGTGGACACTTTGTATCATAGTGCCCAAATTCATGACAATTGAAGCATTTGATTTAGGACAAGTCTTTCTTCTTGCTGCCTTAGATGGATTCTGGTTTAATTTGAGAATTATTCCATTTAACCTTCTTTCCCTTTGCTATTTCATCAGGTGTTTCCACATCAACACTCATTTTCTCGGTTAGCAATAGCATCTCACTTTTCGTGGATGTTGAATTCCTTCTTATTTTTAAATCTTGGTAATTATTGCCTTACGATCAATAATTACACACTTGAAAAAATTTCAACCTTAATTTCATTTTTACGATTGAGAAAACATTATTAGATTGATATATGATATATGAGATATTGATTTGTGTCTAATTACAATTGAGCAGCCCGATATATATACATAGTCCGGGTGTCTTTTCATTAATAGACACATCTTTTCAATAAGACATGTCTTTTTAATTAATTATTGATTATTTCTATTTATATATTATATTGTATATATAATATAATATATAAATATATGTTGTTGTATATAATATAATATATATTATACATTGTTATCTGGAAGGGGATACCTTCCACTACTATATAAAACTTCAACACTCCCTCTTAGCGAGGGAGGTATTTTTCCATGATGTTCTCCTCTACTTGTCCCAATCGCACCCAACCACTTCACATGGTATGGGCAGGACTACCACCATAGTCTCAAGACTATGTTGCAAGTATCTGATGTTTCTCCTCGCCTAGTAGTACCAATCATACCTAACCACTTCACATGGCGTAGAAAAGACTTGTACCAGGCTACTCATTACTCCCTCAGTCACTTCACATGATTGATTTAGGAAACCCTTGGCTAGAGGGAGAGTATCTGCCTACTGTAGGAAAAACATCACAACTCCCTCTCAACAAGGGTGGGCATTCTTCATCACACCAAGCTTGTCTATGAAGTATTCAAAATTCAATTTAGACAAAGGCTTGTTGAGAATGTTTGTTGTTTGCTCATCTGTGGATATGTACTAGAGTTCTACTGATCCACTTTGAACCATGTCTCAGATGAAATGGTATTTGATCTCTATATGCTTTAACTTGTCGTGAAAGACTGGATTATCTGAAAGCTTCACACAACTTTACAATATATCAAGGTTTGCTCCAACTCTAGATCAAATAACCCTACAAGTAATTTCCGAAGCCAAATTTCTTCATGGCTTGCATCATTGTCTGCTATATATTCAACCTCTATATATATATATATAATATAATATAATATAATATAATATAATATAATATATAAATATATATATTGTTATACATAATATAATATATATTATACTTTGTCATCCAGAAGAGAATGCCTTCTGCTGCTATATAAAACATCGAAAATGGATTTAATCTTGCATCAAAAATTGCATATGATACATTATAATATTATTTCACCAAACAATGTAGTTGTGATAACAATTCTCCTGCTTACTTTTTCTCTGCACTTTAACATACTTACACTATGTGCTATATTATTTTCCATTACATTTTCCAATGCTCCTTGCTAATGGAAAATCCTTTTCTCATGTTCGATAAACATTTGAGCTTTTGAACTTTGGCTTAGGGAGGTTGTGAAAACATTGAATAAATAATCTGAATATGGTCTTCCTCCTGCAAATATTCAAATAATGGAAATGGACTTCAATATGTTTCTTGTGGCATGTATTACTGCATTCTTTGCAAATTGAGTTGTGCTTTGGTTATCACAAAATGAAGTTGTTGCATTTTCCAATGTAAATATAATTTCTCTACAATATACATCAATGCATGTTGGTACTTGCTTCAGGCCATAAGGTACCTTCTGTAATTTCCACACAAGATGATCTTTCTCCAGGTTGTGCGAATTTCATTGGCTGCTCCATTTACCCATCTTCCTCTATCCATCTCTTCAAAAAATTCTCTTCATATCCATTTGATGTACTGTCCATCCAAATTGCAATGCTAGAGGCTAGAGCTAACACATTTTTTAATCTTTCCTTGTACTTGATCTATACCATCTGATTTTGTGCTTTTTCTTGTCCACCTTTTTGCATCCAATTGCCTTTTAGGCCTCAAGTAACTCTGTACGATTCCATGTTTGGTTTCTCTAAGTGAAACCTATTTTAGTCTACCTAACTTTGCACCATTCTTCTTTATCCCCTACTTATTCAAAACTCTGTGGTTATACGAACCTCATCATAATGTGTGAAATTAATTGATGGTTTCTTGTACAAGCACACTATTTTCTAAGTTGTGCATATTCTGCTTCCATTTGTATCTGTTTCTGTCTCGGCATTTTTACAACTTCACTATTCTCTAGTTTTGAACTAGATTCTTCAACTATTTTCGTGTACAAGTTTTTTTTCTTCTGTGGTGCTTTGATACACTTTTTCTTCTGCTTCTTCAACATGTTCCTATTTTCTAGTTTCTTCAGCTGCTAGGTAATTTTTCTTGATTTCATTATATTGCCTAGGCTTTGCTTCTGCTGCAGTTCTTTTATCAAATATCACTTGTCTTGATGATCAACTTATGGTCATCAAGTTCCTACAATCAATAGGATTTTGATTGTCTTCATAACCCCAAAGGATACCTTTGTGCCCAGTATCTGCCAGGTCGGGTTTTTGTGCTCTTTGGGAACATTTGCATAACATGTGCTCCCAAGAATGTGTAAATGCTTGATTGTAGGCTTGTGCCCATTCCAAGGTTTCTATGGAGTCCTATTGCATAAACCTTTTGCTGGTATACTACTCATTAATTATACTGCGTGGTTTACTTATTACTAAAAATTTCATCTGTGCATAATGTCTCCCCAGGAAAGGGTGTGGAATTTCATAGATTTATCATTTGCCAAGAAATACAAAAGATATAAATGTTGAATTGTTTCCTTCTTATTCTTTGATTCCGAATATCTGAGAATGAAGGATTTTTGTGTAGGTTTGTCGACTGTGCAAAGTCAAGTACTTGAACTAATCTTGATAAAATGCAGGTAGTAATGACACATCCATTGGCAGTTACAAACTACAATATTGATATAGAGAGTTTGATATCCTATTTTATGGAGAAAAGAAAGGATTTATTTTTAAAAATTTAGAAGGGTCCCCATTATTTCTTATTCTAAATCTATGAATAATGGGGGTTGTTGAGTACCACAATAGGTCACTAAGCTTACCAACTACAACAATTCTGTTTGGGGGTACAATCGTAAATCGGACGTACATGCAAGGGCAGAGTAACAAAGCTCAATCCCCTTGAAAGTTACTCAACATGGTTAATTGGAGGTTTAATTTCAAGTGACCCAAGTACCATTCGACATCATTGTAATACGTGAAAATTGCTCTATCATAGCCAATGAAGTGGGTACGATCACTTCACCATATCTGACATGATCTCGTGCTTAACTCATGTATACAAAGAGCTTCCTAGAGAAAAACTGGAATAATTGGATTTCTCTCCCTAACTCAAGATTCTATTGTTTGTTTGTAGCTTTGGAAAGTTTACTTCCTTTCCTATTCAAATACCTACAACCTAATCTACTATAGGTGGAAGGAGCCCTAAAAATAATAAAAATTCTAGATGAATTTTATTAATTCTTTGTTATTAAGCTGTTATTTACTCAAAGGGTAAATGGACATGAAACTAATGGTTTTATGACTTGACTCAAAACTCTAATACATCAAATATGAAATTTGTAATCTCTTCATTTCGATGAATTCTAGCTAGAGTAAGTAAAGAGGTTCTTCTTTAAAATATTAACTCCAAAATGTACCACTTCTAATTTTTCAATGCAATTCAAAGCTCTAAGTTGTAAACAACGCATTGTAATTTATGCACAATTTCTTTGAAAACTATGCAAATGTAATTATGCACAATTTCCGTGAACACTTTGCAACTATAATCTATGCACAATTCTTGTGAACACTATGCAAATGTAATCTATGCACAATTTTCGTGAACACTATGAAAATGTAATCTATGCACAATTTTCATTCATGAAATGAGAATTCTAACCATGCAAATATAATCTTATATGCAAGAGAATTCTTTAGAACAAACCCAAGATGATTCCAAATCAGCGAAAGAACAACAAGACTATTTCCATTCACTAATCCAACCAAAGAACCAATCAAGTGTAAGTAAAGGAAATTATGTGAAAATTCCAAAGATAAAAATAATGAAACTCTAAGGTGATTAACACTCAGACACAACAAAAGTAAAAACATGTGAAAAATGTTAAGGAACTAATACAAATCTTTGAGCAATGACCAAAGGAATTCAAATTCAAAACACCCAAAGAAATACTTAAAATGAAAATGATTGAATGAATGTTATGAAATCAATGCTTAAAGTGTAATTCTGATTAAACTTTAGTACTGGAATAAAAATAACTCTTGTTTTCAATTCAACACAAGAAGCACATCTCATCAAAACACTAATTATTGAGAAACCCTACCTTTCAATCCTTGAAAATGCACAAATCTCAAGAAAACTCCTTCACAACACTCGATCAAACACACAGAGACTGACTAGAGTCATAGACGAATGTAATGAAACCTTAAAAAACAAAAATTTAGAATTTAATGAGAGGAAAATATATTTTTTCAAAAATTTCTCAAAGTATGCGCAAGTAGACATTATAGTACAGTGCACATGTGCATTGTTGCTAAAGGTAATCTGCGTAGATCTGCGCTCTGTTTCTAAACATAAACCACGTAGGTCGAGAAACTTAAAATAAAAATAAAAAAGTATCCAAACAAATCATAAAATCTGAAATATCATTAACTTGTCAAGACTTAGATAAAGCTATTTTTTTTTTTTCGAGAATACAGGATAAGCAGATGGAAGAGAACATGATGTTCCCTAGTATGGTCGCCAATTTGTTATTTGATAAATCCATTTTGCGGACATGATAAATCTCCCTAGATCCTTGACGGAAATTAGAAATAAGCAGACAATTGAACAAACTCTTTCCCTAAGTTGGATTTGTTTGAATTATAAGTTTAAAGCTAATGGATGAGCCTCTTACCTATTTCACGAAATGCTCGATGAAGATCCCTTCTTGTGACTTGATGCAGTTCCTCAATGCTTGATAAGATTTGCAACCATAAACAAGAAAAGGATCAAAATCATATGCGATATAATAATCCAAACAAACTTAACCTACTGATAAAGGGGATTAGGAATTGAATTTTCCTTAATAAACACTTTAAACAATTATAAACCGTTCATCATTCTAGTAAGACAATTCAATGGGGAAAAGCGTTCATTTGTATTAATTAAAGATAAAGAAGAGCCTTACAACCTTCGCCTTGATGCCGTGAGGTTCCTGCTAACTGCCTTCAATCTCCTCCTTAGATGATAATCTTTCCAATCTCAAACTAACAGAATAAGTTTATCTTATTTGAGTTCTGACCCCCTTAATCCCTCTACCCTCTAGTCATTTTACAGGCCAAGAGGAAGAAGTTTCAAATCCAAAAGAGAAGGGAGAGATCCCCTAATTCAGGGATTATTTTTCCTTGAGGAAAGGGATTAAGATGCATCATATGAGGGTTATAGCTCAAATAATCATCACCTAGAATATTTCAGTTGGGAAATATTTGACCAATTATGTTCCTAGAATGTTCTTTTTATTTTTACTTTCTTTTATTCACCTGTGTGGTCTATAGTGGTAGACATAGCGCAGTTCTGCACTGTTATAAGTGTTAATTCCAGTGAATGCACGTGAATATCTAGGAAAATCAGCGCAGGTGATACTTGACAAGTTGTGACAACTATTTTTCCCAAATTTCCCATCTTCTTCAAGATATTTTTGGTTGTTTTACTTCTAATGGAGTTCAATCAAACATGTTCACGGATGGTAAAAGTACCCATAAACTGATCAAGTGTCATGGTGACAAATTGATGTGTAACATAAATGTTTTTCTTTTCATAATGAGAGTGAATTACTGCCATAACAAAACATTAGTGTTAATCCTTGCAATCAGAGCAATAATCCATGTACTTTAACTAAATATTATACCATTAAATCTTTGAAATGACAACAAGTGGCTTACAAACTATTGAAAGCATTGAGTACCAAAATGTGTGAGAAAGGACAAGTGTGGAGGGTGGCTATATATGGAAAAATTGTGCCAAGATAAATTCTTGCAGAGGTGTGGGAAACTATAGTGACATATATTGATTGCGGTGTAGAGTATTCGTCACCTAGTATTCAAAAAATAATTAAGGCTTTTCATACTATTAACATGTATTCAGTGAATCGATGTGCAATTAGGCAATCACAAGTGCTTAATAACATTTATTCTGATGCATTGTGTAATGATTACTCGTTATAAACCTATCAAGAATATTGTATCCATCCATATTATAAAATAGTCTTTTTGACATTTATTCATAAAATTGATGCGTAATCAACACATTGTTCGAGTGCTTGATAAAATTTACTGCTTGTAAACAAATTGAGAATATGCACAAGGCTTCGTAGTCAGTATCCACTATAGCAGATTGAAACGATATGAAAACCCCCTCCGTACACTTCTTTCACACATGTCCCCATTTGGCAACAAAGTATTGGAGAAATTTTACATAGTTTCAAGCAACCATCCGCAACATGGATTATCATATATAAAAAATTAATTAAGACCTAATCTTACGATTAAAAAAAGCTTCATTGCCAATAAATTTAAGTCTATTCGACATTTATTTGGCAAATCGATATGTAATCAAGACATCGTTCAAGTGCTTGATAACATATTAAAATAATAATTAAGTATTAAACCTATGATTAACAAAAACTCATTTTCCAGTAAATGTATGTCTTTTTGAAATTTATTTGGTGAATTAATATGCAATCAAGACATCATTCGAATGCTTAATAACATTTACTGTAATGCATTGTGTAATTATTAATGGTGGTAAAAAAATCAAGAAGGTCATATCCATCTATATTATAAAATAGTCTTTTTGAAATTTATTTGGTGAATCGATGCGTAATTAGGACACCATTTGTGTTCTCAATAATATTTACTGGTTTTAAACAAATCAAGAATGTGTACATGGATTTGCAACAATTTTTTATCCTAACAAATTGGAAGGATGTGTGAAAAAGGAATATGTGCAAGAGAACATTTTCCCCCTCATTTACATACCTTCACATACATTACCCCTTTGCACATTTCAACTTCCTGCAGTGCGTATTAACGGATATTAAAAAATTAATTAAGGCTTAATCATGTATTATTAACAAACATCTTTTCAAATCTTAATGGCAGGTATTATCGAAATCATAAGCATTCATACGAGAGTAATGGTGAAATCATCATATATTTAGAGCTTAAGTGAATGAAATCCTATTGATTTTTGGTAATTCTTCTTGTTTCTTCGGGCTACAAAGTTATCACATTGTTATGTTGTTTATAGTAAGAAGAAATTATAACAAGTTCCTTTTGTCTAAAGGTTGTCTAGGTTAGAATGAACGAGAGAACACAAGCCAACAAAATATGGACCCTCGTATAGAATCTAGAAATGAAATGGAAGACGAAGCTTAAGTATTCTTATTTCAACATTGCAAAAAAAACATGGCACAATATACATTATTGAGTAAACCCATAATATTTATGAGATAAAAGGAAAAATTTTAGTACACAGAAAGGAATGAAGCAACAAGTTCAATTGACATCCTTGAGAACTCATATCTTATAGATGTACTCTTTATGGCAAGAGAATTTATGGTACTCTTTGTCTTATCTACTTAGTTATTGTCTCGTTAGGAACAGGGACAATGAAGAAGCTGAGAGACATTTGTAATGTAATGTTGTGTGTGGAGCATGATTGTTCAGAGGTCTTTGTTTCAGCCAGATGTATACGCCAGGATGTTTTGTACGCCCCTAGAAGGCAACCCCTCTCTTTTTATGAGGGTATTGTATTTGAGGCTGTGTGATAGATGTGTATTCTGTGAGCGAGAAACAGAGAGGTGAGACTGTGAGAGAAAACAGAGGATATTACAGCGGATTTGCTGTAGGTTGTGTCTCTTCATTTTGCTGGATAATATAAAGGAAGGACTGGCTGTTCGGGGTGGACGTAGCCCAAACTGGGTGAACCATGTATATCTGTGTCTCTCTTGTTTTGTGCGTTTTCTGTGTTTATATTTCTGCAATATTTTATGTGTTCCATTGCTCCATAATATATAATTTTCTAACAACTGGTATCAGAGCCGAAGGTCTATTTGGCTGATAAACTCGCAGGAAAGAAGGGTTCCTGGTTCGAGTGGGAGCAATGGCGGAAGATGGTAAGTTTAGGGTCGAGAAATTTAACGGCCAAAACTTCTCGCTGTGGAAGATGCAGATGGAAGATTATCTGTATCAGAAAGATCTATACCTACCATTGGGCGGAAAAACAAAGATGCCGACGGGTATGAAAGACGAAGAATGGAACCTTCTCGATAGAAAGGCACTCAGGACAATATGGTCATGCCTTGATGTGTCAGTCGCCTTCAACATTTCGAAGGAAACCACGACAGAGGGTTTGATGCAGGCGTTGTTGAAACTATATGAAAAACCCTCGGCCTCAAACAAGGTATTTCTTATGAAACGGTTATTTAATATGAATATGTCGGAAGGTGGATCTGTTGCAAACCATTTAAATGATTTTAATACAGTTACAAGTCAGTTGAGTTCTGTAGGGGTAAACTTTGATGATGAAGTTAGAGCTCTGTTATTCTTGTGCTCATTACCAGAAAGTTGGAATGGTTTGGTAATGGCCATTAGTAACTCCGTTTCTGGATCTAGTACTTTAAAGTTTGATGATGTTGTCGGTGCTATCCTTAGCGAGGAAATGCGACGGAAAAGCTCCAGTGAGACATCAGGAAATTCTTTGAGTGCAGAGTCTAGAGGAAGAAAAATGGAAAGAGGAAAGAGCTCAGGATATCGCAGTAAATCAAGGAAAGGCAAATCCAAGTCTAGATCGGGGATAGTGTGCTGGAAATGTGGAAAGAAAGGAGACCTAAAGAAAGACTGTAGATCTCGGAAGGGAAAAGAAGGAGAACAAGAAAACAATCATGAAGCAAATGTGATAGGTGAGGTGTTACAAGATGCTTTGATTCTTTCTTTCGAAAATATTACTGATTCCTGGGTGGTAGATTCAGGGGCTTCATTCCATGCCACACCTGATAAGAAATACTTTCATGACTATGTTCAGGGAGATTTTGGACAAGTTCGTCTGTGTGATGATAAACCCTGTAAAATCATTGGAATGGGTAAGGTTCTTGTAAAACAGCAGAATGGAAACCAATGGCTATTAAAGGAGGTAAGGCATGTTCCAGATCTAAAGAAAAATCTGATTTCAACATGGCAGTTAGGCGGTGAAGGTTGTGTGACAACTTTCACAGATAAAGCTGGGAAGGTCACCAAAGGAGCCCTGGTAATAGCAAAAGGCGAAAAGGTTGGTACATTGTATTTATGCAATGGTATTTCTAACTCTGTTAATGCTTTAACTTCCAAAGGAGCAGATGCAGCATTATGGCATCATAGGCTCGGACACATGAGTGAAAAGGGGATGAAGATTCTTCACTCAAGGAATTTGTTACCGGGTTTGAAGAATGTTGATTTGGGCTTCTGTGAGAACTGCATTTATGGAAAACAGAAGAGAGTCAGATTTCTCAGAGTTGGGAAAGAAAAGAAGAACGAAAAATTAGAGCTTGTGCATACAGACGTACGGGGACCTGCTCAGGTATCATCTCTTGGCGGCTCTCGTTATTATGTTACCTTTATTGATGATGCAACTAGAAAAACTTGGATTTATTGTATTAAGAATAAATATGATGTATTTGATACTTTCAAGAAATGGAAAGCTTTGGTTGAGATTGAGACAGGAAAGAAATTGAAGTGTCTTAGATCAGACAATGGAGGTGAATATTGCAGCAATGAGTTTGATAGGTACTGTTCAGAGCATGGAATTCGCAGAGAGAAGACAGTTCCAAGAACACCACAAGAAAATGGTGTGTCAGAAAGGATGAATAGAACAATCATGGAGCGTGCAAGGTGCATGAGATTGCATGTAGGATTGCCTTTACAGTTTTGGGCAGATGCTGTAGATACTGCTGTTTATCTAATAAACAGAGGGCCTTCAAGTTCCTTGGATGGTGGTGTTCCGGAGGAAGCATGGACGGGTAAAAAGGTAAACTACTCCTTTTTAAAGCCTTTTGGTTGTGAAGCCTTTGTCCATATTGATAAAGAAAACAGAACAAAGCTTGAGGCAAAGTCAAAGAAATGTACCTTTATTGGATATGGTGTTAATGATTTTGGTTATCGCTTATATGATTATGAAAATCACAAAATCATTAGGAGCAGAGATGTAATATTCTATGAAAAGGTCTTGTATAAGAATCAGTTGCAGGAAAAGAAGAAAGAAAACGAAAACAAGGAATACACAGTTCTTGATGACATCACTGAAAAGGTAAAGGTGCCTGAAAATAATAATAATCAACAACAGCAACCACCACAACAACAACAGGCACCCCAAACACCTGAAAGTGGTGTTAGAAGATCTACCAGGATAAGTAGACCCCATGAACGATACTTTCCTTCATTATATTATTTATTGTTGACTAATTCTGGTGAACCCGAATGTTATGAAGAAGCAGTGCAGGTAGAAACCAGGAAGAAGTGGGAGCAAGCCATGAAAGAAGAGATGGACTCCTTAGCACATAACCAGACTTGGGACTTAGTCAGGTTGCCTGCAAGTAAAACAACATTGCAGAATAAATGGGTTTACAGGCTGAAGGAAGAAGATGGAGGAAAACAGAGGTATAAAGCTAGACTTGTGGTGAAGGGGTTTGCACAGAAGAAAGGTATTGATTTTGATGAAATATTTTCTCATGTTGTTAAAATGACTTCAATCAGAACTATTTTAAGTCTTGTAGCAGCTGAGGATTTTCATCTTGAGCAGTTAGATGTAAAGACAACCTTTCTCCATGGGGATTTGGAGGAAGAGATATATATGCAGCAGCCACAAGGATATGAGGTGAAAGGGAAGGAGAAACTAGTGTGCAAGTTGAAGAAGAGCTTTTATGGCTTAAAACAGGCTCCAAGGCAGTGGTATCTAAAATTTGACAAGTTTATGTCTGAACAAGGTTATAATAGATGTCACTCTGATCATTGTGTTTATTTGAAAAAGCAAAATGATGGCAACTACATTATATTGTTATTGTATGTAGATGACATGCTTGTTGCAGTATCTAACATGCAGGAAATAAATGTGCTCAAAAGAAAATTGGCAAATTCATTTGCAATGAAGGATTTGGGAGCTGCAAAACAAATCCTTGGTATGAGAATAACTAGAGACAGGAAAAATAGTAAATTAACATTGTCTCAGAATGAGTACATACAAAAGGTGTTGAAAAGATTTAACATGCACAATGCAAAACCAGTTAGTACACCTTTTGCTAGCCATTTCAAACTTAGAAAGGAAATGTGCCCAAAGACCCAAGAAGACATGGATTATATGTCTAAAGTTCCATATGCATCAGCAGTTGGAAGCTAAATGTATGCAATGGTCTGCACAAGGCCTGATATTGCACATGCAGTGGGAGTTGTAAGCAGGTACATGAACAATCCAGGAAAGGAACATTGGATGGCAGTGAAATGGATTCTCAGATATTTGAAAGGTACCACAAATCAAGCATTATGCTTTGGTGGTTCAAACATTTCTCTACAGGGATATGTTGATGCAGATATGGCAGGTGACAGAGATAACAGGAGGAGCACTACAGGATATGTATTTACTGTTGGAGGAACAGCTATCAGTTGGGTTTCAAAAATCCAAAGTGTTGTTGCACTTTCAACAACAGAAGCAGAGTATGTTCCTGCTACAGAGGCTAGTAAAGAAATGATTTGGTTACAAAGGTTTATGGGTGAATTGGGTAAGGAGCATGATAAGGGCACGTTATACAGTGATAGCCAAAGTGCCATTCATCTTGCAAAGAACTCAGCATTTCATTCCAGGACTAAACACATACAGCTCAAGTATCATTTCATACGATCAGTGTTGGAAGATGGAGAGTTGAAGCTGGAAAAGATACACATTAGCCAGAATCCTGCAGATATGCTAACAAAAGTTGTAACCAGGGAGAAACTGAGAACATGCTCAGTTTCAATTGGTCTTCAAGGATGACGATGAAGATGAGAAACAACCAGGTCCAAAGAGGAGCCATTGTCCAACAAATGAAGCAGCGGTGGAGTTGCTACAATCATTCTCCAAGTGGGAGATTGTTGTGTGTGGAGCATGATTGTTCAGAGGTCTTTGTTTCAGCCAGATTTTTACCCCAGGATGTTTTGTTCACCCCTCCACGCGGGGGGGACTTGTCCCCCTCACAGGGGTCTAGGGGGGCCCATCCCCCCCGGCTGGGGGGTCCGGGGGCCAGCGGTCCCACGGCGGGGGCTCGGGGGCATCGCCCCCGAAGCCAAAAATAAATGTAAAATTGCCTTGTAAAAGTATAGTAATTTCTAGTCAATCTGGGCTGTTCATTAGGCGGATGAACTGACGGTAGAACTTATGTTTAGTTTAGGGTTTTTTGCCCTATAAGGCAACCCCTCTGTTTGTATGAGGGTATTGTATTTGAGGCTGTGTGATAGATGTGTATTCTGTGAGCGAGAAACAGAGAGGTGAGACTGTGAGAGAAAACAGAGGATATTACAACAGATCTGCTGTAGGTTGTGTCTCTTCATTTTGATGGATAATATAAAGGAAGGACTGGCTGTTCGGGGTGGACGTAGGCCGAACTGGGTGAACCACGTATATCTGTGTCTCTCTTGTTTTGTGCGTTTTCTGTGTTAATATTTCTGCAATATTTTATGTGTTCCATTGCTCCGTAATATATAATTTTCTAACATGTAATACAAAAAGAGGTAATTTATTGTGATTGTAGTTTATTTAATACTTAAAGCTAGCAACCATTAAATGTAATAAATTAGAAAATGGGGTGATAACAACTCTAGAGTTTCTTCCAAGAAACACACAAATATGTGTAAAGTAAAGGAGTTAATATGAGATTTATGTTTACTAAGGTTGTGTACATATGAACACAGGTTTATGAAGATCATTTACACTTTTTGGCAAGTGCATGAGTTAGCAGTGAGAAAAAAAGAAAATCAATCGAGTTGTTTGAGGGCTTAAAAAGGTACCTCATATCTCAAGATGATTCTTAAACAAATCATAAGAGACAAACATGATGACTGGAATATGATCATCTCATTCATGAATGATCTCCAACGTAACTATTGGCAAATGTAGGACAAATTATCGAGTATACAAAGTAGTCAGTGATGTTTATAGGAAAACCTAGACTGATTTGAAGGTATTTTGGATCACATGGAGAAACATGTACACTATGTGTTTCAACCTGCACCGTCACTTGGTTCAGGACTAGAGAATCTTGTTCGGTAACTATATTTGATAGTTAATGGCTCCTGGTTGTGTACTGATCCTAAATTTTTTTTAGTTCTATTTTCTTTTTTGTTTTTGGACAGTGAAACAATGTTTGGTAATTTGTAATGTTTTTTTGTTAATTACCTATAGTCCAATAAATTTGGTAAGAGTGAGGCTGGTAAGATTTTGTCAAATTATTCTCGACAATGTAATATTTTCTCATAAATGAAAACCCAAGATTCATAAAAACTTGAGACATTTTATATGTTGGAAAAAATTAATGCATATTATGAGTTACATACATGTAACAAAAACATAGAGACACAATTTCATTATAATTATATAATTGGAGGAACTTATTACTTGTGCGATGGAAGAATCAAGGCATCTGACTATGTGCAGAGATAAAGTGTCTACTAACTTTGTTTTACCAATTATAGGATTTGAAAACATAGCCACAAAATTTTTTCGTAAACTCCATGCAATTGAAAACATGCAAAAGAAACATAGCATATGGATGAAAAGCATGAAGCGTTTGGAGTAGAGTGTTTGGGAAAGAAGCAGTGCGCAAAGTAAAAATGTATGGAACAAGCATATCAAGAAGGAAATGCCTATAGATGTGTGGAAGTTGGAGTGTGTGTGAAGGAAACATCAAAATAAACATGTAAATATTTGACAAAAATCTAGTCAAAGTAAAACATTAGCTACTAACAAAGCAAGTTATCGAAGTATATGCTATGAAGCACTCAAACGATGTCCTAATTACACCTAAATTAATTGAACAAATGCCGAAAAGACTTACATTTACGGACAAGGGAGCTTTGGTTAATTTTAACATTAAGCCTTAATTATTTTTTACTATGTTCTAGTCTTCGGCAAAAGAATTTAATTGAGCTTATGTTATATTTCATCAAAACATTGCCGCAGAATGGGAAAACATGTGTATCAAATAACGCGAAAATTGTATTTTGCAATGTGAAGAAGAAGTGTGCAGAGGGGAAATCTGTGTGGAGGTGCGGATGTGGGGGAATAAAGGTTCTCTTGAGCATAGCCATCTTCTTCACATCGTTTCAATCTGCTAAGAGTAAATGTTGTTAAGCACTTGAATGATGTCATGATTACACGTCATTTTGCCAAAAAAATTCCAAAAGGACTTATATTTACTAGAAAGAGAGCTTTTGTTAATCATATGATTAAAGCCTTAATCATTTTTTAAATATGCGGTGATTTTCAGCGTGAGAGGTTGGTTGAGTTGTTACAAAACGTTAAAATATGTGTATCAAATAATGTGAAAATTAACCATTTTGAAAAGTTCGAAAAAAGTGTGGAAAGGGGGAATGTGCACGAAGGTTCGGAAGTAGAGGGATAAAGGTTCTCCTGCACATATGTCTCTTCTGTTGATCCCTTATTCTGTACACTAAAAATTTAAAAGTTTTCCATCCTACAAAGTTAAGTTGTGAAACTAGTTTTAAAATGGAAATTTAAAATTAGTTTAAAATTTATGAATTTAGTTAATCGTAGGATTAACCAATTGTTTTTTAATATACACTACTTTGCAACACGGGAATTTAATTGATCTTATGTGACATTTCACTAAAAAGTTTCCGTGGAATGAGAAAATATGTGTCAAATACTATGAAAATTGATGTTTTGGAGCGCGTAGAAGAAGTGCACAGAGGGAGAACCTGTGCAGAGGTGTGGATGTGGGGGAATAAGGGTTCACCTACACATATCCTTCTTCCACACATCATTTCAATTTGCTACAACAAATACTAACAACAAAGCCCTTTGCACCTTCTTGATTTGTTTAGAATCAGTGAGCATTACACAATGCTTCAGAGTAAATGTTATTAAGCATTCGAACAATGTCCTACTTACACTAGGATTAAGTGTTAATTAGTTTTTAAATATGCGATGATCTGAACCATGTTGTCACTCACTGCATTATGAGTCTTCAGCTGATCAAAGTTGCCAAAGAGAATTGAAGTTTGAAGGCATATTTCTGGCCACAAAAAACACTCAAAGCCAAATCAAACCCTCTCCATTGCATAGTGATTGGAACGAGATTTCCAACGGTATATGGAAGTCTGAAAATGCACTTTTGGGTCAGAAGATATGACCTGTTAAAGTTCAGAGGTTATTTTTCCTTTAAAGGGGAAGAGGAAAAGCATATTAGAGGTCCGGGAGCTCATCGCAATCGCAAATTGGCATTTTTTTGAAGTGGCAGTGTGGGAGGGCACATTGAAATTAGCGATCAACCGATCACCGATATTGCATATCGGCTATCAGTGGGTTCGAGGCAGAACAATCCCGCATATCTACGATTGGTGGTGGGCAGTCCTGCATCCCGCAATCCTACATTTCGGCATCCTGTAATCCCGCATCTCACAATATCGCAATATCAGATCCCATAATATCGGCAAATCAATGATCAGCGGGCCCGATGGGCCATCCTTAAGGAATTGCGGGGGTGAAATAGGCCAATAGCACAAAATTGCCAAGAATTTTGGCTTGAGTGTTAAAGCGTTGGGGGGCCGATTTTATTTAACAAAGGAATTCACAAAAAACCAAGGGTGGATGGGCCCTTTTCTCTCTCCTCTAGGGGGCCACGTGGCAGAATCCTTTTGGTCCTAAGAATCCATAGAGTAGTTGACATCAATATGACATGGCCGTGCGAAGATGATGTAGTAGTATGGAGGACACATGGCACGCAGATTTGGCTTTTTTAGTGGTCTTATGGGGGAATTTCTGGGTGACACGTGCCACCATTCACAAGGTGACACATGGTAGTGATGACGTCACCTATTGAAAATCGGTGATCGATGATCGCGCAAGGCAAGGTCCCTCCTCCACCAAAGTCCCCTTCGACTTGAGATTGAAATATGCGAAGATCCTCTTGGACGCGATATTTTATGCGTTATATCTCATGAGGATTTCGCATCTAGAATGTTGGCCAGCGCTATGAAAAGAGGTGAAGCAGTCTATCTCTCCAATATTATGATTGTGATGCCTCCAATGCGCTCGACCTCGCAGATCGGTGATCGCAGGGGTCAAGAGGAAGTATCAATGGCAAACATCGGAAATCGCCGAAATGCGTGATTTCATGTATTAAAGGAAAAAGGCCCTTGGACAGGCTTTTAGAGGCTCTAGCACCTTTGGGATAAGCACATGGTTCAAGCCCCCCTTCATATGAAGAAATTAAAAAAAGGGGCTGAAGTAAAGGGGGCCTAAAGGGGATCGAGAATCACATGTTTCAAAATGTTTTAGTGATAGGGGCCAACATCGAGAAGTCCTCCATATTACACTGTAAGCACATCACCAGGAATATCAGGGCGTCGAAAGTGTAGTGCAAGACTTTAAAGGTGTCATGGGTCGGTAGCTGTGGATTTTAAGAAAATAGGTGGTGCATTCAAACTTGACATGGGATGATCCAGAAAGGCCCATTGTGACACGGAACCAGGGTTGGTGCTGACAGGAGTAAAAAAAAGGGATTTGGTAGCTCTGGAGGATTTAATTATCCGACATGGTGTCCCATACAAAGGGAAGATGACGTACTGCCCAGCGGTCCTTTGCTACAGTACCGTGGCATGAAACTAAAGGTGCCCACTCTCAATTTTAATGGATAAATGTTTCAAGCAGTAAATGCTGAAACAAAGGGAGTTGGCTGAGCAACACATGAGGCCATACAAAGCGTGAACTGTAACCTGAAGCAGAGACGATCACAGGGATGGGCACGAAGATATTTCATTTATGTTTCCTCTGATTGATTACATATTTTTTGTCTTGTAATATGCTTCCCTTCAATGAGGAAATTAATTCTGTAATGTTTTTTGGGCCACAAAGCCATCCCTAGCCGAGACCACTAGTCAATCTGACAATTGAAACTCGGCTGAAGATATTTTGCTGTAATCAATGTTCTACACTCCCCTCTTTAGATAAATAGGGGAAAGCAACACTTCACAAAGGTTCAGAAATTCTAAAGAAAAAACTACATGCTATTTTCAGACTGTATAACTTTATATTACAGGTCTTTCAGAATATCAAGTAAATGGTGGTGATTCCCCCTTCAAGTATTACAATATGTTATCCCTCTGTTAAAAGCCATTATGTTCATATTTCTTCTTTGAATTCATGCAATCATAGCTGCTAGAAATATTTCAAACTTCCTCACAGATTCATTTGTATCGATATGTTAATGCATGTGCCTGTAAGTTTCTCATAGATTCATTTGTATCGACATTGTTAATGCATGTGCCTGTATGGATTATTGAAATTATATCTTTAAATCTGCGCTACATGAATCATAGCATTCAATCCCTCTTTTATCCATTACATCTACCTGTAACTCAAATAAGTATAGAAATTCTTAATGCCTCAAGCTCTGTGTGTTAAGTGTAGAATTATTGATGCTTTAAGCTCTATGTGATGAGTTTCTCTTTCTCCTTATCCTCTCTCATTTTCTCTACAAAAGCTTATTAAAATGTAAGTCCTTGAACTCCACTCTTTTATGCATATATTTCTGTGAACTGCATATGTGAAGAAGTACTAGAAATACATGTCTTATACCTTTGGATGAATGAACCATCCTTTATCTATATATATGTAAAATATATGTGAGGTCTACATTTTACTGAGAATCATTTGAGACACTCAAAATCTAGATGTGCCTAGGAACTGGTCTTGTAAGAAATCCAAGGCTGTCTCTGGGAGCTACAACACACCACGAGAGGTTGGTTGATTTTATGTGATATTTTTCTAAAAAGTTGTTTTGGAATGTCAAAATATGTATGCCAAAAAAACGTGAAAATTGGGTTTTTAAAATGTGCAAAGGGGAAATGTATGTGGAGGTACATGGGGGAATAAAGGTTATCACACACATCCACCTCTTTTGTACATCATTTACTCCACACACTAAAATTTTAAAATCTATATTAAAAATTCAAAAATTCAAAAAAACTGAAATTAGTTTTAAAATGCTAATTTTTAGCCTAATGTGAACCAATATAAAATTAAAGTACCCATGTAGCTTCTTGTTAAAATTTACGTTTTTCAATGTGTGGAAGAAATGCGTCGAAGCAGAATGCATGCATAGATGTAGAATGAGCTCCGTTATTCCGCATACTAAAAATTTAAATGTTGTCTACCCTATGGAGTCAAGTTATGAAATTGGTTCACAAGGATAGTTAATCACCCACCCTTATTTCTCATTTGATATACACATAAACCAAATGTTTCATGCCCCAAAATTTAATAAACTAAAACTGCTAATTAATCAATTAACACGTCCTATTATGTGGGGGCAAAGTGTGTGGAAGAATTATGTGGAGGGGGAATGTATGCGGAAGTGCGAAACATCGTAGAAGAAATTTTGTGTTTCTTGCTCCACATACCCATTCTCTCACATAACACTTCTTCCTCACACATATTAAAAACACAATTCATTTAATATTGGATAATAAATGTTCAATTCACAAATGTGAAATCACTAATGCACTTAGTATTCGGGAAACATGAATACGAAGATTCACTGATTCTATTTTGTTAAAGTTTTTAAATAAATAGGAATAATGGTGCAAAAGAAACATCAAAATAAGCACATAAATATTGAGCACAAATATAGTCAAAGTAAAACATCAACTAGTAATGAAACAAGCCAATAGATTAAATTCTATTAAGCACTCGAATAATGTCTTAATTATGCATTGATTTTCCAAATAAATGCTGAAAACATTTACATTTACCGATAGGATAGCTTTAGTTAATTGTAGGATTACGTCCCATGTATTTTTGATTTTGTAACAAAAAAATGTTTTGTATTTTTGTATAAATTGGTTGAGATTCATTTCCCAAATCGAACATCGATCTTGAATTAACACAAGAAATAACACTTCCGTAAACAAGCTCTAACTAAATGCATTAAAATTAATGTTTAAATGTCAATGTATCATTAATAAATATAAATAAAATCAAAATTAGAATATTACTAAAGTAGTACTTAGTCGAATATTATTATAGCATATAGTTGAATGTGATTATATGATATGAACTGCAAAAAAAGAACAATTGGTAAGATTTTTCCTTTACTTACTTCTTTTTTAGTTTAACTTTTTATGAAAATTAAATTTGTATTAAATGACACTATTAAAATATTCTCAACACTATATTGATATCAATTTTCAAAGCATGCCAAACACATCAATCATGAAACACAATCATATGAATTACACAATCATATGAATTGGACTATCTTGAGTGGAATTTAAGAAAAATGAATATGTTTTTTAGTAGCCGATATCGAAACTTCTTTTTTGATTGTAGATTAGGAAAATCAATACTAGCTAGATTGATGACGATCAATGGAAAATGAATACATTAAAATGGATAGTAGTCAAATTTCCTTTCATAAGTTTGATGTAAATTCATCATTTACATGACTTATGGAATTCGACGCACTAAATGCAGACCTGCTGGCTCTAAACTAATTCCTAAAATCTTGGGGAAAGAAATTGTAGTGCCCACTCTAGTTTCCTGACCGTGATACGACATTATCTTAGACACTCTATTCTTCGAGGACCTCAGATTGAGAATCTGGACCCATGACACTATTATTAGCGATTGAGATATTCATGGTTGTGATGTTTATGAATGCTTTCCATTGATATTATGGTAGCATGAATGGTTATGTATCTTATCTATCAGTATTCTGATGATTGTAATATTAATAGTTAAGTTGGTCTCTATTTGAAATTATGATGAGGGTAGTAAAGAATATGTATGCGCTCTACTAAAAGCATAATGAGGATAAATTTTATGGATAGGTATATTTCTACGATGTTATGATGTGATAGCTTAATGAATATGTATGTTTCCATTGATGATTATTGATAATAGCCATGAGGGATGTGTCCCCTATGTTACCCACTTCTTTTAGTTCAGACTTACAATGGACAATGATGTGAATGACCAGGAATTGTTAATGATGCTATTATGATAATTGACTAACATTGAGAAACCGTGTTACTGATGATTATTGAGTATGGCAGGGAACCATCAGAGGCACCCGCATATGACATGTCGATGACACCTGGTTTGATGAAAATTTATATTACTTTATCTGTGAAAGTCTAAGTCGATCTTGGAATCTGCCATATATGTTTAACTATATTCTGATGATATATTAATGGTTGCAGGCACAGATTAGTTGCTTGACCGAATGACTCACATATGGGTGATGGGGTTGTACAAGTGGATGGAACTACATGGGAGGGGTGGGACAGAGTCCCTGATCTCACCCACTAGCACTCCCACCGTGACTTGGGCTGGAAGGGTTGAAACAACTTCGCCTTGAAGATCACGATGCCATGAGGGAAGGTTCCAAAGTTGGTTCGCTCATGAGGACTTTGCTGGGGGCGCGCATCAAGGCGGATTCCTTGATCCCCGACACCATTAGTCTCACTATAGCAGGCAACATAAGAGATGACAGTGGTCTATGACGTTGCACTATACTTTCCCCTCGTAATCACTCGATGCTTGAAGGGCAAGTGGTGTGGCACCCTTGGAACTTCAAGGGAATTTCTTGAAGGGCACGACCAACTTGGCACCCTTGGCATCACAAATAAACTATTAGGTGTGGCACCCTTGGAACTTCTAGGGAAGTTCTTGAAGGGCACAACCAAGCTGGCACCCCTGACATCACAAAACAACTATTAGGTGTGGCACCCTTGGAACTTCTAGGGAAGTTCTTGAAGGGCACAACCAAACTGGAACCCTTGACATCACAAATAAGCTATTAGGTGTGGCACCCTTGGAACTTCTAGGGAAGTTCTTGAAGGGCACAACCAAACTTGGCATCCTTGGAATCATTAAAAATAAATAATAATAAATAAATATAAGCCAGGAATGAAAACTAGATAAATTTACATCAAGGGTAAATGATGATTAGAAACCAATGTAATTAAATCAAAAATAAAACTTGGAATAAGGAGGATCATAGGAAGAATTAAAATAAAGTACCTTAAAAACTCTACCCGTTCCATTTTGGAAAATACTAGGAAGATTATGTGGTTTAATTAGGAAAAAGGGGAAAGACAAACATAATAGTAAGGGTAAAGATTAATCATAAACTAATTTAAACCTTATTAAAAAAAGGGGAAGGTGAATTAAAATGAGAATAATAAATTAAATTTAGAGAAATGTAGAGAAGCTCCATGTGTCAACAACCAACATAAGAATATCCATCTAGGAGATAACCTAAGTTAAATTAGGGAGTAGTTTGGGGATAAAATCTTGACTCATTAATTGACTTCAAGTAATGAACACAAATTAAGGAATAAAAGGGGGGAATAAAGAGACAACTAGGAGAAGAAATAGGAATTTTGTTGAGGTGAGGAAAATATTAGTTTTAAATAAAAATTTAAGTAAATAATTTTGGGAGACCTTGATGTGAGAATGACACATGGGTGGGTGAATAATCAAGTTATTGAATTATAACAAAATAATTAATTATGCATGACGTGAAAAGTGTCACCTATGAGGACTCCTATAAAAGAAGGGGCAAGCCATAGGAAAAAGGACTTTTGGGAACCCTATGGTTGGATGGATGAGATGTTGTAAGAGCAGTGATTACGAAGCTATAGTGAGTTTGGTGAGGTAGAGGATTTAGAGAAGGGACTCTTGAGCCAAGGTGTGCTCTCCTCTACCAGCTAGTGCTTGTCTCCATTGTACAACCCCATTGCAGCTCGGGGGTCCGCGGGGAAGAAGAGTACCCAAGGAGTAGGCTGGGAGGTTAACCGGTGAGTCTTCGCATTCGGATCAAGTGCGTCATCATTCACTCGCGGAGGTGACCAGCTACAAGGGAATACCAACAACAACAGAGCAAACAGAGTCTCGCCTTCTGGTGAACGGTACATATGTATTTCATTATTATTGATCTTAGTTAAAGGTATGAAAATGTTATGATATGTTTCCTGGAAGGAGTGACAGAAATGTGTGCAAAATAATTTGAATCTCAATGCGTTTCTTTTTGGTTGTATTGCTGTAAAAAAAAAAAAAAAAAAAAAAAAAAAAAGTATATAGTCTGGATGTGGTCCTTACACTTGGTATCAGAGCCAAGTTGAACCCTTGAGGCCTATGGGCCCATGCAGGCATCACTAGTTTTGTTTGCTATGTGGGAATTTCTCTAAAATCGAATTATTCAAGTTTAAAAAAAAAATAAAAAATAATTGGCATGTTCACAAGACATTCTCTTAAAAAAAAAAAAAATACCCTTCCTAATGTATCCTCAACATTTGTTGCAATAATGTTTAACTCCATCGAGTCCACGGTCCAGGTTAGTTTCAACATTGCCAATCTGAAATTGCAATAGGGTGGGAATTAAAATGGAAGGCCAAAGAAGGCCAAATTTTCTTTACGCGGCTCGGCAAGGCCTCGGTTTCGCTATTCCATTTTTGAATATTAAATGGATTAATATATAAATTGTTTCCGCTCTCTACACCTTCAGGTTTAATAATCTCGCAGAAAAATTCTTAAATTGTGCTTTGTTCCCCTGATCCGTTTGGAGTCTCCATTGGAGCTTCGGCAATGAGCGTTCGGGGTTATTACAGAGGATCGGTTTTAAAGATCCAGCCAGGAAGAACGATTCCGATTGATTAATTCAGTCGTGCATTGGTAAAAGTTGGCTGAATCTACGGATGTGTAGAATAGAGGCGCAGTTTACAGATTTGTTTCTTAGCGGTAACTCTGATCGTGTTTTATTCGTTATGCTTTTCTTTTTCCAGAGAAACTCGTACCTAATTCTTGAAAAGCGCCGACGTTTCGCAGTGCGGTTCTTCGCTGTGGCTTCCAGCTCTGTGATCCAATCATGGCAACGGTTACAAGAGATTGAACCAAATTTTACGCTCGCGACTTTTCCATGTGTAAGACTTTAACTGGCCAGAGGAGGACGAAAACTAAGCAAGGGATTTGGCTGGGGTGAACAGTGGTTGCTCACCCAAGCCTGTAGTGAAAAATGCCTTCCGATTAATTTCAAAGGTATATGATAGATTAGTTTATGAGTTAATTATTTTTCAAATGAAGAAACGGCTGCCTGAAAAGTTCCTCTGATCAATAGATCTGAAGCAGAGATGCCACTTACATATGAAAGTGGATCCCGTTTGAAGCGCTTCTATCCTTTTGGGTCTCTCTATCGCTATTTATACACTTCTACTCAGCACTGGTGCGTTCAGAAAACGGCAAAGACCCTGTGCTCTAGCGCTGTTGGACGTTCAAAAGGCGGCAAAGACCTGTACTCAAGCGTTTAAAACACGGCAAAATATTTAATTTAAATTTTTATTACTTTTAAAAAATAAATATGTTTTTATTTCCTATTACTCGTAAAAATTAAGTATGTTGGTGATTTTTACTGCATATTAAAAAAATTGATTAAAATGTGCAAAATAAAAATTATCATAATCGAAATTGACAATAGGACACAAAAGAAAGTTCTACTCAAAACCTGATGTATGTGATCCAATCAAAATCTAGTTTGAGAATTCTTAATCAAAATGAATCTGCAGAAAAAAAAAAAAAAAAAAAAAAAACCAAAAACATAAAGTTAATTGGACTTATAAACGGGTAAATATGAGTAACTGATCTTGAAAAAAAACCTTGGCCTGTGAGGAAGTAGCACAGTTGTGGCAGTTAAATCATCTATGGGGCAAACGAGTAATTCAGAGTTGAAGATCTCTTCGCTCCTCCTTTTGAGAAAAAGTGGCTTCCACGATGACTTACTTGTATGTCAACTCCCTCAATGCACTGAGTTAAGTATTTCAGTTCCTTCTGTGGATCAGAAAGATTTAGGTAGAGGACAAACCGTGTGGCTTTACTTCCAGACTCAACAAAATGGTACTCTTCGCTTTCAGATTCTTTAAACCCTAAAGAGAATTCTTCATCCTTTTCATGATATAGGCAAGTGTCATCTGACTGATCTGAACCCAGATGGTGCCACCATACCTTAAAGGCTCGATGTATATCATCCATAGTAATGTACAGAAGCATCTCATTGTCAGCCCATTCCAAACCAGTAATTCCCATTAATGGGCCGCCAATCAATTCTCCATTTTTCTGCATTAATGACATATACAGTGTAGATTTCATCACCTTTAGTGCCCTCTGCATATGCAATCATCTTGTGATTCGGGCTCACCTTGAAAGCCTTAATCTGATAATACTCATGTTTCTCAGCCTCCACATTTTCATCAAATAAAACCTCCTCCACAGGCTCATCAGGTCCTGTCTTCATTACTTCATTAACTGACCCAGGCCCTTCACCCCCAACAATAAGCCGTCTACAATATTGTTTATATTGCTTTCCCTTTAATGTTTTTTTCATAGTAAAAAATAAGTTCCTTTGCGGAAAGGAACAGTCATATCAGCTTCTTGGATTCGTCCTCTTAACTCGTTATACAGCTCCTCTTGCAATTGTCTTGTATCATCCATAACTGCGTTGGTATAGACGTTTTCTTGCTGTAAATGGGAGAGGACTTTGGGGTTCGATCTAGAGTCGTCTCTGAGCCAGTAATATTGATCATTTCGGACATCTCCAAACATCTCCATGACATGATCTACTTTCTCCGCAATGGGAGGGGTCGGCATCGTCATATTTGATATCTGGGAAGCACTTGAATTTGACAGTGCTGGTGTTCTGCGTTGAGTGCTCGGGAAATCGGGAATCCAAAGCACAAGATGCAGCTCTTCCTATTGAATGACAATGTTTTGTAAAGTTGTTCTCCTTTGTGGCAAATTTTGTCAGCGATATAGTTACAAGTTTGTTAGTAGTATGTATGTGACTGGTAGTCAGTGACAGTCTTCATCCTCCCGCATAATTGCTTCGTGTAGCATGGGATCAAATGGTTTTCCATCAGTATTGACCACATTAACATTAAATCCTTTCATGATTTCTACGAACTGTTTATAAATACTCCAGGCAAATTAGGAGCATTAAAAGTATATAGTCTGGATGTTGATCCACAGAGGTGACTCATTTTGCGCAGTTGCACAGTTTCCTTACTTCTTATAGCATAACTTACCTACTCAAGTAATACAGAGCAGAGATTTGCAATAGTTGAAAATGGCATCTCACAACAGCAGTGTGTCTTATGATTTTTCTGATAAAGTATCAAAGAAGAATCAGAAATCATGGCTACTAAGAATAATGAATAAGTTAAGGCATGATCATTTATATGATGCATGAGTTATCACACAAGAATATGAGCCCAATCCAAATTGGAAACTGCCTGAAATTGCAGTATGTCAGATTTATGAATTGCCAATGTTTAAATTCAAAGCTGCTAGTTTGTTCTGCTATACATCTGTAAGTACCCCAATTCGTTTGTCCGAAGTTTGAACCCAATTATCAGATACCACTGTTGAAATCGGAAGATATCCAATGGGGACTTGAGAATGGATATAAGTATGTTCATCTGGGACTTATCTAGTTTGGCATCAATCCGTTGGTTAGACTAGGATTAAATATCTCCTGTTTAGCTTGTGTAATTGATTCCCATCATAATGATTTTCAGGATGCTCTTCTCAGAGGATTTGAAGCTCCTTTACACAATGGTCCAGTAGGAACAAGGACCTATATGTTCTCTTTTGAGGAGTATCCGACATCAAAATTTTAATTTCTTGATTCAAAAGAAGTCCAAATCTTTTTGCTATTCTAATTTTTATATTTGAATCATTGCATTACTATCTTCTTTTTAGATACGGATAAATAACAAATAACTATTGATTATTTTTATATGTTATTTCTTCTTAAGGTGTAGGGGTACTAATATTCCAGCTTCTTGTCTTCCCGCCATTGGTGAATTATGTTGGAGCTATTGTTATAACCCGCATAGCAGCGTATGATCTCTTCCTTGTCCATTTAGATATTTCGTTAAAAGTAGTTGTGAACATTTTAAAAATATTTGATAAAAAAAAAAAGGAAGTTTAAGGCATATCTTAAACAGTTTAAAAAAATAACAGGGGTTCAAGGCATATCTTAAACAGTTTCTATATTTCCAATTCAATTTTCCAAATTTCCTGACTTTAGCCATCTTACTGGCTTTCTTTTTAAGGAATTCTTGAACATATATCTCTTTGTATTCTGGGTTTACCAGTTATATGGTGACGTAGAACTCTCAATGGTCACAATTAATTCCTACATATATTGTTTCTCTGCTTTATTGGCAAAGAAAAATAAAGTTGTTGAAGAGTATTCAGAAGCCTTTTCCATTCATTAAAATTGGGTAAATCTAAAATATTTAAAATATCTTTCTTAGATATTTGTATTTCAATTTTCTTTGCAACGATCTTCCATTTCAATTGCAATTACAATTTTATGGATTCTGTGCGGTTGGTCAAGTATTTTGGTCTGTAAATTATTTAATATTTTAATGTTTTCGAGCAGGTTGTTTTGCCATGGAGAATTTAAGTGAGATATATTGAAGGTATTATTTTTAATCGAAATAAAAGTTCCAATAAAAAATTTACAGTGTAATTCTAATTATTTTAGTTTCTATTAAGTATTCAACTTTCTTGACTTATTGTGATTTTTCTCTTGATGTTTAGCTTGCTCATTGTGGTTCCCTATAAATTGATACAATAAAAAGTAATCTAACTTAAATCATAATAGTAGTAATAGAACTATATTTATTCTTGAAAACTTCTATAAAGAATTTATCAAATTTATAATGGAATAAACCCCTTGCTGGTAGATGAAGTTTGATTCCAAGAGTTCAGCCTTATTTAAGATTTATTTTATCCAGCAAAGAATGATCCAGCAAAGAGTGGTTATGTACATGCAATGTCTAAATAGGTCTTATTGTTTATCAATGGTAAAGAATTAACTGAGACTAATTCCAATTAGAACAATTGAAAATGGATCAGAACAACAAGAAGCAACATTGGAGCATATTACAATCATGATAATATTATACATTGTAATATTTATGATTTATATCTTAATATGTGTTTTGGCTCTTTCAAAATTGTCCACCATAGGCAGCAGATTTTCAATTACATCACCTTGAATGTTAGATGCCAAACTTAGTCGTTCTTCCTCTGCTCTCTTCCTGTAATCTCACAGGGAGTTTGAGTTTCTCTTTGTTTGATTTGATTGACTTCTTTGTTCAATGTTTTGTAATGTAACAAGAAAACTTTTCCTTTATGACTTTTTGGATTCTTTGCTAGTTCGTAATGCAGAAATAGAGCTATAGTATTGGTTTATGGTTATCTGGAGCACCATACTTCTACCAATGCCATTCGATACAGTCAGTGATAATTTTAGACATGGGTTTCTCTCTATTGTTTTACATTCTGTGCATATCTTTGGCTTCAATCCATATAGTTTTTATTTCTGCTTGGAATCAAGCAAAGACTGGTAAATGATGTCTGCCTGCCAGCTTTGGTCACTAGTGAAACTTGCTATATGCTTCGTCTTCCATTAGCTTGGATGGACAAACTGCAAGAATATGCATTCCTCATCACCAGGAAATTAAGAGCCTTAATAGTCACAATACCTTTAAAGATTGCAACAATATTGCACTCCTTGTCATTAGATTCAGTAGGATTAAATGAAGATAGGCCCCAGATAGCCTCTTTCGCTTACCCTAGCGAAAGGAAGTAGGGTAGCTGGGTTTGAAGGGATGAAGGTTTGGACTACTCATTCATTGCAAGTGATGATTACGTTCTATGTAGTTAACATTTTTTTTTTTTATCTCTAGATAGTGTGTACCATTAGGTATCCACTAGAAAGGAGTGGTATGTATTTATTTTAAAGTGCTAATGGTAGTTGTACAACATTGAACTTTCAGAACATGGATCATGAAGGTAAATCAAGTCTCTAAGAAGGTGTAGTAGGCATTGTTAGGTCCCCCTAGCAAGCAGTGGCAGATGTTTATTTTCAAAGTACTGATTGTAGTTCCTAACAAAATTGAAGATTTAGGACATGGTAAACAAAGGTGGATTACGTCATAGGTGAAATATCAAACAATAATTAACACAATTATTATTGACCATTACAAATATTGAAGTCCAAGCTTAAGGTGGGTAGTTCCTCCTAGGAAAAAGGCATAGGCATCCCCTATGAATTTGAATTAATAAAAAATTATTGCTATCTTAATTGCATGATTGAATGAAAAAAACTAGAGAGATTTCTCCTAAATTAGTCAAATTTGTCGTTGAAGGAAGGTGGGTGTTATTAATTGTTGCTTTAAATACTTGTGATTTTGATTATGATGATTTTTTTGGAAAAGTTTATGTATGACGCTTCCTTTAACTATTAATTTTAATAATGTCTATAATGTATGTTTTGTACATTTATACAAAAAAATGGGTTGCAATGTTCCCCAGATATAGTCCTTCAGTTATAACGGAATTCGTGTTATAGATACCTTGGGAAAATTTTAACCTGCCCACCAGAAGGTTGGCAAGAGTTTCAGGAAGGGTTCCTGAGATTAGGTGTCGCCATTTCTCCTTTATGTTCTAAGGACTTCGGGACGAAGTCCATTGTTAAGAGGGGGTGTATGTAGTGCCCACTCTAGTTTCCTGACCGTGATACGACATTATCTTAGACACTCTATTCTTCGAGGACCTCAGATTGAGAATCTAGACCCATGACACTATTATTAGCGATTGAGATATTCATGGTTGTGATGTTTATGAATGCTTTCCATTGATATTATGGTAGCATGAATGGTTATGTATCTTATCTATCAGTATTCTGATGATTGCAATATTAATAGTTAAGTTGGTCTCTATTTGAAATTATGATGAGGGTAGTAAAGAATATGTATGCGCTCTACTAAAAGCATAATGAGGATAAATTTTATGGATAGGTATATTTCTACGATGTTATGATGTGATAGCTTAATGAATATGTATGTTTCCATTGATGATTATTGATAATAGCCATGAGGGATGTGTCCCCTATGTTACCCACTTCCTTTAGTTTAGACTTACAATGGACAATGATGTGAATGACCAGGAATTGTTAATGATGCTATTATGATAATCGACTAACATTGAGAAACCATGTTACTGATGATAATTGAGTATGGCAGGGAACCATCAGAGGCACCCGCATATGACATGTCGATGACACCTGGTTTGATGAAAATTTATATTACTTTATCTGTGAAAGTCTAAGTCGATCTTGGAATCTGCCATATATGTTTAACTATATTCTGATGATATATTAATGGTTGCAGGCACAGATTAGTTGCTTGACCGAATGACTCAAATATGGGTGATGGGGTTGTACAAGTGGATGGAACTACATGGGAGGGGTGGGACAGAGTCCCTGATCTCACCCACTAGCACTCCCGCCGTGACTTGGGCTGGAAGGGTTGAAACACCTTCGCCTTGAAGATCACGATGCCATGAGGGCAGGTTCCAAAGTTGGTACGCTCATGAGGACTTTACCGAGGGGCGCGCATCAAGGCGGATTCCTTGATCCCTGACACCATTAGTCTCACTATAGCAGGCAACATAAGAGATGACAGTGGTCTATGACGTTGCACTATACTTTCCCCTCGTAATCACTGGATGCTTGAAGGGCAAGTGGTGTGGCACCCTTGGAACTTCAGGGGAATTTCTTGAAGGGCACGACCAACTTGGCACCCTTGGCATCACAAATAAACTATTAGGTGTGGCACCCTTGGAACTTCTAGGGAAGTTTTTGAAGGGCACAACCAAGCTGGCACCCCTGACATCACAAAACAACTATTAGGTGTGGCACCCTTGGAACTTCTAGGGAATTTCTTGAAGGGCACAACCAAACTGACACCCTTGACATCACAAATAAGCTATTAGGTGTGGCACCCTTGGAACTTCTAGGGAAGTTCTTGAAGGGCACAACCAAACTTGGCATCCTTGGAATCATTAAAAATAAATAATAATAAATAAATATAAGCCAGGATTGAAAACTAGATAAATTTACATCAAGGGTAAATGATGATTAGAAACCAATGTAATTAAATCAAAAATAAAACTTGGAATAAGAAGGATCATAGGAAGAATTAAAATAAAGTACCTTAAAAACTCTACCCGTCCCATTTTGGAAAATACTAGGAAGATTATGTGGTTTAATTAGGAAAAAGGGGAAAGACAAACATAATAGTAAGGATAAAGATTAATCCTAAACTAATTTAAACCTAATTAAAAAAAGGGGAAGGTGAATTAAAATGAGAATAATAAATTAAATTTAGAGAAATGTAGAGAAGCTCCATGTGTCAACAACCAACATAAGAATATCCATCTAGGAGATAACCTGAGTTAAATTAGGGAGTAGTTTGGGGATAAAATCTTGACTCATTAATTGACTTCAAGTAATGAACACAAATTAAGGAATAAAAGGGGGGAATAAAGAGACAACTAGGAGAAGAAATAGGAATCTTGTTGAGGTGAGGAAAATATTAGTTTTAAATAAAAATTTAAGTAAATAATTTTGGGAGACCTTGATGTGAGAATGACACATGGGTGGGTGAATAATCAAGTTATTGAATTATAACAAAATAATTAATTATGCATGACATGACAAGTGTCACCTATGAGGACTCCTATAAAAGAAGGGGCAAGCCATGGGAAAAAGGACTTTTGGGAACCCTATTGTTGGATGGATGAGATGTTGTGAGAGCAGTGATTACGAAGCTATAGTGAGTTTGGTGAGGTAGAGGATTTAGAGAGGGGACTCTTGAGCCAAGGTGTGCTCTCCTCTACCAGCTAGTGCTTGTCTCCATTGTACAACCCCATTGCAGCTCGGGGGTCCGCGGGGAAGAAGAGTACCCAAGGAGTAGGCTGGGAGGTTAACCGGTGAGTCTTCGCATTCGGATCAAGTGTGTCATCATTCACTCGCGGAGGTGACCAGCTACAAGGGAATACCAGCAACAGCAGAGCAAGCAGAGTCTCGCCTTCTGGTGAATGGTAGATATGTATTTCATTATTATTGATTTTAGTTAAAGGTATGAAAATGTTATGATATGTTTCCTGGAAGGAGTGACAGAAATGTGTGTGAAAAATAATTTGAATCTCAATGCGTTTCTTTTTGGTTGTATTGCTGTAAAAAAAAAAAAAAAAAAAAAAAAAAAAAAGTATATAGTCTGGATGTGGTCCTTACACTGGGCCTTACATTTGGTATCAGAATTTATATTCTAAAATGGAATAGCAAAACCGAGGCCTTGCCGAGCCGTGTAAAGAAAATTTGGCCTCCCCGTGTAAAGAAAATTTGGCCTTCCATTTTAATTCCCACCCTATTGCAATTTCAGATTGGCAATGTTGAAACTAACCTGCACCGTGGACTGGATGGAGTTAAACATTATTGCAACAAATGTTGAGGATACATTAGGAAGGGTATTTTCTTTTTTTTAAGAGAATGTCTTGTGAACATGCCAATTTTTTTTTTTTTTTTTTTGAAACTTGAATAATTTGATTTTAGAGAAATTCCCACATAGCAAACAAAATTAGTGATGCTTGCATGGGCCCATAGGCCTCAAGGGTTCAACTTGGCTCTGATACCAAGTGTAAGGACCACATCCAGACTATATACTTTTTTTTTTTTTTTTTTTTTTTTTTTTTTTTTTTTTTTTTTATAGCAATACAACCAAAGAGAAACGCATTGAGATTCAAATTATTTTGCACACACATTTCTGTCACTCCTTCCAGGAAACATATCATAACATTTTCATACCTTTAACTAAGATCAATAATAATGAAATACATATGTACCATTCACCAGAAGGTGAGACTCCGCTTGCTCTGCTGTTGCTGGTATTCCCTTGTAGCTGGTCACCTCTGCGAGTGAATGATGACGCACTTGATCCGAATGTGAAGACTCACCGGTTAACCTCCCAGCCTACTCCTTGGGTACTCTTTTTCCCCGCGGACCCCCGAGATGCAATGGGGTTGTACAATGGAGACAAGCACTAGCTGGTAGAGGAGAGCACACCTTGGCTCAAGAGTCCCCTCTCTAAATCCTCTACCTCACCAAACTCACTATAGCTTCGTAATCACCACTCTTACAACATCTCATCCATCCAACCATAGGGTTCCCAAAAGTTCTTTTTCCCATGGCTTGCCCCTTCTTTTATAGGAGTCCTCATAGGTGACACTTGTCATGTCATGCATAATTAATTATTTTGTTATAATTCAATAACTTGATTATTCACCCACCCATGTGTCATTCTCACATCAAGGTCTCCCAAAATTATTTACTTAAATTTTTATTTAAAACTAATATTTTCCTCACCTCAACAAGATTCCTATTTCTTCTCCTAGTTGTCTCTTTATTCCCCCCTTTTATTCCTTAATTTGTGTTCATTACTTGAAGTCAATTAATGAGTCAAGATTTTATCCCCAAACTACTCCCTAATTTAACTCAGGTTATCTCCTAGATGGATATTCTTATGTTGGTTGTTGACACATGGAGCTTCTCTACATTTCTCTAAATTTAATTTATTATTCTCATTTTAATTCACCTTCCCCTTTTTTTAATTAGGTTTAAATTAGTTTAGGATTAATCTTTATCCTTACTATTATGTTTGTCTTTCCCCTTTTTCCTAATTAAACCACATAATCTTCCTAGTATTTTCCAAAATGGGACGGGTAGAGTTTTTAAGGTACTTTATTTTAATTCTTCCTATGATCCTCCTTATTCCAAGTTTTATTTTTGATTTAATTACATTGGTTTCTAATCATCATTTACCCTTGATGTAAATTTATCTAGTTTTCATTCCTTGCTTATATTTATTTATTATTATTTATTTTTAATGATTCCAAGGATGCCAAGTTTGGTTGTGCCCTTCAAGAACTTCCCTAGAAGTTCCAAGGGTACCACACCTAATAGCTTATTTGTGATGTCAAGGGTGCCAGTTTGGTTGTGCCCTTCAAGAACTTCCCTAGAAGTTCCAAGGGTGCCACACCTAATAGTTTATTTGTGATGTCAGGGGTGCTAGCTTAGTTGTGCCCTTCAAGAACTTCCCTAGAAGTTCCAAGGGTGCCACACCTAATAGTTTATTTGTGATACCAAGGATGCCAGGTTGGTCGTGCCCTTCAAGAAATTCCCCTGAAGTTCCAAGGGTGCCACACCACTTGCCCTTCAAGCATCCAGTGATTACGAGGGGAAAGTATAGTGCAACGTCATAGACCACTGTCATCTCTTATGTTGCCTGCTATAGTGAGACTAATGGTGTCAGGGATCAAGGAATCCGCCTTGATGTGCGCCCCCCAGTAAAGTCCTCATGAGCGAACCAACTTTGGAACCTGCCCTCATGGCATCGTGATCTTCAAGGCGAAGGTGTTTCAACCCTTCCAGCCCAAGTCACGGCGGGAGTGCTAGTGGGTGAGATCAGGGACTCTGTCCCACCCCTCCCATGTAGTTCCATCCACTTGTACAACCCCATCACCCATATGTGAGTCATTCGGTCAAGCAACTAATCTGTGCCTGCAACCATTAATATATCATCAGAATATAGTTAAACATATATGGCAGATTCCAAGATCGACTTAGACTTTCACAGATAAAGTAATATAAATTTTCATCAAACCAGGTGTCATCGACATGTCATATGCGGGTGCCTCTGATGGTTCCCTGCCATACTCAATAATCATCAGTAACACGGTTTCTCAATGTTAGTCGATTATCATAATAGCATCATTAACAATTCCTGGTCATTCACATCATTGTCCATTGTAAGTCTGAACTAAAGGAAGTGGGTAACATAGGGGACACATCCCTCATGGCTATTATCAATAATCATCAATGGAAACATACATATTCATTAAGCTATCACATCGTAACATCGTAGATATATACCGATCCATAAAATTTATCCTCATTATGCTTTTAGTAGAGCGCATACATATTCTTTACTACCCTCATCATAATTTCAAATAGAGACCAAATTAACTATTAATATTGCAATCATCAGAATACTGATAGATAAGATACATAACCATTCATGCTACCATAATATCAATGGAAAGCATTCATAAACATCAAAACCATGAATATCTCAATCGCTAATAATAGTGTCATGGGTCCAGATTCTCAATCTGAGGTCCTCGAAGAATAGAGTGTCTAAGATAATGTCGTATCACGGTCAGGAAACTAGAGTGGGCACTACAACAATTTGCTTCGTTTTTTTTTCCAGAAACTAACGCACATTACCGATGTTTGATTTATCATATGTATATTGTATTTTGAATTTCCTTAGTGTTTTTGTAGGCCTGTTAGCTCTGAACTCATTTCTAAAAGCTCTAGGCAAGCAATTTTTTTAGTTTGTTCTGGAACTGACAAGTGTTATCAACGTTTTCTTTATCAAATGTTTATATTTTTTTGAATTCTATAAGTTATTGTTAGTATCATTGCCGTCAAAAATATTTTTCTAGTGAATTTCCTTTTGAACTTGTTTTTGTTTTAAGCCAAAATTACTTTGAATGGAAAATCTGTCAATATTTTGAAAAACGATTTTGATATTATTGGCTTTAATAATTTGGTGTTGCACTAGACACTATTGTAGTAGTTCCAAATAATTGGTAAGCCGAAGGGTAGGGGGTGGAGTTGTGTCACTTGATTTCTATTATTTTTTTAAAGAATACTGTAGTTTAGTTGTTACTGTTGCAATACTAACAGTGAGACAAATGACCCAAGGAAGAAATGGCAGAAACATGCAGGAATATTTATATTCAGTCAATGAAGATATATTAATGCTGATGAATAACATGTTGGAACTTTAGCAAAGGGTTGGGCGGCTGGAAGATGAATTAGATGCCATAAGAACACAATTAGAAGAGCTCTTGCAAAATATGAATGGAGCGAACAAACCTCCATTCTGGAAGCACAATCAGGAGGAGTGCTAACCTCCAAGAACCATCGTTGATTAATAAAGATATCATTACCAAATTTTTCTACTTGCTTAGCCAATTTTGAAATTCAGTATCTGCTAAAGGCTATTTATTGCAATTTTGTGGAGTCAGTAAAACAAATACTATAGTGAAACATATACTAAAATAGTCCAATAACCTTCCATCACCTATACTCTAATCATATTCATAAGACATAAATTTTTTATATTATGCCAAATTGGATCATGAGGGTAATATAAATGTTATCTGTGAAAGTATTTTCTTTCGTTTTCTAATCAAATTGTACAATTGCAAACATATTGAACTTGTTCCTTCCTTTAGGAAAAGTTACATGCTAGCATTAACTTATCTTATTACTTTGTTTAACAAGTCATGTGCAATGGCAAAGTCTATGCAAACATAAACTATTTGCAAAGGAAAAATGTTTCCTAATATTAATATTTTAATAATAATAGGATTTGAAAATTTCATAAATCAATAAAACAACACAAGAAATCACATCGCAGAAAAAAACACATGACATAGGACAATGAGCTAGCTACAAGTTATATACTGCAAAAGTTAGAGTATATATAATATAAGTAAGTAGTATAATACAAACCATGAAACATAAACAAACAACTTCATTGAAATACATATTTATACAATGTTAATAGCTACATATCAGGTAACCACATAATGTAATCAAATCTTAACCATCCAACAGATCAGAAAAGCTCTCCAATCAAATATTGGACAATGCATGAAGAAATTAAAGTTCCTAAAGTGCTTAATTATTGAGAAGTGAAGCAAGTAATATGAGTCACAACTCTAACCAAGAAGGGGAAATGGTAAAATCCTTCAAGAAAAAAGTATAAGGTGGAGTTAAGATTAGAAATACAAAAGTACAGAGGTGTGAAAGTGCAGACACTCCCCACCTTATCGCCAGTAGCCAATGGTAATCCAGTCTTACTAGTCACTGGTAACAATGATATCAACACATTCCATATAACACTTATTGATTTGATGACTCAACAATAATACAGGTTAATGAAGTTGAAAATGCTATACCATCTGTAGAATATCATCATTAGATTGCAAAAAAATGCAACTAAAGAGAACCGTACTATCACTAGATTGCTCGACAATGAAAATAAAGCAAACTATCATTGTATACACATAATAACTGTTTGATGGTTTACTATAAATGTGCCATGTATCTCAAAATTGGACAACAAATCCATAACAATTGATTTGTCTGCATAGTATTGCTAATATGAAACTTTTCGTAGGCTAGATGATACTTTTTCTAGTTCCATGCCTCTTAGAACATAATATGTTGTAGTCCTATTGTTTGCAAGTATCATACAATTTAATCGACGAAAATAAACTAAACGACATGTTTCCCTTGAAATGGTACAATAAACCATAGTTTAATCCATAGTTCTAGCAATTGTAATTGGACTACTACATTTTGCACATACAACCTCGAAGGGATTCCTATATGCACTAGTTGTTGTTAGTAGTACTTGCAAGTGCTGCAAAATTGATATACAAAATTGAGAGTTATCAACATGAAATCATTTATCTCTCTCTCTTTCTCCTTTATATATATATATATATATATATAGTTTATCGTGCATACTCCACTTGACACAGAAATCATTTTTCTCAGACTTTCCACATTTTTCTGTGATTGCAATGAACATATGAACGTCGATTGTGAAGTTTAGAAAAGTATTTCTTGTTTTTTAATTATATTTTTTAGCAAGATATATATATATATATATATATATATATATATAGTTTATCGTGCATACTCCACTCGAAAAAGAAATCATTTTTCTCAGACTTTCCACATTTTTCTGTGATTTCAATGAACATATGAATGTCGATTGGGAAGTTTAGAAAAGTATTTCTTGTTTTTTAATTATATTTTTTAGCAAGATGAGTGGAAAGACATTTTCTTGCAATTATCTTTGAATTGAAAGAGATATTAGAAGAAGTTTGTCGTGTACTTCAACTTGTCACATATGTAATATCTATAAAACATACATGTAAATTGTATTAGAGGTGGACGATAACTTTCTATCATTGAAACATTCAAATAAATCTAAGCTTATTATTTATTGCCCTGTCTTGATCGACATTCCTGTATTTAATTTCTAGTACATATTGCATTTTTTTGCTATGTTATTGAAATTGCAATGGCACTGATTGTGCTAACTAGAAATACATCTTGACTACGAGACATATTTGCAATTGTCATATTTGGCAAAAATCAGTACTCTCCGAAAACAAGACAAATGTTTTCTACAATGTTAGAGCTACTTACTGAGACAATTTTCTCACAGTCACATCTATCATATTTTTGCTTTGGAATTATTTCAAAATTTCTAATAGAAACACTAGCATTTGCAATAAGTTTTTCCTCATGCTGTTTAGTAAATTCTGTTGACACAAGTAACTTTATTGTCATTTCTGCCTTCTTATCTGTTAAATCTACACAAAGTATTGGTCTTGTATTATTAGCTTTGTCCAAAAAGGTTCAATATATAACTAATACAACACCATGGCAAATGCTTCCTATTATGTTGTTACTGATATTTTCAATTGATAATGGCATAGGCTAGATCTTTTTTTTCCTATTCAAGAACATTGAATTGAAATTAATTCTAAAAAATAAAAATAAATATGATATACAGTTAGCTAAACTTGGACAAAAATACCTTTCTGTATCTGTTTCTTATTTTTTTTCTACTCCTTTTGTCGTGTATCCTGTGATATCTTCTTCTGTAATTGTGCTCATTTCCATCTCTACTTATTTGTCCATGTATTTCGTCATCATGGATAATATTTTTATTTGAGAATGGTTAAAAATATGTCATTTTTTGTCTATTCACAAATATTGCATTGAAATCACTGCTTAAAAGGACATTATAATTGATATTAAACAAAAATTAGGTTATGAAGACAAAACCAGATATCACATAGTCATTGTTAACATATATTCTAATGCCAGGTTCATAATTACTAAATAAGATCTGATTTCTATGCATATAGGTAAAATACTATTTAGATTTTAGTTTGGACAAATTCTAATTTATAGTTCCTTGTTACATATATTAAATTGAAAATTGAACAAATGTACAAATGTTTTATGAAAATATTCAAGGTACCTTTTTCCTTGTAGTTCTTTTGGATCTGAATAAGTGATATATGTTTTCTAAAAATTGAAAAAACATCGTTTTTAATTCCAGTATATAAAAATTATAACACAATATAATGTAATAATCAAATGATGATAAATAGAATGAAAATGCACCTCTTAAAAAAGTTATCACCGTCTTTAATTGTATATGTTATATTTGTGTTCTCTTCCCTGCTCCAAAGATATGAATTGGATCAAATATATAGAAATCATTGCTAGTTCATGACAAATAATTTTAAAATGGAGATATCACACGAGACACAACAAAACAAACAAAATAGAGACTAAGCAAAAAAAAGTTACAACCTGTACAAATATAAATTGAAGATATCAGTACCAATATAACAACACACATTTTCCATGGGGATGTGTCCGTTACATATTGAAATTTTTGGACAAAGAAAATAATGAAAGAATGCTACTCTATGAAGATTTCATAGATAACAACGCTGTAATGACATTAGCATTGATTGTGCTTACACAGTTTACCAAACAACATGAGGAAAACAATTATTGCACATGCTCGAGTTTCTATTACAACTTTTGAAATAATTCCAAAGCACAAGTACGACTCTATTGAATATCATAAAACAATATTATCAGCTAATTCCAACATCGTAGAAAACATTCTTCCTGTTTACACATGATTTTACCCAAATACATTTATTGCAAAAATGTTGTATAATCTAGTTTGCCATTCAATGCAATTTCTATTTCAACAACATAGACATGAATGTAACATGCACTAGAAATCAAATATGCCAATGCCGATGAGGACAAGACAATAGTAAGCATACAACATATTACTGCTCATAATGATAAAAAAATATGGTTAAAAACAAAAACATCCATAGCAAGGAAAACAAATAGGACAATCACAACACTTTCATGCTAAACATTGCCATACAACTTGGAGAACAAATCACTTGCATAATGCAACCAACCAAATGACCACATTATAGCCTAGACAAGTAAACATTCACCTGAGACATTTTAAAAGATGATGACCTAGGAAAGATTTCCCAAGGACATCTTTTGTAATGAGCCCCTCCCTCCCCCCAGACTAAAAGTAATTTACATCTCTTATCAATTAGCATCTCATAGCAAAATTTCTAAATTCATAGTACGAAAAAAATTCAGACCTAACTGCTTCACAATGATAATGTATTTTGTATAAACACTTTAAGTACTCACATATTATCCACTTTTTGAGCTGTAAACCTCATTACTATATGGCTGTAACATATATTGTGTAAATTATCTAAGAAGTTGTATATAGAAGGAAGGACAGATCACTTATCGAACAAAAATGCTACATGTTTTGGACCTACATTCAGAATGAGCTTGTCTGCCATGCTGCAAATAATCTACATAATACACAATCGTACATCTTCCAGAGAAAATATATCATGTCATGCAACTACCATAACGATCACTGTACATTTTTGAGAACAAATCTTTTTGTAACGAGCTCCCCTAAAAAGTAATTGAACATGTGTTGGCAACGTGCATGGTAAAAAATGCATGATAAACACTGACTAATGCATCTATGGACAAAATAACTAGAAGTAGTGTTTATAATTGTCACTCTACTTTTTAAAATTTTAAAATATGTATTAGATACTAACTAATGATGATATGCTATTCATGATATCTTATTTTGAACACTTTGCCAATGCACCCACAGACAAAATAAATAGAATTAGTTGTTAGAATCGTAACATTACCTTTTAAAATTTCCAGATATGTTTTAAATATTAACCAATGACAATATGTTATTCATTATATATTTATTATTTATTCATGATATGTAGTAGATACTAACTAATAATAACACAATAATAATGCAGTAGATACTAACTAATAATAACAGGATATATACGTAAACAAAAATTTTCATGCCCCAAACTTTAATAAATTAAAACTACTAATTAATTGATTAATGTGTAGTGTTGTGTGGGAGGGAGGTGTGTGAAAGAGGAATGTATGCGAAGGTATGAACATTCTGGATGAAAGTTTCTGTTCCTTGTTCCAGACACCTGTTCTCCCAAAAAAGACACTTCATTTAATATTGGATAATAACTATTCAATTGAAAAAAATGAAATCACAAATGCACTTAGTATTCAGAAAAGTCAACTAAAATGAGCCCACATAAACATAGTAGTGGGGACAGTTAATCGCCCACCCTTATTTCACACCTGATATACACATAACCCAAACTTTTCATACCCCAAACTTTAATAAGAAAAACCTCTAATTAATTGATTAACATGTAGTGTGCAAGAATGTATGAGGAGGAACAAAACATTATGGAAGAAAGTTTATGTTCCTTACTCCTCACAACCATTCTCCCACACACCAATTTTTCCTCACACACATTAATAAGCCAAAAATGCTAATTAATTGATTAATATGTAGTGTTATGTAGGAGGGAGGTGTGCAAAAAAAGTGTGCAGAGGGGGACTATATGCAGAGGTACAAACATTGTGGACAATTTTTTTTCCCTTGTTCTGGACACTTGTTTTCCCCCACAACACTTCTTCCCCATATGCATTAAAATGACTCGTCATTTAATATTGGATAATAATTATTTAATTGACAAATGTGAAATAAAAAATGCACTTAGTATTCAAGAAGCTCAAATAAAACAAACCCCACGTCCACATAGTAGTGGGGATAGTTAATTTCCCACTTTTCATGTCTCAAACTTTAATAAGCCAAAACCTTTGATTATTTTATTAATATGTAGTGTGCAGAAATGTATGCGGAGGTACGAAAATTGCGGAAGAAAGTTTTTGTTCCTTTCTCCGCACACTCGCACAACACTTCTTCCTCACATGCATTAAAAAACACTTCATTTAATATTGGATAATAAGTATTTAATTCATAAATGTGAGATAAAAAATGCACATAGTATTCAGTAGTAACCACTAATACCAAGACTCATTTTCTCTACTTTGACACAATTTTTAAACGATCAGAGCCATCAAACATAGTTTTGAAAACCACACATTGGATCATTGATAAAGCAGTTTTACCACAATTCATTTGCATCCCGATATCATATAAAACAAGCCAACGCCGACATAGTTGTGGTGACATTGAGTCACCCATCGTTATATCGCACTTGATATACACTTAAACCAAAATTTTCATACCCCAAACTTTAATAAGCCAAAACTGCTAATTAATTGATTAATATATACTGCATGAGGGAGGTGTGCAGAAAAATGTGTAAAAGGAGAACACATGTGGAAGTACGAAACATTTTAGAAGAAATTTTTTGTTCCTTGCTCCACATAGTTGTTCCCCCACACCACACTTCTTCCTCACACACATTAAAAAGACACTTCTAATATTGGAAAATAATTATTTAATTCACAAATGGACATAGTATTCTAGAACTGTGAATACCAAGGTTCGTTGTTTCTATTTTGATACAAAACTTAAATGATAAAAAACCTTCAAATATAATTTTGCAAACCGCACATCAGATCATCGACAAAGTAGTGTTGCTACAATTCCTTTGCGTCCTAATATAAAATAAAACGAGTTTAATCGCCCACCCTTATTTTGCACTCGATACACACATAAACCAAACTTTTCATGTCCCAAACTTTAATCAGCCAAAACCACTAATTAATTGATTAACATGTAGTGTTGAGAGGTATCCAGAAGAAGTGTGTAAATGGGAAATGTATGCAGAGGTCAATGCGAATGAAAGTTTTTATCGCTTGCTGTACACACCCGTTATCTTGTACAACACTTCTTTCTGACACAGTAAAAAGATAATTCATCTAACATTGGATATTAAGTTTTTTCTTAAAGTTAAAATAATTTCATGTCTATGGAAAAAAGTTCCCTGTGCATCCCCATTCTCCTGCACATACCTCTTCTTCCACACATCCTTTATTCCACATAGCTTAAAATGAAAAAAAAAGTTTATAATGAAATAGGAGGTAAATGCACTAGGATTCCCTATGTTAGTGTTAGTGTGAATGGCAGTGTCAAAGCACTCACCAATGGAATTCCCCCCAGCTTATATAAAGGACCGATGAAATTCCCCTTAGCTTACATAAAGGACCCACTCAGAGCACTTTGTCAGTGTCAGAGCACTCACCAACATAATGACCATTTACAAAATTATTTAAATTATTTTAGTTTCCATTTTAAAATGATTTGTCATACAGTGCCAATGCTGAAATTAAATCACATTCCATGAGTGGAATTATGTCATATCAAAGGCGCCTTGAGCCAATAAAAAATTATAAATAAAATTTTCAAAACACAAAAACTCAGTAACTAAATGAAAGTCAAGAGACTTTGATCATGAAACAAGTACTATACTCCATGGAGAGATAAAGATTAATAAGATGAAAGTCAAGAGACTTTGACCATGAAACAAGTACTATACTCCATGGAGAGATAAAGATTAATAAGGTAGTACTTATAGCTGAATTGATACACACTTATCATTAAAATATATAGTAATGCAATTCGAATGCGTATAGGACAAACAATCATTATATATGGGACCAATAATGATTTTACAATGTCACAAAATCTTAGATGATATTTTAGATATGAAATCCATGACTATTTTAACCCATGATATAGCTAAAATTAAATGACTCACAAAAATTGACTGGAAAATCTGTGCAGAAAAGGGTGAAAAGGTCACTTCGTTAAATCCCTGCATGCATTTAAACACGTACTGAAATTTCATACACGTGAAGATGAAATAATAGAGTAAATGCTTGGCAAGAGTTGATACGCACTACGTTAAGCTTCTGGGTTGTAAAGTCATAGAAAAGAAATCAATGATGTATAAAGTTTGTCGTCGGTTCATGATAGAAGGCATATCCATTGTTTAGATTTTTATGGTCAATAAGTACAGTCTGCAAAACAAGTTGGCGACGTTTTAGGTGGTAGGAATCATGGTGATTTATCGCGAGACAGTAGAGCAAAAATGGGTCACCTAATTTTGTGTAGTTTCCCTGCAAAACTCTGAATTACATTTCAGAGGGCAAGTTTGGATGATTCCTGTTTATAGATAACCCTAGGGCATGGCCTACGTTACCATGACCTGTATCCCACAGCATCTTTCCCTTCGGTAAAATTACTCATCCCTTCTTTTGTTTCGACATACATTTTCAACGATATGACAACTGGGCGCAATTGGATTCTGTACTTGGTATCAAATCCAACTGCTTTGATGGTAACACAACACAATATTCTGGGGTTCTGGGTTTCCTTCCATCTGCATCCTTACCCGATTCGTCTAAGCTTAGTGACAACGCCCTTTCCGTTCATGATAGTTTATACTGAAAAAAAGAGTATGCAACTTCACCATTTGTGCGGTTTTCCTCATTGTATGCATTAAATAATTCTACAGAATTGTAACCAGAGCGCTTCAATACTTGGTTTGATCAGCTGGGATCCAATAATTCTGATGTGTAAAGCTGCTGCTCCATGCAAATACTGTTTGACCTAGCTACATCACCACTCATGAATCCCTTTTTTTTTTTTCCATTATTTTCCATGGATAATACTCACTGTCACTCACTGATCACTTTAAGGTCTATAAAATGGCCTAGAGAGTTTGAGTTCTTCACCATTAACGTTGGTCGATCGATCATTTCATAATATTTGTTTTTGTTAGGTCAACATGGCATTGTCTTCTCAGGTTGTCGTTGGAGTTATTGGTGAGTTTTTCGTTTAGCTGCTCAATAATATTATGATGGTAGGATCCTTATGGCAGCGAAGTAATATTTTGCTCATAATCAAAGTTTTAAGGTCCTCTCTACCAGCTGTAAGTGCTCGAATGTTGGACTCTGAGAAATTGAAATGTATCCATTTTCATACAGTAGAAGAGCTGAGTGAAAAATATCCCTTATCCACAGATTTAAAAATTCAGTCTTTTTTCCATTAAACAGTACTTATTACTACTATTAGTTATTCTGTCACGTTTGTTTCATACCGGGTTGTCACCTTGGGGTTGCAGTTATATTATGCATCCAGTTTATCAACTAGTCTTCTTTGACTCTCGTGTTTAATGATACTTTCAAAATGTATCTTGATCTGTTTCTACGTGAAATAAAATATCTCAGAACATATTACATTTATGGTAAGATTGATTATGTTCATCTAAGTTTAGAGCAGATTTTAGAATATTGAAGAAATATAATGGGAATAAGCAAAGTCAAATGGTTAATGAATTGCAATAAATATAAAGATAATCCAAAATCAAATAGTTAACTTCATTTATATATATTATTTCCAAAATATTTTCAAATTTGGAGTAAACATAAGGATACACCATAGTTTGTGACTATTCATAAAGATAGATCATAGTTTGTGATTATTCAATGCCTAATTGAATTGGGACCTTTGAGTTGAATCTGGATGATTGAGAGCTAATATTTTATAAACTATTGTGTTTGGATGACAACAATTATATGTTGAAAACATGGCTAAAAATATGTATGGCTTGAACAGGAAATATAACTTCACTGGCGCTATACTTGTCTCCCATGTACGTATACAGTAGTGTAGCTTATTTTCATTTCTTAAATGTTAATAGCTCTTTTGGTAGAGATAATGTTAATAGCTCTTTTGGCAGAGAGTCCATTTGATTAATAAAAGTTGTGTAGTGAACTAATTTAAAATGGTTTGCAGGGCAACCTTTTGGGGAATATATAAGCAAAAGTCTACGCAAGAATATTCTGGGTATCCGTATGTGTTCACACTGTTTAACTGTGCTCTTGGGCTGCTCTATGGAAGCCCATTCGTTAAACCCCACAGTACTATGATCCTTACCATCAATGGTGCAGGCTTTCTTCTCGAAACATTTTATCTCATATCCTTTCTCACTTTTGCTTCCCGAAAGAAGAAGGTAACTCAACTTGTCTATCCACCTATCTTAACTCTTTTGATATTAACCTCAAATATAGGTTTACAGAACAATTGCAGATATTAATGATCAGATGTTGGACTGATGCTTCTATATACGCAACAATGTGATTTGAATTTCTGCTCATTATTTTGTCATGAATACTCTTCCAGGTGATGACAGTAAGGCTGAGCTGTGGTTTGATAATGGCCTTCGTCATGGAAGCTGCAATTACCATATTTGTGCTGCATACTTACCATTTAAGACAGGTGGTAGTAGGCTGTGTGGGTGTCATTTTGTCCATTGTCATGTATGCTTCGCCATTATCTGTTTTGGTATGTTAATTCTTCTTATACCATGCTATTCTTCTAATACATGTATATTATACCAGTTAGAATTATACATGTCTTATTCTTCTAATACAAGTATTCTTCATGATACTTCCTCCGGCTGAATAATGTATGTTGTGTTTTCTTTGTGTATGATTTTTCAGAAAGTTGTGATTAGAACTAAAAGTGTAGAGTGCATGTCATTCTTACTGTCTCTATTCAACTTCATAAATGCACTAGCATGGGTTGCATACTCTGTAGTCACTCGGGATCTCTTCATTGGTGTGAGTTTCTTTATTGCCTTCTTCACCTTAATTTAACTCCTATATCATAAGCCTTTCATTACAAAAATTCTCTTCTTCTTATAATGATTATTATCTTTTCAATTTCTTTCATGTTCACTTTGCAGGTGCCGAGTGGTATTGGTTCTGTTCTAGGAATGGTCCAGCTTGCTGTGTACTTCATTTACAGAAAGTCAAGGCTAATTGTATCACCTGCATCTACCAACGAACTTTCTCAGACCAAACAGATAGGCATGAATGAAGTGCATGTAACAGTTCAGAAACAAATAGACCTGAATGCAGTGGATGTAACAGTTAAGAAACAAATAGACCTGAATGCAGTGGATGTAACGGTTAAGAAACAAATAGACCTGAATGCAGTGGATGTAACGGTTCAGAAAATAGAAGTTGAGAAATCAAGTTTTGCCATAGTAATATCAGTAGATCCGACCATTGCAGATCTGGGTTAAAGTATATTGAGTCTGGTTCCGAAGATAGGGGGTCTAAGATGCATTTAATTCTGCATGAACGCGCTTCCATGATTGGATTTGAATAATTCAAATCCAAAAACTATACACGACGCATGCAGAGTGCTTGTTGGTCGTCCTTCACGAGGGATACGCCTTTTCGCCACTTATCACATTTACTGAGATTGCAGTAAAAGTGAATGGAGGCTAAGCCTCCTTCCACTATGTCGTGTAATTTTTCAGTTCATGTGTATCATCATATGTTTGGCAGTCTAAGCCAGTTTTAGAATAATGAGACAATTTTCAATTCTTGTGTTTCGTATGTTTGGCCGTTTATACATGTATGTAAGATATTTTCGAAGAGTTTTGAAGCATTTCTGCTTCCTGGTTTGACAATGATATCTAAAATAATTTTTAAATTAATAATTTAACTTATTTTATAAATACTATTTAAAATATAAATATTTTTTAATTAAATAATATTTTTTTATTCACTTTTATGTAATTGATCTTGTTTAAAATTTATATATTTTATTAATTATATATTTTATTAATTAAAAATAATAAAATTTAAATTTGAAAATAATTTATATATATATCTATCTATATATATATATATTAAAAAAAAGGTGGTGGTGGTGGTGGTGATGGGACCAAACTTTGGTCTATCCAACTTAAAGAAAAAGAATTATTTAGTTTGATTTAAGATTTTATTCTCAAAAAGCTTGGAGAGAAACCTTCGGAGCTCACTATAATTTTGACATCATTAAAGACTATGAAGGTCAATATTGCAACAAAGATTATGAAACTGAGATCTAATGTAGTTGTATGCGGGGCACTCTAAGAGGAAGTGATTTTCATCCTCATGTTCACATTCTCGCAGAGATGGCAGATCCTTTCCATCCATGGTGTTTTAGGAACTGTCCAATGACCCGTTTCACTATGGAGATCATGAGAGTTTGTTCTAATCTTGGCTATATTAAATTTCTTCTTTGAGCTAGTTTAAACCGAGAGATACTTTTGATCTTCTAGGGAGGGGTTGATGACCTCCTTATAATATCCTAGTTTTCTTTTAGCTGCGAAATCTTTCTCACACCACATTTTTTCTTTAAACTTAGAAGTACCAATATTTAATGTTATTAATGTTTTGCAATGCAACATTCTCGTCAATCTCCCAATGGTTTAACCAGGCCATGGTGTCTTTATACCAACCTCGTTTGAGCCTTTAGTGGTTTTGGCTGGAATTTAAGGCTTAGGAAGTCTATGGTCTCCTATGTTATTGATCTTGTGCTTGTACAACAGTAGCCTAGTCATAGCTAGGTTCTCAATAGGGGAAAGGTCCACTTCTATAAGGAGAATATGATAGGGTATATTGCTTTTAATTTTGAGATTATACGTTATAAAACGCTTATGGATTTGCTCAATCTTTCTCCGAGATTCTCTAGAGATGCTGCAACCCTAAACCTCACATCCATATAAGATAACAAGAGTGACTAAAGTTTCAAAGAGGAAATTGTTTCTATCCCACATTATGAGGTTTGCCATTTTACAATTATTTTCAAGACCAAATTAAGCTTTTCACCCCCCATTAATTCTTTTCTCAATGCTATAGTTCTAGTTGAGCTTGTGATGAATATTAATTCCTAGGTACTTGTAAGAAGACACTTCCTCCAAGTTACTATTGTCATACATAAAATTAGCGTAAGTGTCCTTCTTGCATTTGATAGTCATAAATTTTGTTTTGTCATTGTTAACAATCATACCCATGGTAGAGCAGAAATCCTTAAGAAGTCTGAGTTGCTTATCAAGATCAGATGGGCACCTTGCGAGAAGAACAATATCGTCATCATAGAGAAGAAGGATGATGACTATCCCAGCTAAGATCGTGCCAGCACAACTTGCTTCCTCTAAACAACCTTCTAGCTTGTTGATGTAAATGGAAAATAGGGTAAGGGAGAGGGGGCAAACTTGTTTAACACCGATATTGCACTTAATATCTTTCGACCACCCATCATTTCTCTTTAACTTGGCAATTACATTCTCGTGTAACCTTATAGCGACAACTCTCAACTCGAAAGGAACCTTTAGCTCTTTTAATCTATTCCATAGGTTGTTTCTAGGAACTGTATCGAAATCCTTTCTAAAATCCACAAAGCAACAAAAGGGATTGGATTTATCATTGCGACATTCCTCCACAATGATCCTAAGCGTAACGAGGTGGTCCGTTGTTGAGTGCTGCCTTATAAAACCCACTTGTCCTTTAGCCCGCTTACCTTCACTTTCAAGCCATATTCTCAACTTCTTTTCCAAAATAATACCATATAACTTGGCTAAGAGAGGGCTAATCATAATTGTTTGATAATTAGAGGAGTTATTTGTATCCCCACTTTTATGAGGCTTCGAGTCCATGGTTTAGGGAACCCTTGCTTGACCACTTGATTGAAAAGCTTGTGGATGTGGGGGATGAGGACATGACATCCAATTTTTAAGATTTCTGCCTGGCAACCTTCAATATCCTTAGCTTTCCCAATTGCCAAGCGTTTAACCCCAAAATCAATGTCTTCTATCGAGAAAAATTCTTTAGTTGTGAGGAGGGTTTCAAAGTTATCCAAGACATTTGGAGATTCATAAGCTTTTTAAGATAGGAATTCCAGTCATGTAAAGCAATTTTATTATTATATTTAGTTTTCCTGGTTAGAATTTGCCTCTAGAATTTCTTAGGAGCTACCTTAGAGAGGAGTAAGAGATTCTCTTGTCTTTTACGGATATACTGCCTTTTTTTCTTTTTAGTTAGGGTTTTGTATATTTTATCTTGCCAATTTTAAGAGATTCATCAACAACTTCCTTAATTGCTCTCCTCGAACTTTTACAATCTTTGTCATACCATGGGTTGGTTTTTCTTTTTCTTTTATTACTTATATGAGAGGATTGTAGAAAAATTATGATAGAGGTCTTCTATGTTGTCTATACTAGATAAAGGAAGAAATTAGTCTTCTATGTTATATATATAGATATATTTTTAATTAACACACACACACATATTTTTGTTACTTTATAATTTTTCTAATATCTTGAATTTTATATTACTGTAAATATTTTAATTTTTTTTTATATTAATATTAAATATTTTAATTTTTTAATTAATTTTAAATATCTTTTTGTTATAATTTTTTTTTCCAATTTTTTTTAAAAACTAGTTTAGACAATTTATCAAAATATAAAACTTCTCACCAATGTCACCAAGGATCTCACATGAAAAGCTCTAAATTATTAAGCTCACTATTGTGCACATAATTTAGAGGTAGACAAAATAGAAGATGCAAATTTTAAAGAATGATTGTTGAAAAAAATCATTTCAATAGACTTATGTTATAGTGGATATAAAAAATAGAGGAGTTTATTTTATTTTTTAGTCTAAATTTGGTGATAGTTTTTTTTGCAAGATCTTGAATTATTGTTATTTAAAATGATAACGATTCCGTGCACTCAAAAATCTTTGAGACATTTAGATTGTGCAGATTATAAAGCCGAAACTTACTAATCTAAGAAATTCTTAGTAATGTTTGGACAAAATCAATGGGAAAATATGTCCAAACTATCAAAACCTTCTAATACTTAGACTACTCTTAAAACAATTATCATATTTGAAGTAAGATTGAGTAACTTGTTTTTTTAGAAAGATATTTGATAGGTACCTTATGCTATACATACAATTTATTTTCAATTTTAGTTTTGATAACTAATATTTATATATAAGTTTTATTGTTTTAAAGTTATAAGTATTAATAATATATTTGAAATACATAAGTTGTTTTTTAAAATAAATTGTTATGAATATTTAATTAAGAGCAATTAAATATCTGTATTCTAACTAGCACAACCACATTAAAGTAAATGTGGCTGATAAACATCATTTTCTATAGTTTATATGGCAATCAACATTTGAAAATAAAGCCAATCAACGTCATTTAATGTTATTAATATTATTAATATTATTAACATTATTAATTAAATACTATTAATGTTAAGCTAATATAAAAAGTAAAACCTAATAATAAAACGAACATAATTGCTAATTGCAGTAATTGATCTATATTGTTTTCTCCTCACTCTGTTGGGTAAAACATTGGGATCACATATATTTTTTTTAGATAGAGTTTTTAAATATTTTGTATTTCGAGTGGCTTTCCAATTTCCTGAAAGGGTTCGGTCGAATCAATGAAAGGGTTTGATCGGATGATGGTTCAAATGCAAATGCCCAGTTGACTGAAGAATGATAAATCCAATCTTATTTTGCTAACGGATGGTTCCGACGTTCTCAACGAAGGTTCGCAATTATTTGGGTTCGACGATCATCCTTAGTGAAGGTTGGGTCGTCCAAGCATCTTGTGGTGAAAGAGGTTAAGTGTTTTTCTGTTTGAATTAGAGATCATAAATTATAGAGCTGCTGAAGCTTGTGGACGCCATTAAGGAAGTGGGAACTGTTAAGGGTATATAATACTTTCTTATCTGTGGCTCTTAGATTTTCTTTTTTTGCGGCTCTCTACGATCATTGGAACTCATGGATCTGTGGCTCTTTGCGGTCATTGAAACTCGTGGATCTACAGCTCCTGGATATACTGGATTGGGAGCAACGTTGAACCTATTGTGTCTTATGACTTGGATTATCTGCAACTCTTACATTTTTCTATGGCTCTCTGTGGTCAATGAAACTTGTGGATCTGCGGTTCTCTGCGGTCATTGAAACTTGTGGATATGTGGATATTTCAGATTGATAGAAACATTGAACCTATTATATCTTATGAATTGGATCTGCGACGGTGTCGGTCTATGGTTCCATCTTTGTGAAAACTAACAACCATTCATCTTTCCAAATCCAATCTGATCTGTGGGCTGTGGTTCATCCGGGGCACGTGCAGTCTCCAGTCTGGTTTTCTGATATCAGGTGCACACATTCCTTATCTTTTTCTAATACATATTTTCTCATATATTTTCAAGCATGAAATTCACCACAGCTACCAAAGATTACTAAAGGCAGACCTAGCATAGTTACTCTACAGAGCCTTTATGAGTATATAGAGTATTTAGAGAAACATAGAGAAGAAAGAGAAGTCAAGCTACGAACAGAGTTAGAAGCCATGCTGGAAAATAAATTCATATCTCTTGAAGACAAGATCCAAAAACAAATAGCAAATAAAATAGAACTATTGGAGAATAAAATGGAGGCAATGGAGACTAGGTTGCAGGTTATAGAAAAACAAAACCAAGATACTAACCAAACATCCCAGCAAGGATATGCTGATACTTTAGAGAGTCTTAAAATGAAGGACATGATTAAATAACTAGAAGAAAAAGTTAATAGCCGCCTCACCCTAAATAGTGTGGCAGGTAAATTAGATATCAAACCAATTAAAGATGAAATGAAAAAATTGATAGAATTAGACCATGAGCATAACAAAAGGGCCTTAAACCTTATAATATTCAGTTTGAAAGAGGAGGTAGACGAGGATAATTTAGCCATAGCCCAGAAATAATTACATAATAGATTACAAATTGAAACAATGTGTCTCACAGAAGCAACAAGGTTGGGGAAATTAAATGAGAATAAATGAAGTTTGATCCGAATAAAGGTGAGCTCTACTAGTAAAACCTCAAGTCTAAAAGGAACGAGAATATTTATAAATGAAGATATCATTCCAGAAGATCACACAGAATTAAGAAAGGAGGTTCAAAAGGTAAAAGAAGCTAGTAAGGAAGAAAAATGGGCAACAATTAGAAATAGAAAATCCATTATTCGAGATAGAAACCAAAAAGAGAGTAATAAATAACAATTCAACATGCTCCAGATTCTTTCTTGGAATTTTTGGGGCTTTCCATGGAACAAAGGCCCCAAGCTAAGTTGGATCTCGAATCATGTTAATATCATATTTCTTGTTGAAACTTGGGAGAATGAAGAATCTAAGATCCATAACATAGATGGCTTTGCACTATGGTCTACCTAGAACAAGCGAACCTATCGTAGATGCATTGGGGGTATAACTTGTTACATTAAGAAGAACATCTCCCCCCATGCTAGGATTTATAAAAACTACCCTTACAACCAATATAGTTGGATAGATATTACTGACATTAATGATAAAAAGACCTACATAGCAATCTGTTATTTCCCCTCCATCAATTCTAACTTCTATAAGAAAAAGTGTCTAGATTTAAATAGTCCTTACAATGGTTTATGGAATGATATTTCTAGCCTAAGGAATGAAGGTAATATCCTTTTAATGGGTGAATTTAATGCTCGAACTTCAAGAAACCAAGCTATTCTTCTAAGAAATCATTCCAACCCTAGTCCTCTTTGGTTAGCCGAAGACCTTACTCTCGTTAGCCGGTACAAAAGGAGCTTTGAAGACCTCGGGGAGAATTTGTTTGGGTCGGAGCTAGTCAAGCTCTGTAGTGCTCAAGATCTCATAATTTGCAACGGTCTAAAGAAGTGGCCCAATTCTAGCCAGATGACCTGCATCCATGGGCTTGATAGTAGCGTGGTAGACTATGTTATTTCCGATCTCCCTTTATACAATGAAATAATAAATTTTGACATCTTAAATGACCATGAGCTTGATTTTGATCATAGGCCTTTACTTATAACTCTCAATCGTGTCATGCATAGAGACCCCACAGAAGATAATCCTTATAGACAAAAGAACTTAATCTTTGATAGAAATAAAAGCGATCTCTTTCTAAATGAATTAAAAACTAATTTTCTTCCTTTATCTAGTATAGACAACATAGAAGACCTCTATCATAATTTTACTACAACCCACTCATATTCTATTAAAAAGTTCTCAATTGAAGTTTCAAGTAATAAAAGAAACAACAAAACCAACCCATCATATGACAAAGATTGTAAAAGTGCGAGGAGAGAAATTAGGGAAGCTATTAATGAATCTCTTAAAATTGGCAGCATAAAAATATACAAATCCCTTACTAAAAGGAAAAAATAGGCAATATATTCATAAAAGACAAGAGAATCTATTACACCTCTCTAAGGTAGCTCCTAAGAAATTCTGGAGGCAAATTCTAACTAGGAAAACTAAAGATAATAATAAAATTACTTTACACGATTGGAATTCCTATCTTAAAAGCTTTATGAATCTCCAAATGTCATGGATAACTTTGAAGCCTGCTCATAATGAAATAATTTTTCTCATTAGAAGACATTGATTTTGGGGTTAAATGCCTGGAAAATGGGAAAGCTAAGGACATTGAAGGTTACTAGACAGAAATCTAAAAAATTGGAGGTCCTGTCCTCATCCCACACATCCACAAGCTTTTCAATCAAGCAGTCAAGCAAGGGTTCCCTAAACCTTGGACTCAGAGCCTCATTATCCCTATTTTTAAAAGTAGGGATACAAATAACCCCTCAAATTATTAGACAATTATGATCAGCCCTCTCTTAGCCAAGTTATATGGTATTAGTTTGGAAAAGAATTTGAGCATATGGCTTGAAAGTGAAGGTAAGTGGGCTAAAGGCCAAGTGGGTTTTAGAAGGCAACACTCAACAACGGAACACCTTGTTACGCTTAGGATCATCGTGGAGGAACGCCACAATGATAAATCCAATAGATTTTGTTGCTTTGTGGACTTTAGAAAGACTTTCGATACGATTCCTAGAAACAACCTATGGAATAGATTAGAAGAGTTAAAGATTCCTTTCGAGTTGAGAGCTGCTGCTATAAGGTTATACGATAATGTAATTGCCAAGTTAAAGAGAAATGAGGGGTGGTCGAAAGATACTAAGTGTAATATCAGAGTTAAACAAGGTTGTCCTCTCTCCCCTACCCTATTTGGCATTTACGTCAACAAGCTAGAAGGTTGTTTAGAGGAAGCAGGTTGTGCTGGCACGATCTTAGCTGGGATAATCATCATCCTTCTTCTCTATGCTAACGATATTGTTCTTCTCGCAAGGTGCGTATCTGATCTTAATAAGCAACTTAGACTTCTTAAGGATTTCTGCTCTACCATGGGTATGACTATTAACATTGACAAAACAAAAGTTATGATTATCAAATCCAAGGACACTTACGCTAATTTTATGTATGAAAATAGTAACTTGGAGGAAGTGTCTTCTTACAAGTACCTAGGAATTGATATTCAGCACAAGCTCAACTGGAAATATAGCATTGAGAAAAGGATTAATGGGGGGTGGAAAGCTTATTTTGGTCTTGAAAATAATTGTAAAATGACAAACCTTGTAATGTAGAATAGAAAGAAGTTCCTCTTTGACACTTTAGTCACTCCTGTTATCTTATATGGATGTGAGGTTTGGGGTTGCAGCATATCTAGAGAATCCTGGAGAAAGATTGAGAAAATCAAGAAGTGTTTTATAATGTATAACCTCAAAATTAAAAGCAATACACCATACCCTATTCTCCTTATATAAGTGGGTCTTTCCCCTATCGAGAGCCTAGATATGACTAGGCTTCTGTTGTACAAGCACAAACTCAATAACATAGGAGACCATAGACTTCCTAAGCTAGCTTTAAATTCTAGCCAAAACCACCTAAGGCTCAAACGAGGTTGGTATAAAGACACCAGGGCCCGGTTAAACCACTGGGAGATCGATGAGAATGTTGCATTGCAAAAAATTAATAAGATTATTAAAAATATTGTTTCTTCTAAGTTCAAATAAAAATGTGGTGTGATAAAGAATTAGCAGCTAAAAGAAAATTAAGATATTATAAGGAGGTCATCAACCCCACCCTAGAAGATCAAAATTATCTCTCGGTTTTAACTAGCTCAAAGAAGAAAATTAATATAACCAAGATGAGAACGAACTCTGATGAGCTCCATAGTGAAACGGGTCATTGTGAAGTTCCCTAAAACACCATGGATGGAAAATATCTACCATCTCTGTGAGAATATGAACATCGAGGATGAAAATCACTTCCTCTTACAGTGCCCCGCGTACAACCACATTAGATCTCAGTTTCATAATCTTTGTTGCAATAATGACCTTCCTAGCCTTTTACGATGTCAAAATTATAGTGAGCTTGGGAGGCTTCTCTCCAAGCTTTTTGAGCATAAGAATAAAATCTTAAATCAAACTAAATAATTCGTTTTCTTTAGGTCTGATAGACCAAAGTTTGGTCTCAGTGGACGTTAACCATCATCATCATCATCATCATATAAACACATTTATAAAGCTAATATTATAAAAACACTAATGATTTATAGAAAACCAATATTCATTGAATTGTAAAAACATAACATTATAAATCATTGTAAACTTGAATTATAAAAACCTAGGCCACAACCATATAGGGTTTTCATAATTTCCGCCTCTACGGTTTACAATGTTCCCATGAATATTTATTCACGAATGTCACAAATTCAAAACACAGTGAACTAATGTCACACATTCAAAACATAGTGAATTAAAGTTGTAATTTAAAGATTATTGATAATGTATATATATTTATTTGGAGAAACAAAAATGTAAAAAATAAATAATTACTTGCACAATGAAAAAGGTTGACTAAGCACAATGTTATTCATCACTCTTAACAATATTCATGCCATCCGAACTGCAAAGATATCATCGCCACATAAGTCTTTGACGTTTCAATTAGCTCCCCACCACATAAGGATTTTATTTCTCAATTAGCTGGACCTCCATTTCTAATCAAATAAAAACCCTACCAAACACCTAACCCTTCCCTTTATATCTATAAATTGCCAATGCACAACAAGGATTTGAGCTTTTCGTCTCCTACTATTTGTACCAACTTTGACTACACATGAGGTTTCATGAGTCACATGGTCAACACACATATTTATATTCATCCATGGTGTTGACCTAACTTAGGATGGTATAACTATTCTATTTTTTGTTTTTTTTTTACTTTTTATTTTTTTCTTGGAATACCAAGATACAAATTTAAAAATATTGTGGCTTTTTGTTATTTAAAATTCTTTTCAATCCATAGAATCCATTTAGGTCCATAGAAAACCTAAAACACTTGCATCATGATTTCACAACTCAAACTTGTAATTCCAATAATCGTAGGCATAATTTCAAACAAAAATTAGTCAAATCTAAATTTAAAAAAATTTACATGCTATTTCCAAATTAATCATTAAAACCTTAACTCTGATTATGACACGACGTCGGTCAAAATAAAAAAATAAAAATAAAATTAACATATACCATTAAATTTATTATAATGGAAGTACAAATTGTCATTAACATCACAATAGAAACTCTTACAAGAAAGGAACATTGGTGGTTGTAGTGACCAATCCAGGGGTCTAGATTAGACTAAATTTAATGTCAACCAAGGTAGGTAATCTTAGAGGCACATGTCTACAATCTATAGACCTAAAGGGATCTCATCTACCTAGATAAGTGTCTACTGTGATAGGCTACAACACTCTTTTACAAGATATTGGAATATGTTTGCTTTCACACTTTAAACACTCAAATCATCTAATTTAATTAACTGTTCTAAAAACACAACGTGTTACTAGTATGAGTTTTCAATCCTCTTACAAGGATATCATTCACAAAAACTCTTTCCAGCTAACACACTAAGCATTCATGAAAACCAAAAACTCTTTTAAGCATACTAAGACTCAAATGCATGAAAACGGAGTCCACAGAGATACTTCGAAATTCAGTGCTCAATTAAATCTTTTACAAGATCTTGTTCAATAATTTAGCAATTGAAGTTTCAAGCTATCACCATGAATCATACAATAACATTCACAAGAACTTCTAATCGAATTAATTAACTACAAGCAAAGAAATGGAATCAAACACTATTCAGATCTGAAGTCTAAATGCTATGAAAATGAAATGAAAGTATACCAGTCCACACGTAGGGCCCGTCCACGCGTTGATGGTACACTTAGAAAACTTTAGATGTTGAAACTGTTAACACATAAAACACTAGAATGATAAAACGCTGCCTGTGATTAAAGTCTGGAAATCAATTACATGCAAGAACAGAGTTCTGGTAACAATACAATACAATATGATACGTAGTATTAAGTCTGCTCCATGTCTCTTATCACATAGATGTTTCTGCTTTTACAATCAAAAAGGTGATTTTTGTTTTTTTCTAATCTTAACTGATTTCCAAAATAAAACGAAATCAGTTTAGGTAACTCTGGCTTTTTGCTGCTTTTATGACCAAAAAGGCTGGGTTTGACCAGCATTGACTATGTATCTAGGAGCTCCAAATGCAATGCTGAATAGATCTTTCACCATGTATGTACATCTATGATCACGCACATATCCTCAATTTTGATTTTCCTGCCATGCCACGTGTCACAAAACAAACCAATTACAGGAAGTCATGACATCCCGTAATTTTGTTGAAAATTTCTAATTTTTAACATAAAAATCCACAAATTAAATTTAATGTAAAATAACAATTATAATGCTTAATTGATCAATTTCAATGGACTATGGGGGGTTTATGGGAGAAAACAATAGATGAATGATGGATTTTTAGAAGAAGAGAATGGCAATAAAATAGTACCAACATTGGTGAATTCCAATGAGAAGGATTTTACCTATTGTCAAATCAATATACATATCCATGATCAATATTGTTTGTTGTGAATTTACTATTATTAACATTTTAATGAAATCTATGTAGAAATATAGTGATAGAATTGCAACTACTCAAGAAATTTAATCTAAATTAAGAGATTCAATTCTACTCCACTGCTCTGCGGAAACTAATTCACAATTGAGAGAAACATGCACAAACATGAATCATTAAGTACACATATGTTTTTAGGGGAAAGCAACTGATAAAAACCCCTTAAGCCCATTTGCATTAATCAAGTGAAATGATAAACAATTACAATTATGATCTCTTGCTCTGAGGAAAAACTGCAAGAGTAAACTTGTTCTCACTCTTCCTGCACTCGTGATGCCCGCACTCACGCTACCTGCACTTGCTCCTATTTCCTTGTGCAATTCCTGAGGAAATAGACTCTTATTCCTTAGGAATTTCCTCCAAATTGATTGTGCAATTCCCAAGGATTGATCACCTGACCAATACTCTAAAATGTACACTCAATCTGGTATATAATTAATTGTAGCTGGTTGATCAATTAACTAGATGATCACTGAGTTAGACTACTGTCCCACTACAAACCTCACCTTCCACTAGTTCTATCAACAGTTGGAACTAGTTTAACTGAATACAACTGGATATAACTGACCTTGATTGCTACAAATTATCAGTCACACATGCTTAACTGAACTCCAAGCCCTCTAACTCAAATTTACTAAGCTAACTGAGTGACAAGAGCCATGTTACCTTAGTTAACTACCTCCAAGTTGTCTTCTTATGTGGAAATTCAATTTTTCTCAGTTTGAGCAAGGAAAAAGCAAATTGAGACTTTCTTGCTACACTTATAAACACTCCCTCTTAGCAAGAATGGGTTTATCAACCACCCCTATACTGCACCTGTGGAATTCAAACTTCCCTCTTGACAAAGTCTTTGTCAATATGTCAACATTTTGTTCCTCTACTGGAATGTATTGTAGCAAAATATCTCACAATTGCTGCTTCTACTGCAACAACCGTAAATGAGAAGCATAAAAAACAAAAAACATTGAATCAACTATGTCTGCAACTATCTACTCGAAAAACTGTGCTATTGCTGACTCTTCTATTGAGCCTCCTGTTCTACTGTAAACACTAGTTTGCACTCGTCAATATCTGACTAACACTAATCCTCCTACTACTTAATATTGTGGGCCCCTATAGCAAGGTAATGATCCATGAGTAGGACACCTGAATGGACCCTGCCCAAATTTATGCAACTTTGGGACTAAGGTTCTACATCACTCCACCTCACTCCTATAGGTATAGCTGAAATTGCTCCATCTTTCCGCTTGTCTCGAACTCTCCCTCTACTGGAAGTCTCTGGATGGTCCTCCTCATCATCATCCTATTGGTCAACCCAACTTCCAACTTGTTGAGGCTCCATTTAGTGAGGTCTATCCTGCTCCTTCTCAACCACCACATCTCTAATCTCTACCTTGCTCCTCAAGGATACACATTCTCCCAACTCAAGTTTATACATGTTCTTCACATGAACCCTAATTTTCTTCACCTTCCAGTGGCTATGCATCTCAGGAATGATTTCCCTTTTCTGAATATCACATCATAACCATAGTCTTCCAAAACTACTACAAAGATGAGATTCTTCTTTAGGCCTAGAAAAAACATCACATATTTGAGGCGAAGAGGGGATCTCGACTCCCTCTTAAAGTTTATTGTACCAATCCCAATAACATTGTACCTTCTATCTTCCTCAAGCTCGATATGGATCTAGAGATCTTTCTCCTCCAAGTCACTGAAAAACTCTCTACACCTTGTCATGCGGAACGAGGCACCTGATTCCGAGTACTGCACACTCCCCATCATCATGCTAGCCATGCATGCGATAAGGGTGAAGTATAACTCAAATTGTGAAGCCAAAACATCACTTGTTGATCCTCCTGAGTTCTTCTTGCCAGACTTTTGTGTGGACACTTTGTAGCATAGTGCCCAAATTCATGACAATTGAAGCATTTGATTTAGGATAAGTCTTTCTTCTTTCTCCCTTGGAGGGATTTTGGTTTGGTTTGAGAATTCATCCAGTTTCCCTTCTTTCCCTTTGCTATTTCATCAGGTGTTTCCACAACAACACTCATTTTCTCAGTTAGCAATAACATCTCACTTTTCTTGGATGTTGAATTCCTTCTTATTTTTAGATCTTGGTAATTATTGCCTTACGATCAATAATTACACACTTGAAAAAATTTCAACCTTAATTTCATTTTTACAATTGATAAAACATTATTACATTGACATAGGATATATGAGATATTGATTAGTGTCTAATTACAATTGAGCGACCCGATATATACATAGTCCATGTGTCTTTTCATTAATATACACATCTTTTCAATAAGACATGTCTTTTTAACTAATTATTGATTATTTCTATTTATATATTATATTCTATATATAATATAATATATAAATATATGTTGTGTTATATAATATAATATATATTATACATTGTTATATAGAAGGGGATACCTTCTGCTACTATATAAAACATCAACACTCCCTCTTAGTGAGGGAGGAATTTTTCCATGATGTTCTTCTCTACTTGTCCCAATCACACCCAACCACTTCACATGGTATCGATAGGACTACCACCACAGTCTCATGACTACGTTACAAGTATCTGATGTTTCTCCTCGCCTAGTAGTCCCAATCACACCTAGCCACTTCACATGGTGTAGAAAAGAATTGTACCAGGATACTCATTACTCCAATAGTCACTTCACATGATTGATTTAGGAAACACTTGGCTAGAGGGAGAGTAGCTACCTACTGTAGGAAAAACATCACAACTCCCTCTCAACAAGGGTGGGCATTTTGCATCACATAAAGCTTGTCTATGAAGTATTCAAACTTCACTTTAGACAAAGGCTTATTGAGAATGTTTGTTGTCTACTCATCTGTGGATATGTACCAGAGTTCCATTGCTCCACTTTGTACCATGTCTCAGATGAAATGGTATTTGATCTCTATATGCTTTGACTTGTCGTGAAAGACTAGATTATCTGAAAGCTTCACACAACTTTGATTATCACAGTATATCAAGGTTTGCTCCAACTCTAGATCAAATAACCCTACAAGTAATTTCCGAAGCCACATTTATTCATGGCTTGCATCATTGTCTGCTATATATTCAACCTTTTCTTTAATGAGTCCCATTAACAACTGTTTTCTGCTAAACCATGTGATCATACCTTATCCCAAACTAAAGCAACATCTTGAGGTACTTTTCGTGTCTATTGCACTCCTTGCCCAGTGAGAGTCTGTATAACCTTGCAACTTTACTTCACCGTCCAAGACAAATTTGAGTCCATATCCAATTGTACCTGCAGTTTCTCAATGCATGCTTTGTTGCTACCAAATGTACATGTCTAGGCTCAACCATGTACTGACTCAATGTGTTCATGACAAAGCATATATCTGACCTAGTACTAACCAGGTGCATCAATGATGTGATCAACTGTCTATACATCATGAGATCAACCAAATATGAACAAGAATCACTTAAAACTTTAGATTAGTAACCATAAATGTGGCCATGGACTTGCAGTCCATCATCCTGAATCTCTGCAGGATCTCAACTATATACCTTCCTTGGCTAAGGAAGATCTCATTTTGTCTCTACCACACTTCTAATCTCAAGAAATAGTGCATTAAACACAATTCCTTCATTTTGAACTCTGAAGTGAGCTCCCTCTTGACCCATTTATGAGCTTCTCATCCATTCTAAGAACCAAGTCATATACATGTAGTACCAATATCAAGGGGAAGCCATCTTCAAGCTTATAGTAAAGGTTGGGATTTGCATTACTCTTGGTAAACCCTAAGCTCATCAAATACCTATATATTTTTGCATAAAATTACCTAGTGCTTTCTTAAGCCCGTAAAAAATGTTTTTCAATTTACAAACATGGGACTCCTTCCCGTGGGTCACAAAACCTCTTGGTTTCTCTATGCACACTTCTTATTAAATTACACCACTCTAAAAGGAAGTGTCTACATCCATTTGGTGTAATTTCCAACCCATAGTAGAAGCAATAGAGATGATAGATCTAATAAAAATGTATCTGGCTATTAGGGAAAATGTTTCATCATAATCATTTTCTGGGAGAATCCTCTAGCCATAAATATAGCCTTTTACTTTTCTATGCTGCCAAATGCAACATGCTTGACCTTTTAGATACATTCTGAAGTCAGTACTGACTTACCTTCTGGTCTCAGAACCATGTTCCACACACCATTTTTCATGATGGATTAGTACTCTTCCATCATAGCATCCTTCCACACTTGCTATTTTGCGGCTTCCTCACAAGTGGAAGGTTATGAATCAATGATCTTACTCATTAACGCCACATAGTTGGAAAACTTGTGTTGTCTCTTGCTCTCTTTGAAGGAGCCTCTGGGAGTTGCATGTTTTTTTGCTTCTTGGAATGTGGTCTAGAGTCATACTAGTCTCTTCTTGATGAATACAACCTCTTTGGGTGGATCTACTAGTATCGTTTGCTCTATTATCTCATATTGATCTTCCGGGATATGTTCTTCTGGAGTAGAGTCAATCATCACTATATCCTTGGGAGCCTCTTTCTCCTCTCTGTCCTCGTCCATGTGAGACTCACTAGATTTCCTAAAAGCTGCTTCTTCATCAAAAGTGACATATCTACTAATCTCAATCTTTCTCTATCCAGAGATGTGTATTTTATAAGCCTTTGAAGTCTCATTATATCCAACAAAGGTGCCCTTATTTCCTAAAGGCTCTAGCTTCATTCTCTTTTCCTAGGGGAACATGTATCTACAATGGACAACCAAATATCCTCTAATGGATGACTTCTGGTGTATTCTCGGTGAATACCTATTCTGGTGTCTTGTTCGCCGATATCTTATGGGGATTTATTTTTTGAGCATATACAATTGTTTTGGATCCCTATATCAAATAAAACAAGTCCACGTTGATGTTGTAGTGGGGATAGTAAATCACCCATCGTTATTTTGCACCTGATATATACGTAAACCAAAATTTTCATGCCCCAAACTTTAATAAGCCTAAATTACTAATTAATTGGTTAATATGTAATGTTGTGCATGAGGGAGGTGTGAAGAAAAGGTATCCAAAAAGAGAATGTATGTGGAGGTATGAAACATTTCTAAAGAAAGTTTCTATTCCTTTATCCACACACTCGTTCTCGAGCACAACACTTTTTCCTCACATGCATTTAAAAAACACTTCATTTAATATTAGATAATAAGTATTTAATTCATAAATGTGAGATAAAAAATGCACCCGTTCTCCTACGCAACACTTTTTTCTCACACGCATTAAAAAGATGCTTCATCTAATATTGGAAAATAAGTATTTAATTCAAAAATGAACATAATATTCGGGAGCTATGAATACCAAGGTTTTTTGTTTCTAATTTGATACAAATTTTAAATGATCAAAAGCCTTCAAACATAGTTTTGAAAACCACACATCAGACCATCCACAAAGTAGTGTTGTCACAACTCGTTTGCATCCGGATATCAAATAAAAGGAGTTTAATCACCCATCCTTATTCCTCAATGCCCCAAAATTTAATAAGCAAAAACTGCTAATTAATTGATTAATATGTAGTGTTGAGAGGTATGAAGAAGAAGTGTGTAAATGGGAAATGTATACGGAGATGCAAATCATTCCGAATGAAAGTTTTTGTTCCTTGCTCTACACACCTGTTCTCCTGTACAACACTTGTTTCTCACACACAATAAAAAGACAATTCATCAACACTTCTTTCTCACACACATTAAAAAGACAATTAATTTAATATTTGATACTAAGTTTCTGCTTAAAGTTAAAATAATTTCATGTCTACGAATAAGTTTTCTTGTGCATCTTCATTCTCCCGCACATACCCTCTCTTCCACACATCCTTTATTTTGCACCACTGAATCTATAAAAGTTTAAAATGAAATTTTTTTTTTTTATATTGAAATAAGAGGTAAATGCACTAGGAGTCCTTATGTTAGTGTTAGTGTGAATGGAAGTGTTAGAACACTCATTGATGGAATGCCCCACTTACATAAATGAGTAGCCCCCAGACTTACATAAATGACCTACTCAGAGCACTGTGTCAGTGTGTAGATCACTCAGGACTGAATGACCATTTACAAAATTACTTTAATTTCCATTTTAAAATGATTCATAGCAATACCGAAATTAAATCACCCTCCAAAAATATTTTTAGATTTACAGAAAAATGTAAATATTTAGCTTTTTCCGAGAACTTTGATTAAATAACCACAAAAACTTCGCAACTAATTGAGAATCAAGAGACTTTGACCATAAAACAAGTGCTATAGTCCATCACTAGACAAAAATAAAAATTAAGATGGTACTTAATAGTACTTATCGCTGAATTGATGTACACTTTGATCATTAAAATATCTAGTAATGCAATTCCAATGTGTATAGGACAAACCATCATTATATATATGGACAAATAATGAGTATACAGTGTCACAAAATCTTAGATGATATTTTAGATATGAAATCCATGACTATTTTAACCCATGATATAGCTAAAATGAAATGACTCACAAAAATTGATTGGAAAATCTGTGCAGAAAAAGGTTAAAAGGTCACTTCACTAAATCACTACATGCATTTAAACACATATTGAAATTTCATACAAGTGAGGATGAAATCAAAGGGTAAAGGCTTGGCAAGAGTTGATATGCACTACATTAAGCTTCTTGATGGGACCAACCCTCGTCCTTCTGTCCGGATGCAAAGATTTGATTAATTGAATTATTAATGAAATGATTTTTGGGGATCTCTGACGATGGTTTGGTATTTTTCTGTTTTCAATTATTTGGTACGGGTTTTGGCTATGAGGGAGACACCTCTCTTTGCCTTGGATTTCGTCCTCCCGCCTTATGCTACGCTGGAAACCCTAACTCTCGATTTACCCTGTCATTTTCACTTTCGTTTTGTTGTGCTGAGGGGGTATGCTCTCTGGTTTTCCCTTGCGATGCTCATAGGGTTTCTCTGTGGCGCTCTGCTTGAATTCTTCGGCCACGACTCTGCTCAGTTGGCTGGGCTCTACTGGTATATTGTTGTTGTCAGTGGCCTTTCTGTTCACTGGTTTGTTTGAGGGTTTCTGGGCTTGCCTCTGGGCGTTCTGCAAGTGGCCTCCTCTATTATGAAAATGCCATAGGCGCGGTTAATGATTGTTTCCTCTTGAGTGTATTTGGTATCACTGTTTTTTTAATTTTAACTGCTGTTCCAATGGATTCACTGTCTAATTTGTTTACTGGTCGTTGTGTATCCAGGTTGCGGCCATGAGGTGACTTGGTGTTCGACCTCTGCTCATGGTTCAACACAGGTAAGCTCTCGTTCATTGATTCAGTTCCTACTTTGCATCTTCTGTCGGTACTAATAGTTTGTGCTCCTTGTGAGCAGGGTTTCCTTGTCGGTTCGCGGCTTGTTGAGACGTCTCCTCTTGCGATTTTCGACTCCTCCTCTGGTAACTGACAAACCCTTACTCTGTTTCCTTTATTCGGTTGGGGTTTTCATTCTTCTTGCTATTAACTACTGTGTGCGGTGGTTGGCGAGCGTGTTGTTATGGCTTTCGCTCCAATTGCGACTTGTTAGACCGGGTAGGGTCTTTTCATGTATCTCGTACTTGGCATCTGTTAATAGTTCTGGTTTGGTTTCAGGCTTCGACCTCTCTGTCATTCACTCAAGTGCGCACTTTGGTCATTGTAAATAATAGACAGGTTGTTTGGTGTTTACTTGGGGTTGTGAGAGTTAAATGCTTCTTCAGGGTTTCGAACCCAGGTTTCTCTGTCTATTTTGTAATATGAACTAATATTAACTTGGACTGTAAATAAATTGAAAGACTTCTATAGATTTGCTTCAAACCATATTTGTAAGGAAAAATAATGCCTGTTACTGTACATGGTACCTGGTTGTAAATGTTTTCTTCTTGCTAGAAATTTGGTTGTGCTTGTAATGAAACCCTCTTCCAGTTTTCTTTATCACGCGCTCGATGCTATTCAGGAACTATAGGTGGTTGTTTTGAATGTTCGTTAGTTCTTTGATAGTCTTTCTTTCTGTGTGTTTGTTATAACGCTTCCACCAGTTCTCGGTCCCGCAGTCTTTGATATTCTAGATGCTTGTTAAAAGATTTTAATCTACCAATACTTGTCTCTGTTTGGAAATACACTCAATTCATCTTAAGAACATAAAAGAAATACAATCTTGTTACAAAATGGATTCAGATGATTTCAAAAGTTTCTTGTATGTTTCTATTATTCTTCTGCTATGATGGAAATCAACCTTTACAATGTTTCATGTTTCTCCTTTTGTATGATTTGTTGAATAATTTTGAAACTTTCAACAGTTACATGTAGTTACCATGACTAACTGTTAATTTCCATTTGTCTAAATTCAGGAATTAATTTAAAAACAATTTTTTTTTTTCAAAAAAAAAAACATCTTAACAAAAATAAAACAAAACTTGCTATCGTGTACCAACTACTAATGACTAAGAAAAAAAAGAAAAAAAAACTCAGGTACACTGACCTGTGAACTTGTTAACTTGTGAGACAAACACTTCCTCTTGTTCACCCCTAGTTGGATGCTCCTGCATCAGGCTCCCGGGGTAACAAAAAGTCATGGCTCTAGTCCATGAGCTCCTCGATAGAATACCTTGCACGTTGTATCTACTCCGCATCAAGCCACAAATTGTCCTCTATAGGGCGATTCTTCCACTTGATGAGGTACTGTAGGTACTCCTTTTTCCGTGTCCTCCTGGCCACTTGTGTGTCAAGGATTCCCTCGATTTCGAGTGGCTGAGATGAAGGCATTTGTCTCATCCATGAACTACTTTTTTCCTGGGTTTCTCGCTTTGGCTGTGCCGAACTGTCCTCTTCCAGATTGTCAGTGTATGGGAATAAATCTGCCACATTAAAAATGGGTGATATTCCTATAACTGGAGGCAATTGCAATTCATAGGCATTTGCAGAAAACTTACGCAGAATTTTACAAGGTCCAATTTTTTTAAATTTCAGCTTATTGTATTCACCCCTAGGAAATCGTTCCTTGCGCAGATGCGCTAGGACTTGATCCCCCACATTAAATTGTACCTCACTTCATTTCAAATCAGCTTTCTGTTTGTACCTCTAACTGCTGTCTTGTAATTTCATCTTCACTTGCTCATGTAGGTCATTAATTGCTCTTGCGAACTCTTCCCCGTCAACACTTCTTTTCTCTAGCTGTCCCAAATCCTGTAGTTCATGCACTCCTCAGGTATGCATTCCGTATAAAATCTAAAAAGGACTACTTCCTGTGCTTCGGTTTGGTGAATCGTTGTAAGCGAATTCTGTTCGAGCAAGTACACCATCCCACATTTGTGAATTTTCTCCCACTAGACTACTCAATAGGTTTCCTAAACTTCTGTTCACCACCTCCGTTTTTCCATCGGTCTGTGGGTGATAAGGGGAGCTAAAGTTCAACTATGTGTCCAGCTTCTTCCATAGGGTGCATGAGAAATGTCCTGTGAATTTCACATCCCTGTGAGAGACAATGGACTTAGGTAAGCCATGCAACCTGACAATCTCGGTGAAAAACAAGTGTGCTATGTGAGTGGCATCACTGGTTTTCCTGCAAGGAATGAAATGTGCCATTTTTGAGAATCGGTCCACTACCACCATCATAGAGTCATAACCGCGCTGTGTTCTTGGCAGACCCAAGACAAAGTCCAAGCTGACTGAGTCCCACGGTCTACTCAGAATAGGCAGTGGTGTGTAGAGTCCCGTATTCTGACTGTGTCCTTTCTCCAATTGACACACATTACACTTGGTTACAAATCGCTGCACATCCCTTCGCATCTTCGGCCAGTAATAAAAGTGATTGAGCTGATCTAAGGTCTTATCAATGCTGAAATGTCTAGCTAGACCTCTGCTATGCTTCTCCTAGATGATGTTCTCCCTCATCGAACAGTCGGGAATACATATCTGTCCTCCCTTAAACAACAACTTCTCCTGTAGGTTATAGTCCAACCATGGACTGTTATACCTCAACAAAGGGTTTTGGAAAGCTTCATAAGCCTCCTTAAAATTTGCATCCGTCTGATACAAGTCTTTCAGGTGTTCAAAACCCAGCTCTTGTATCGTGCTCTCCTCCAGGAGCAAAACCCTCCTGCTCAATGCATCTGCTACCTTGTTGGCCTGTCCGTTAATATGTTTCAACACAAACGTGTAACTTTGCAAGTATTCAACCCACTTTTCATGCTTTTGGTTCAGCTTATGCTGTTGCATGACATACTACAATGCATAATTATCAAAAAACAAAACAAACTCATTACCCAACAAATAGTGTCTCTAATGCTTCAATGCTTGGACGACAACATAGAACTCCTTGTCATAAGACGAGTACTTCTGCCTGCTTTCATTCAAATTTTCATTGAAATAAGCAACAGGTTTGTCTTCCTGGCTGAGTACGACCCCAATGGCTGTACCACTGGCATCACAACAAACTTGAAAAAGTTTGTTGAAGTAAGGTAGCCTCAAAATTGGCCTCTTAGTGATATTTTTCTTCAATATCTGGAAGCTCTTTTTTGTAGCTTTAGTGCACTGAAAAGGTTGACTTGCCTTCTTGATTGTATCCAACATAGGTGCACAGATTCCACTAAAATCCCTTATAAACTTATGATAGAAACTTGCCAACCCATGAAAACTTCGAACTTTGAACAGACTCTTAGGGGATGGCCAACTAAGTATAGCTGCAACTTTTTTTGGGTCCATTTTCAGCTCATTTTTTGCAATCACAAAACCCAAATAGACCAACTCCTTCTAAAAGAATGTGCATTTCTTTAGATTTATCAACAACTTGTTTTCTGCAACTTCTCCAGAACATATCGAACATGTCGAAAATATTCCTCGGTTTTGCTGAAAATCAGTATATCGTCAAGATACACCATCACAAATTTCCTAATGAACTCCTTCAACATCTCGTTCATCATGTGCATAAAAGTACTAGGTGCATTACTTAACCCAAATGGCATCACAAACCATTCATATAGCCCTTCATTAGTCTTGAAAGCTGTTTTCCATTCATCCCCTTCTTGGATTCTAATATGGTGGTATCCACTCTTCAAATCTATCTTCGAAAAATATGCTGCCCCGCTCAAACAGTCCATCATATCATCCATTTGTGGCAATGGAAACTTGTACTTGATCGTAATCTTATTGATGGCTCTTGAATCTGTGCACATTCGCCACTTTCTTCCTTTCTTGGGAGCTAAAACTGTCGAAATTGCACATGGGCTTAGGCTCTCTCGAATCAGTCCCTTATCCAGCAACTCCTATACCTGTTTTCTAATCTCCTCATTGTCTTTGGGGCTCATTCCGTAAGCATATTTGTTCGGTAAACTAGCTCCAGGAATGAAATCTATGTGATGAGTAATACTTCACTTTGGTGGAAATTTATCTGGTAGATCGTCCACCACAATGTCGCTAAATTCCTGCAACATTTCCTGGATTTATTCAGGTAAATCAGAAATTTTAGTATGCAACAACACTGTTCTTGGTCTCCTCACAACAACATATTTCACTTTGTCATCTTCAATCTGTTTTAAAAACTGTTTTCCACCCACCCGTAACACTTTTGTTCCACTAGTTTATGCTGTTTCCTCCTCCTTGATGGGCACTAGCGTATGCTTAATCCCATCCTTAACAAACTTGTAACAGTTTGTCTTCCTATCATGAACAACTTTCCAGTCATACTGCCATGGTCTACCTAGCAGGATATGACACACATCCATGGGCATGATGTCACAAATAACTTTGTCCCTATATTTGCCAATATGGAATTCCACCTTGCACTGCTCATCAACTAGCAGTTGGTGACCCTTCTGTAACCACGACACCTTATAGGGGGTTGGATGCTTCAATCATTTTAAACCCAATTTTTCCACCAACTCTGTTGCAACCAGATTATCAGTGCTTCCACTGTCTATAATGAGTTTGCAGCATTTGCCATGTGACTTGCACACAGTCCGGAATAATGCCATCCTTTGGGTTTGTTCAGCCATTTCTTTTGCTGGTTTCAACAATACTTTATTCAAGACTAAGGCCTCTCCTATCTCTGGTACATCTTCTACCTCCTGAGGCAGTGCCTCTACTTCTTCTGTCTGAGCAACATATGCTCCTCTTTGACCAACCTGTTCTCCTTCAGGACACTCAAAGGATCTGTGCCCCCACTTGTGGCACTTGTAGCACTAGTAGGCAGCTCCTCTGCCTTTGCCATTTCCCCTTCCTCTCTGGTATGGCCTTCCTCCCCTAGTGCTGCCTTCCTTTTCTGCTGTCCCTGAGGTTTTTGAACTGCTGCCCTCTTCACTGTTGTTGGCAGTTCTTCCTCTGCTAAATGATTGTCCTTTCCCTCTACCAGTTCCTCATCCCCTCATGGCATTTTGCTTTCTTGTGATATTTTCTTTTTCCTTTAAGGCACTCTGGTATGCTTCCTTTATGGTTTTTGGAGAAAGAATACTTATCTCGTCCAATATCTCCAGCCTTAGGCCATTCACAAAACTTGTTGTCTTTTCTGGGGTGTCTTCAGTATAACTAGCTCTCAAATTCATCCGATAGAATTCTTCAGTATACTCTTTCACCTTCATTCCTCTCTGCTTCAAATTCTATACCTGTCGATGCAGAGCAATCTAGTGCTCGATGCTATTTAGGAATTGTAGGTGGTTGTTGTGAATGTTCGTTATTTCTTCGACATTCTTTCTTTCCATGTATCTGTTATAACGCTTCCACCAGTTCTCGGTCTCACTATCTCTGATATTCTAGATGCTTGTTAAAAGATTTTAATCTGCTAATACTTTTCTCTGTTTGGAAATACACTCAATTCATCTTAAGAACAGAAAAAAAATACAATCTTGTTACAAAATGAATTTAGATGATTTCAAAAGTTTCTTGTATATTTCTATTATTCTTCTGCTATGATGGAAATCAACCTTTACAATGTTCGTGTTTCTCCTTTTGTATGATTTGTTGAACAGTGTTAAAATTGTCAACAATTACATGTAGTTGCCATGAGTAACTATTAATTTCCATTTGTCTAAATTCTATAATTAATTTAATTTAAAAACAGAGTAGTTTAAAAAAAAAAAAAATACAGAACTTGCTATCGTAACCCAACGGCTAATAACCAAAAAAAAAAAAAAAACTCAAGCACAGTGACATTAAAGCGAAAATGGGTCACCTAATTTATCGCGAGGCAGTAGAGCAAAAATGGGTCACCTAATTTTGTGTAGTTTCCTTGCAAAACTCTGAATTACATTTCTGAGCTCATGTTTGGATGATTCCTGTTTATAGATATCTCTAGGGTATGGTCTACCTTAGCATCTTTCCCCTCCGTAAAATTACTCATCCTTCCTTTTGTTTCGGCATACATTTTCAACAATATGACAACTGGGTGCAATTGGATTCTGTACTTGTACAGTCACTGTACTTGGTATCAAATCTAGCCAATCGAACTGCTTTGATGGTCACGTAACACAAACCCAATATTCTCGATTTCCTTCCATCGGCATCCCTACCTGATTCGTCTAAGCTTAGTGACAACGCCCTTTTCGTCCATGATGGTTTATACTGAAAAAAAGAGTATGCAACTTGACCATTTCTGTGGTTTTCCTCACTGTATGCACTAAATAATTCTACAAAATTGTGAGTAGAGTGCTTGAATACTTGGTTTGACCAGTTGGGGTCCAATAATTCTGACGTGTAAAGCAGTTGCTGCATGCAAATATTGCTTGACCCAGCTACAACACCACTCATGATTTTTTTTAAAATTATTTTCCATGGATATATCTATATAATATTTTTGTGATTCATAATGTAAATAGATGTTTTTCGGATTAATCACATAATTAAGATTTGGTCAACGTTTCGAACCAACTAATGTGATCTATTCTTTTTATTAATGTTAAATATTTTTGTGCAATTTTTTTTTTTTTGTCATTTAAAAAAAGAAGAAAGTTGGACAATTTATCAAAGTATAAAACTTCTAACCACTATCACCAGGGATATCAAATGAAAAGCTCTAAATTATTAAGCCCACTGCTGTGCACATAGTTTAACATAGACAAAATGGAAGATGCAAAATTTTAAAGAATGATTGTTGTAAAAAATCATTTCAATAGACTTATTTTTTAGTGGATATAAAAATAGAGCAATTTAGTTTATTTTTTTAGTCTAGATTTAGTGAATTCTTTTTTTTTGCAAGATCTTGAATTTTTGTTATTTAAAATGATGAAGATTCCGTTCACTCAAAAATCCTTGAGATGGTTAGATTGTGCAGATTATAGAGCTCAAACTTACTATTCTAATAAATTTTCACTAAATTTTAGACAAAATCAATGGGACAATATGCCCAAAAATGTCAAAATCTTCTAATATTTAGACTACTCTTAAAATGATTATCATATTTGAAGTAAGATTGAGTAACTTATTTTTTTAGAAAGATATTTGATAGGTAGCTTATGCTATACATACAATTTATTTTCAATTTTATTTTTGATAACTATTATTTATATTTATTTTTTATTGATTTAAATTTATTACTATTAATAATACATTTGAAATGCATGAGTTGTTTTTCAAAATAAATTATTATGAATATTTAATTAAGAGCAATTAAATATTTGTATTCTAACTCGCACAACCACATTAAAGTAAATGTGGCTGATAAACATCATTTTCTATAATTTATATGGCAATCAACATTTAAAAATAAAACCAATCAACGACATTTAATGTTATTAATTATATTAATATTAAAGTAATATAAAAAAATAAACCTAATATTAAAAATTAAAACTTAATATTATTATAAATGTTATTATAAACACATTTATAAAGCTAATATTTTAAAATCAATAATGATTTACAGAAAACTAGTATTCATTGAATTGTAAAAACCTAACATTATAAAACATTGTAAACTTGAATTATAAAAACCTAGGCCACAACCATATAGGGTTTGCATAATTTATGCCTCTAGGGTTTACAATGAATATTTATTCACTAACATCACAAAAAACATAGTGAACTAATGTCACACATTCAAAACATAGTGAATTAAAGTTGTAATTTAAATATTATTGATAATGCATATATATTTATTTGGAGAAACAAAAATGTAAAAAATAAATAATTACTTGCACAATGGACAAGGTTGATTAAGCACAAAGTTATTCATCACTCTTAACGATATTCATGCCATCTGAACTGCAAAGATATCATCGCCACATAAGGCTTTGACTTTTCAATTAGCTCCTCGCCACATAAGGCTTTGATTTCTCAATTAGCTGGACCTCCATTGCTAATCAAATAAAAACCCTACCAAAGACCTAACCCTTCCCTTTTCTGTCTACCAATTGCCAATGCACAATGAGGATTTGAGCTTTTTGTCTCCTACTATTTGCAACAACTTTGACTACACCTGAGGTTTCATGATTTACACAGTCAACACACATATTAATATTCATCCCTGGTGTTGACCTATACAAATTTAAAAATATTGTAGTTTTTTGTTATTTAATTTTTTTTTTCAATCCATAGAATCCATTTAAGCCTCTAGAAATACTAAAACACTTGCATCATGATTTCACAACTGAAACTTGTAATTCCAATAATCGTAGGCCTAGTTTCAAAAAAAATTTAACCAAATCCAAATTTCAAAAATTTTACATGCTACTTCCAAATTAATCATTAAAACCTTAACTCGGATTATGACATGGGGTCATTCAAAATAAAAATAAAATTAACATATACCATTAACTTTATTATAATGAAAGTACAAATTGTCATTAACATCACAATGGAAAATCTTACAAGAAAGGAACATTGGTGGTGAATTCCAATGAGAAGGATTTGACCTATTGTCGAATCAATAAACATATACATGACCAAGACTATTTGTTGTGCATTTACTATTATTAACATTTTAATGAAATCTATGTAGAAATATGGTGATAGAATTGCAACTGCTCAAGAAATTTAATCTAAATCAAGAGATACAATTCTACTCAACTGCTCTACGGAAATTAGTTCACAATTTAGAGCAACATGCACAAACATACATCATCAAGTACACATATGTTTATAGGGGAAAGCAACTGATAAAAACCTCTTAAGCCCATTTTCATTAATCAAGTGAAATGATAAACAATTACAATTATGATCTCTTGCTTTGAGGACAAACTACAAGAGTAAACTTGTTCTCACTCTTCTTGCACTCGCGATGCCCGCACTCACACTGCCTACACTTGCTCCTATGTCCTTGCATAATTACTAAGGAAATAGACTCCTATTCTTTAGGAATTCCCTCCAAATTGATTGCGTGGTACCCAAGGATTGATCACCTGACCAATACTCTAAAATGTACACTCAATCTAGTATATAATTAATTTTACACTGCGTTGGAATCTCCACCACAACTGATGAACTTGAATTCCATGCATGCATTAGCTATTTTGAGCTAGTTGATCAATTAACTAGATGATCACTGAGTTAGACTGTTGTCCCACTACAAACTTGACCTTCCACTAGTTCTATCAACAGTTGGAATTAGTTTAACTGAATACAACTGGAAATAACTGACCTTGATTGCTACAAATTATCAATCACACATGCTTAACTGAACTCCAAGCTCTCTAACTCAAATTTACTAAGCTAACTGAGTGACAAGAGCCATGTAATCTCAGTTGAATGCCTCCATGTTGTCTGCTTACGTGGAAATTCAAACTTTCTCAATTTGAGCAAGGAAAAAGCGAATTGAGACTTTCTTGCTACACTTATCAACACTCCCTCTTAGCAAGAATGGGTTTATCAACCACCCCTATACTACACCTGTGGAATTCAAACTTCCCTCTTGACAAAGTCTTTGTCAAGATGTCAAAATTTTGTTCCTCTATGGGAATGTATTCTAGCAAAACCTCTCACTGTTGCTGTTGCTACTGCAACAACTGTAACTGAGAAGCATAAAAAACAAAACATTGAATCAACTATGTCTGCAACTGTCTACTCGGAAAATTGTGCTACTGTTGACTCTTTTATTGAGCCTCCTACTCTAATGCCAACACTCCTTTGCACTCCTCAATATCCGACTAACACTAATCCTCCTGCTACTGAATACTGTGGGCCCCTATAGTAAGGTAATGATCCATGAGGAGGACACCTCAATAGACCCTGCCCAAATTTCTGCAACTTTGGGACTAAGGCTCTACATCACTCCACCTCACTCCTAGAGGTATATCTATACTTGCCCCATCTTCCCACTTCTCTCAAACTCTCCCTCTATTTGAGGTCTCTGGATGGTCCTCCTCATAATCATCCTGTTGTTCAACCCAACTACCAACTTGTTGAGGCTCCATTTTGTGAGGTCTATCTCCTTCTCAACCACCACATCTCTAATCCCTGCCTTGCTCCTCAAGGGTACACATTCTCTCACCTAAATTTTATACATGTTCTTCACATGAACCCTATTTTTCTTCACCTTCCAGTGGCTATGCATCTTAGCAATGATTTCCCTTTTCTGAATATCACATACCATAGTCTTCCAAAACTACTACAGAGATGAGGTTCTTCTTTAGCCCTGGAACAAACATCACATTTTTGAGGCGAAGAGGGGATATCGACTCCCTCTTAAAGGTTACTGTACCAATCCTGGTAACATTGTACCTTCTATCTTCCCCAAGATCGATATGGATATGGAGATATTTCTCCTCCAAGTCACTGAAAAACTCTCTACATCTTGTCATGTGGAATTAGGCACCTGATTCCAAGTACCACACACTACCCATCACCATGCTAGCCATGCATGCGATAAGGGTGAAGTATAACACAAATTGAGAAGTCAAAACTTCACCTGTTGATCCTCCTGATTTCTTCTTGCCAGACTTTTGTGTGGACACTTTGTATCATAGTGCCCAAATTCATGACAATTGAAGCATTTGATTTAGGACAAGTCTTTCTTCTTGCTCCCTTAGATGGATTCTGGTTTAATTGAGAATTATTCCATTTAACCTTCTTTCCCTTTTCTATTTCATCAGGTGTTTCCACATCAACACTCATTTTCTCGGTTAGAAATAGCATCTCACTTTTCGTGGATGTTGAATTCCTTCTTATTTTTAGATCTTGGTAATTATTGCCTTATGATCAATAATTACACAATTGAAAAAATTTCAACCTTAATTTCATTTTTACGATTGAGAATACATTATTAGATTGATATATGATATATGAGATATTGATTTGTGTCTAATTACAATTGAGCAACCCGATATATATACATAGTCCGGGTGTCTTTTCATTAATAGACACATCTTTTCAATAAGACATGTCTTTTTAATTAATTATTGATTATTTCTATTTATATATTATATTGTATATATAATATAATATATAAATATATGTTGTTGTATATAATATAATATATATTATACATTGTTATCTGGAAGGGGATACCTTCCACTACTATATAAAACTTCAACACTACCTCTTAGCGAGGGAGGTATTTTTCCATGATGTTCTCCTCTACTTGTCCCAATCGCACCCAACCACTTCACATGGTATGGGCAGGACTACCACCATAGTCTCAAGACTGCGTTGCAAGTATCTGATGTTTCTCCTCGCCTAGTAGTACCAATCACACCTAACCACTTCAAATGGCGTAGAAAATACTTGTACCAGGCTACTCATTACTCCCTCAGTCACTTCACATGATTGATTTAGGAAACCCTTAGCTAGAGGGAGAGTATCTGCCTACTGTAGGAAAAACATTACAACTCCCTCTCAACAAGGGTGGGAATTATTCATCACACCAAGCTTGTCTATGAAGTATTCAAAATTCACTTTAGACAAAGGCTTGTTGAGAATGTTTGTTGTTTGCTCATCTGTGGATATGTACTAGAGTTCTACTGCTCCACTTTGAACCATGTCTTAGATGAAATGGTATTTGATCTCTATATGCTTTAACTTGTCATGAAAGACTAGATTATATAAAAGCTTCACACAACTTTGATTATCACAATATATCAAGGTTTGCTCCAACTCTAGATCAAATAACCCTACAAGTAATTTCTGAAGCCAAATTTCTTCATGGCTTGCATCATTGTCTGCTATATATTCAATCTCTACTTTACTGAGTCCCATTAACAACTGTTTTTTTCTAAACCATGTGCCCATACCTTATCCCAAACTAAAGCAACATCTTGAGGTACTTTTCGTGTCTATTGCACTCCTTGCCCAGTGAGAGTCTGTATAACCTTGCAGCTTTACTTCACCGTCCAAGAAAAATCTGAGTCCATATCCAACTGTACCTGCAGGTCCTCAAGACATGCTTTTCTGCTACCAAATGTACATTTCTAGGCTCAGCCATGTACTGACTCAATGTGTTCACTACAAAAAATATATCGGTCCTAGTACTAACCAGGTGCATCAAGGATCCTATCAACTGTCTATACATCATGAGATCAACCAAATATGAAAAAGAATCACTTAATAACTTCATATTAGTAACCATAGATGTGGGCATGGAATTTTAGTCCATCATCCCGAATCTTTACAGGATCTCAACTATATAATTTCCTTGGCTAAGGAAGATCTCATTTTGTCTCTAACATACTTGTAATCTCAAGAAATAGTGCATTAAACACTAATTCTTCATTTTGAACTCTGAAGTGAGCTCCCTCTTGCCCCATTTATGAGCTTCTCATCCGTTGTAAGAAACAAGTCATATACATATAGTACATTTATCAAGGGGAAACCATGTTCAAGCTTATAATAAAGTTTGGGATTTTCATTACTCTTCGTAAAACCCAAGGTCATCAAATACCTATATATTTTTGCATACCATTACCTAGGTGCTTTTTTAAGCCCATGCAAAGCGTTTTTCAATTTACAAACATGGGACTCCTTCCCATGGATCACAAAACCTTGTGGTTTCTGTATGCACACTTCTTATTCCATTACACCACTCAAGAAGGAAGTCTTTGCATCCATTTGCTATAATTTCAAACCCATAATAGAAGAAATAGAGATGATAGATCTAATAAAAGTGTATCTGGCTATTAGGGAAAATGTTTCGTCATAATCATTTTATGGGAGAATCCTCTAGCCACAAATCTAGCCTTTTACTTTTCTATGTTGCCATATGCAACATGCTTGACCTTGTAGATCCATTCTGAAGTCAACACTGACTTACCTTTTGGTATCGGAACCATGTTCCACACATCATTTTTCATGATGGATTGGTACTCTTCCATCATAACATCCTTCCACACTTACTATTTTGCGGCTTCCTCATAAGTGAAAGGTTCTGAATAAATGATCTTACTCATTACAGCCACATAGTTGGAAAACCTGTGTTGTCTCTTGCTCTCTTTGAAGGAGCCTTTGGGAGTTGCATGTTTTTTTGCTTCCTGCAATGTGTTCCAGAGTCATACTGGTCTCTTCTTGATGACTACAACCTCTTTGGATGGATCTACTGGTATCTTTGGCTCTATTGTCTCATATTGATCTTCGCGATATGTTCTTCTGGAGTAGAGTCAATCATCACTATATACTTGGGAGCCTCTTGCTCCTCTCTGTCCTTGTCCATGTGAGACTCACTAGATTTCCCGAAAGCTGCTTCTTCATCAAAAGTGGCATATCTATTAATCTAAATCTTTCTCTATCCATAGATGTGTATTTTATAAGCCTTTGAAGTCTCACTGTATCCAACAAAGGTGCCCTTGTTTCCTAAACAATCTAGCTTCGTTCTTTTTTCTTTGGGGAACATGTCTCTACAATGGACAACCAAATATCCTCTAATGGATGACTTCTGGTGTATTCTCAGTGAATACCTCTTCTGGTGTCTTGTTCACCGATATCTTATGAGGACTTGTTTTCTGAGCATATACAATTGGTTTGGATGCTTTTTCCCATAGATACACAGGTAAGTTTTGGTCATGGATCATTGCTTTAGCTGCATCTATAATTAAATTATTCTTTCTCTATGCAAGCCAATTTTGTTAGGGGTTGTAGGGAGTTGTCAGCTCCCTCTTAATCCTTGATTCTCTGCAGAAGTACTTGATCTCATTTGAGTTGTATTCACCTCCATTATCTAACCTCAAAACTTTAATATTTCTTCCAGAAATAATTTCTACTAAAGCCTTGAATTCTTGAAACTTATTGAAAAATTCATCTTTTGCTTTCAAGAAATAGATCCATGTTTTGCATGAGAAATCATCAGTAAAAGTGACATAATATAAAAAGTTACTTAGAGATGTGTTGTAGCAGCTACAACCACCCTCCAAAATTTTGGCCTAAATCAATTTCCGAGCCTCCTTTGAAGAGTTTCACTTGATGATTGCACACACCCAGGTTCACTTCATGAGATCATGTGTCTTTACATTCGCCTTGCTTGTTTATTTCACTTAAGTCTCTGCATGTTGATGTTTAAGTCATGCTTGTGACCGTGTTCTGGTTATGCTCAAAGTCTTTTCTTCGTATGTGTTTGTTGTGTTCACCATGAAAGCATCTGTCGCACTCACACATGGAGTCACATTCACTATTGCGCAAGCATTGTCTCGATCATGAACAATCTATCATGAGTGTCATGCTTATCGCTTGCACCACCAATTAGTCATGTTGAACATGTATGTCCGGATGGTTTGGTTTTTTCATCGTCAAGTCATGCGAGTGTGTCTCCATATGATCACCTATGCATATTTCGCCTGTTCACACACTTAGTCATTTTTGCTGAAGTTTTGATGACCAGACTCCTCACTAAAAGCTAAGCCATCACCTTTCTTTCGACTTGATCGACTGTCAACTAGAATAGCGCAAAAGCACCAAGGTAGTTGTTTCAATCTATCTTGCCTGCAAGCAATTCAATCAACACTCATGTTGGCCGCTCGGACAGTCGACTGACTGTTCATCTCATAAATTGCGTAGTGCTCATGAGTAGGCTTCCTGCTGCCCATAAGTCAGATCAGCGTAGAAATTACGTAGAGATGATCAACAGGCTGACCTCCCGACCTTAATAAAATTTTCCCAGCTAGCAGCTCCCAGCAGTAGACTGCCTATTCTCACTAGGAATTTGGCAGTTTCTGCTACCAGTGATTGAGAAGCCAACTGGAAGATCCCTCTGGAAATTGTGTAGATCTAGCTGTCAATGACCCCAACAACCAACTGGTAGTTCCCTCTGGGAATTGCACAGATCTGGCTGCCAATGACCCCAGCAACCAACTGGCAGTTCCCTCTGGGAATTGCACAAATCTGCTGCGAGTGACCCCAACATCCAATTGGAAGATACCTTAGGGAATTACGCAAATCTGGCTGCCAGTGACCCCAACAACCAACTGGCAGTTCCCTCTGGGAATTGTGCAGATCTGGCTGCTAGTCTCCTGGGTAGTTCCCCATAAAAACTGCGCAATCCCTCCCTACCTTGCATTCTAGCAGCCTGAACTGTTCCTCCCAAAATTTGCGCAATTTTGCCTCCGAGCTGAGCCAGAATTTGCAGACAGTCACTGTCGACTCAGATTTCCTGTTTCCATCTATTAATGACTCTTACGTAGTTTTCATCAGCAGTTGCAAAGAGCCATCATCCCGCATCACAACCCTGCTGCCTCTCATAGTCACTTGCATTCGAATGATCAGGTATCATGGTATACTAGGAGGTTTTCAATTTGAGGTCGTCTCATCATGAGTGACTGCAGGTATAGGTACACCAACAAACATGTCAAGACGATGATTGGGATGAACGAAGGGACCACATGTGGATGGACAGGTTCACCAATGGACGAACGAGCGAAGCATGTGAGGCGGACGAATGCTACGAACATGCACCTTCATGAACAAGTGAGCCTATCAAGCCTTCTAGCATGAAAGCTAGGAACAACATGCTAAAGATTCATCAAGCGAACCAAGGACCATAATTTGAAGACTCCGTGCACTTCACCATGTGGAGGTGAAGCTATGGTACACCATGAAGACATCCATCACTTAGCATCACTCTAGCTTGACATGCACTCCAATAGCAACATGAATGTCCCAGCATTGTCATGTCAAGTCATGTCGAGTCAAGTCATGAGTCATGTTGCCCACATCTCCACTATGGGCTTGATGTCAAACAATGTGATGTAATGTGGAAGTCCAAGAGACCCACTTGTTGAACATAGAGTCATGTAAGTTGGAAAGTCATGGAAGTCGAATGGTCATGAGGGTAGTCGAACAACCACAAGGGTCAGTTTCACCCTTAGCTATAAATACCCCCCTCATTTGTACATGAAGGGACCTTTCACCTCAGCTCCTCCCACATAGCCAAGAGAGTCTGTAATCTTTTCTTTGAGGAGTAAGTAGTGGCTCCAACGCCCTGCTAACGGGGTTAGTGATGTATGGTGTAACGATGTGTCTTGGAGCTTTCACTTAATTCAGAAGCCTCTCAACAGGCCAACACGTTTTCACACATGTATTATATTTATTGTAAGGCTGATATTTAACACTTGTAATGCATGTTGCTTTAACCATGTGTTCTACATCTGAATTGGTTCATTTGTTGTAATGCATAATCTATTAATGAAAATGTGTTGTATATGCTGTTAATGTTGTCCCGTCCATGTTGACTACTCTGCCGGACATCAGAAAGACCTTTCACATGAACCTTGCTGTAACAATCATTGCACTTGTCTCGAACTGATCCGCGAGTGCTGTACATGTTATCTTACCTTGTATGTTGTGACTGCCGCATCCAAGTGGACTACTCCGCCAGAATCTATGTATGTCCTTAGTGTTGTGTGTTCCTAGCCAAGTTGGGACTGACTCCTTTCAACATGGAACTCACCTTCACCTTTTTCCCCTCATAGTGAAAGAACCATTGACACAAGTACACTTACACTCACCAGGCACACAAACCCCACTTCTTGAAGACAAAGCGAACCACTCTCCTATGTTGATAATCAACAGTTGAGGCAAATCCTTAAGATAATGGAAACTGGGCCATCATACCATATGGGACTCCCACACCAAGTGGTGTGAGGTCTAGGTGGGAATTCATACCAGGGTGATCCCCTAAATTTTGGCGGGTCCAGTACAATCAACAAGATGATACAATTATTTTTTTACATACATCCGAATGTATAATGTCTAATATTCCCTTGGATCTATTGTCACTGCTTGGAAAACTTTCCTTGGCATTCTTGCTAAGTGAAAAACCTTTGCATGCTCCATCATGCTTTGCCTACATATTTGGCAGACCTGTGACCTTTTTGCTAAAAACTTGCAAGGCTTTGTAGTTGAGGTGAGCAAGTCTTCAGTACCATAGCTCACTAGAGATAATACTATTGCGTACAAGAGCTTGTGTTGGGTGTCCCTTTGATTTAAAAATTCCTCCCTTTCGGACAAAAATCACATCGGTTGAATCTATAATTGAACCCTTAAGCTATAGAAGGACTTGGCCATCAAAAAAAGATACTATGAAGCCCCAATATTCTAAAGCAAAGATAGAGAGAAGATTATTCTATAAATCTTGTATAAGAAATAAATCTTTTATTGAAATGGAGTTATCTAAATCAAGTTGGTATGATGTTTCTCCTACTCCTTTTACTGCATGATTTGAATCATCTCCAAGTTCCACTTGAAGGGATGAACTCCTTTTTGTCAAAGTTGTAAGAGAATTTCGAAACCCAATCATGTGCTTGGAAGCACCACTGTCTACTAGCCAAATATTGTACTTTGAGTGATGGTGCCTGTGAGAGCTGAGGCAAATACATACTTTTAATATTTTGTTTTCCTTGTCTTTTTTCTAAGATGTAGACTCCTCCATATCTGCTTCATGTGCATTATCTTTTCTTTTTCCTTTCCCTTGAGTATACTGGTAAGCAAAGTGTCCCAACTTCTGACAGTTGTAACACCTAATCTTAAACACATCCTTCTTGTGATCTTGAATTGATCTTCTATTTTTCTTGGCTTTGATCACATTCTTCTTATGTTTTTCCTTGGCCTCTTCCTCTTATGGTTCTGGGAGGTATTTCTTGGCATAATCCAAGAGCACATTCTCTTCTAAGATGAGAAGTATTCTATGCTTCCATGATTTGAAATTGTCTGCTCCATCTAGCCTATCTTCTACTCTGAGATTGGACATCCTCTTGTAAATGACTATTTATTCCAACTATGGAGTAATGTTTGTTTTAACATGCACTTCACTTTAAGAAAATATTTTGTTTTGTTTTATATGATAGGAAATACCATGGGCCAATGGTTTACCAAAACCATGGATCTATAAACTACCAATCATAAAAAAAATTATGAAAAGATACATGAATTCCTTTTGATCCAATAAAATAAATTTTACAGTTTTTATTTTTATGTTTTTTTACGAAGTTGTTTGGAAAATAACATGGGCTCTTAACCTCTCTACCATGTTGAATAATTTCTTATTTTCATATTACGCCTTATGACCAATAATTACAAACTCTTAAAATTTTCATCTTTACTTTCGTTTTTACAATTGAGTAAACATTATTATATTGATATAAGATATATGAAATATTGATTGATGCCTGATTACAATGAAGGGTCTCCATATATATACATAATTGGGGTGTATTTTCAATAAGACGTGTATTTTCAATAACAGATGTATTTTTAATTATTATATATATATATATATATATATATATATATAATTTATTTATTTTTATATATATATATATATCTATATATATATATATATATATATATATATATATATATATATATATATATATATATATATATATATATATCTATATATATATATAGATATAAAATATATAATATAATACATATTATACTTTGTCGTCCATAAGAGAATTCCTTCTGCTGCTATATAAAACATCAAAAATGGATTTAATCTTGCATCAAAAATTGCATACATGATACATTATAATATTATTTCACCAAACAATGTAGTTGTGACAACAATTCTCCTGCTTACTTTTTCTCTGCACTTTAACATACTTACAGTATGTGCTATATGATTTTCCATAACATTTTCCATGCTCCTTGCTAATGGAAAAACCTTTTCTCATGTTCAATAAACATTTGAGCTTTTGAACTTTGACTTAGGGAGGTTGTGAAAACATTGAATAAATAATCTGAATTTGGTCTTCCTCCTGCAAATATTCAAATAATGGAAATGGACTTCAATATGTTTCTTGTGGCATGTATTACTGCATTCTTTGCAAACTAAGTTGTGCTTTGGTTATCACAAAATGAAGTTGTTGCATTTTCCAATGTAAATATAATTTCTCTAAAATATACATCAATGCATGTTGGTACTTGCTTCAGGCCATAAGGCACCTTCTGTAATTTCCACACAAGATGATGTTTCTCTAGGTTGCGCGAATTTCATTGGCCGCTCCATTTACCCATCTTCCTCTATCCATCTCTTCAAAAAATTCTCTTCATATCCATTTGATGTACTGTCCATCCAAATTGCAATGTAAGAGGCTAGAGCTAACATAGTTTTAATCTTGCCTTGTACTTGATCTATACCATCTGATTTTGTGCTTTTTCTTGTCGATATTTTTGCATTCAATTGCCTTTTAGGCCTCAAGTAACTCTGTACGATTCCATGTTTGGTTTCTCTAAGTGAAACCTATTTTAGTGTACCTAACTTTGCACCATTCTTCCTTATCCCCTACTTATTCAAAACTCCGTGGTTATACAAACCTCATCATAATGTGTGAAATTAATTGATGGTTTCTTCTATAAGCACACTATTTTCTAAGTTGTGCATATTCTGCTTCCATTTGTATCTGTTTCCGTCTCTGCATTTTTACAACTTCACTCTTCTCTAGTTTTGAACTAGATTCTTCAACTATTTTCGTGTACATTTTTTTTTTCTTCTGTGGTGCTTTGATACACTTTTTCTTCTGCTTCTTCAGCATGTTCCTGTTTGCTAGTTTCTTCAGCTGCTAGGTAATTTTTCTTGATTTCATTATGCCTAGGATTTGTTGCTGCTGCAGTTCTTTTATCAAATATCACTTGTCTTGATGATCAACTTATGGTCATCAAGTTCCTACAATCAATAGGATTTTGATTGTCTTCATAACCCCAAAGGATACCTTTGTGCCCACTATCTGCCAGGTCAGGTTTCTGTGCTCTTTGGGAACATTTTCATAACATGTGCTCCCAAGAATGTGTAAATGCTTGATTGTAGGCTTGTGCCCATTCCAAGGTTTCTATGGAGTCCTATTGCATAAAACTTTTGCTGGTATACTACTCATTAATTATACTGCGTGGTTTACTTATCATTAGAAATTTCATCTATGCAGAATGTCTCCCGAGGAAAGGGTGTGGAATTTCATAGATTTATCATTTGCCAAGAAATACAAAAGATATCAATGTTTAATTGTTTCCTTCTTATTCTTTGTTTCTGAATTTCTGAGAATGAAGGATTTTTGTGTAGGTTTTTCGACTGTGCAAAGTCAAGTACTTGAACTAATCTTGATAAAATGCAGGTAGTAATGACACATCCATTGGCAGTTACAAACTACAGTATTGATATAGAGAGTTTGATATCATATTTTATGGAAAAAAGAAAGGATTTATTTTTAAAAATTTATAAGGGTCCCCATTATTTCTTATTCTAAATCTAGAAATAATGGGGGTTGTTGATTACCACAATAGGTCACTAAGCTTACCAACTACAACAATTCTGTTTGGGGGTACAGTCGTAAATCGAACGTACATGCAAGGGCAGAGTAACAAAGCTCAATCCCCTTGAAAGTTACTCAACATGGTTAATTGGAGGTTTAATTTCAAGTGACCCAAGTACGTTTCGACATCATTGTAATACGTGAAAATCGCTCTATCATAGCTAAGGAAGTGGGTACGATCACTTCACCATATCTGACATGATCTCATACTTAACTCATGTATACGAAGAGCTTCCTAGAGAAAAACTGAAATAATTGGATTTCTCTCCCTAACTCAAGATTCTATTGTTTGTTTGTAGCTTTGGAAAGTTTATTCCTTTCCTATTCAGATACCTACAACCTAATCTACCATAGGTGGAAGGAGCCCTAAAAATAATAAAAATTCTAGATGAATTTTATTAATGCTGTGTTATTAAGCTGTTATTTACTCAAAGGGTAAATGGACGTGAAACTAATGGTTTTATGACTTGACTCAAAACTCTAATACATCAAATATGAAATTTGTAATCTCTTCATTTCGATGAATTCTAGCTAGAGTAAGTAAAGAGGTTCTTCTTTAAAATATTAATTCCAAAATGTACCACTTCTAATTTTTCAATGCAATTCAAAACTCTAAGTTGTAAACTACGCACTGCAATTTATGCACAATTTGTCTGAAAACTATGCAAATGTAATTATGCACAATTTCCGTGAACACTATGCAACTATAATCTATGCACAATTCTTGTGAACACTATGCAAATGTAATCTATGCAAAATTTTTGTGAACACTATGCAAATGTAATCTATGCACATTTTTCATTCATGAAATGAGAATTATAACCATGCAAATATAATCTTATATGCAAGAGAATTCTTTAGAACAAACCCATGATGATTCCAAATCAGCGAAATAACAACAAGACTATTTCCATTCACTAATCCAACTAAAGAACCAATCAAGTGTAAGAAAAGGAAATTATGTGAAAATTCCAAAGATAAAAATAATGAAACTCTAAGGTGATTAACACTCAGACACAACGAAAGTAAAAACATGTGAAAAATGTTAAGGAATTAATACAAATCTTTGAGCAATGACCAAAGGAATTCAAAATCAAAACACCCAAAGAAATACTTAAAATGAAAATGATTGAATGAATGTTATGAAATCAATGCTTAAAGTGTAATTTTGATTAAACTTTAGTACTGGAATAAAAATAACTCTTGTTTTCAATTCAACACAAGAAGCACATCTCATCAAAACACTAATTATTGAGAAACCCTACCTTTCAATCCTTGAAAATGCACAAATCTCAAGAAAACTCCTTCAACACACTCGATCAAACACACAGAGACTGACTAGAGTCATAGACAAATGTAATGAAACCTTAAAAAACAAAAATTTAGACTTTAATGCGAGGAAAATATATTTTTTCAAAAATTTCTCAGAGTATGCGCAGGTAGACATTATAGTATAGTGCACATGTGCATTGTTGCTAAAGGTAATCTGCATAAATCTACGCTCTGTTTCTAAAGATAAACCGCGTAGGTCGAGAAACTTAAAGAAAAAAAAAGAAAGTATCCAAACAAATCAAAAAATCTGAAATATCATTAACTTGTCAAGACTCAAATAAAGCTATTAATTTTTTTTCGAAAATACAAGATGGAAGAGAACATGACGTTCCCTAGTATGGTCGCCAATTTGTTATTCGATAAATCCATTTTGCGGACATGATAAATCTCCCTAGATCCTTGACAGAAATTAGAAATAAGCAGACAATTGAACAAACTCTTTCCCTATGTTGGACTTGTTTGAATTATAAGTTTAAAGCCAATTGATGAGCCTCTTACCTATTTCACGAAATGTTCGATGAAGATCCCTTCTTGTGACTTGACGCAGTTCCTCAATGCTTGATAAGATTTGCAACCATAAACAAGAAAAGGATCAAAATCATATGCGATATAATAATCCAAACAAACTTAACCTAATGATAAAGGAGATTAGGAATTGAATTTTCCTTAATAAACACTTTAAACAATTATAAACCGTTTATCATTCCAATAAGACAATTCAATGGGGAAAAGCGTTCATTTGTATTAATTAAAGATAAAGAAGAGCCTTACAACCTTCGCCTTGATGCCGTGAGCTTCCTCCTAAATGCCTTCAATCTCCTCCTTAGATGATAATCTTTCCAATCTCAAACTAACAGAATAAGTTTATCTTATTTGAGTTCTGACCCCCTTAATCCCTCTACCCTCTAGTCATTTTACACGCCAAGAGGAAGAAGTTTCAAATCCAAAAGAGGAGGGAGAGATCCCCTAATTCAGGGATTATTTTTCCTTGAGGAAAGGGATTAAGATGCATCATATGAGGGTTATAGCTCAAATAGTCATCACCTAGAATATTTCAGTTGGGAAATATTTGACCAATTATGTTCCTAGAATGTACTTTTTATTTTTACTTTCTTTTATTCACCTGCGTGGTCTATAGTGGTAGACATAGTGTAGTTCTGCACTATTATAAGAGTTAATTCCAGTGAATGCACGGGAATATCTAGGAAACTCAGCACAGGTGATACTTGACAAGTTGTGACAACTATTTTTCCCAAATTTCCCATCTTCTTCAAGATATTTTTGGTTGTTCTACTTCTAATGGATTTCAATCAAACATGTTCACGGATGGTAAAAATACCCATAAACTGATCAAGTGTCATGGTGACAAATTGATGTGTAACATAAATGTTTTTCATTTCATAACGAGAGTGAATTACTGTCGTAACAAAACATTAGTGTTAATCCTTGCAATCAGAGCAATAATCCATGTACTTTAACTAAATATTATACCATTAAATCTTTGAAATGACAAAAGGTGGCGTACAAACTATTGAAAGCATTGAGTACCAAAATGTGCAAGAAAGGACAAGTGTGGAGGGTGGCTATATATGGAAAAATTGTGCCAAGATAAGTTCTTGCAGAGGTGTGGGAAACTATAGTGACATATATTGATTGCCGTGTAGAGTATTCGTCACCTATTATTCAAAAAATAATTAAGGCTTTTATACTATTAACATGTATTCAGTGAATCAATGTGCAATTAGGCAATCACGAGTGCTTAATAACATTGATTCTGATGCATTGTGTAATGATTACTCGTTATAAACCTATCAAGAATATTGTATCCATCCATATTATAAAATAGTCTTTTTGACATTTATTCATAAAATTGATGTGTAATCAACACATTGTTCGAGTGCTTAATAAAATTTACTGCTTGTAAACAAATTGAGAATATGCACAAGGCTTCGTAGTCAGTATCCACTATAGCAGATTGAAATGATATGCATACCCCCTCTGTACACTTCTTTCACACATGTCCCCATTTGGCAACAAAGTTTTGGAGAAATTTTACATAGCTTCAAGCAACCTTCCGCAACATGGATTATCATATATAAAAAATTAATTAAGACCTAATCTTATAATTAACAAAAGCTTCATTGCCAATAAATGTAAGTCTATTAGACATTTATTTGGCAAATCGATATGCAATCAAGACATCATTCAAGTGCTTGATAACATATTAAAATAATAATTAAGGATTAAACCTATGATTAAAAAAAACTCATTTTCCAGTAAACGTAAGTCTTTTTGACATTTATTTGGTGAATTAACGTGCAATCAAGACATCATTCGAATGCTTAATAACATTTACTGTAATGCATTGTGTAATTATTACTGGTGGTAAAAAAATTAAGAAGGTCATATCCATCTATATTGTAAAATAGTCTTTTTGAAATTTATTTGGTGAATCGATGCGTAATTAGGACATCATTTGTGTTCTCAATAATATTTACTGGTTGTAAACAAATAATGAATGTGTACATGGATTTGCAACAATTTTTTATCCTAACAAATTGGAAGGATGTGTGAAAAAGGAATATGTGCAAGAGAACATTTTCCCCCTCATTTACATACCTTCACATACATTACCCCTTTGCACATTTCAACTTCCTGCAGTGCGTAGTAACGGATATTAAAAAACTAAATAAGGCTTAATCATATGATTAACAAACATCTTTTCAAATCTTAATGGAAGGTATTATCGAAATAATAAGCATTCATACGAGAGTAATGGTGAAATCATCATATATTTAGAGCTTACGTGAATGAAATCCTATTAATTTTTGGTAATTCTTCTTGTTTCTTCGGGCTACAAAGTTATCACATTGTTATGTTGTTTATAGTAAGAAGAAATTATAACAAGTTCCTCTTGTCTAAAGGTTGTCTAGGTTAGAATGAACGAGAGAACACAAGCCAACAAAATATGGATCCTCGTTCAGAATCTAGAAATGAAATGGAAGACGAAGCTTAAGTATTCTTATTTCAACATTGCAAAAAAAACATGGCACAATATACATTATTGAGTAAACGCATAATATTTATGAGATAAAAGGAAAAATTTTAGTACACAGAAAGGAATGAAGCAACAAGTTCAATTGACATCCTTGAGAACTCATATCTTATAGATGTACTCTTTATGGCAAGAGAATTTATGGTACTCTTTGTCTTATCTACTTAGTTATTGTCTCGTTGGGAACAATGACAATGAAGAAGCTGAGAGACATTTGTAATGTAATACAAAAAGAGGTAATTTATTGTGATTGTAGTTTATTTAATACTTAAAGCTAGCAACCTTTAAATGTAATAAATTAGAAAATGGGGTGATAACAACTCCAGAGTTTCTTCCAAGAAACACATAAATATGTGTAAAGTAAAGGAGTTAATATGAGATTTATGTTTACTAAGGTTGTGTGCATATGAACACAGGTTTATGAAGATTGTTTACACTTTTTGGCAAGTGCATGAGTTAGCAGTGAGAAAAAAAGCAACACAATCAAGTTGTTTGAGGGCTTAAAAATTTGCCTCATATCTCAAGATGATTCTTAAACAAATCATAAGAGACAAACATGATGACTGGAATATGATCATCTCATTCATGAATGATCTCCAACATAACTACTGGCAAATGCAGGACAAATTATCGAGTATACAAAGTAGTCAGTGATGTTTACCGGAAAACCTAGACTGATTTGAAGGTATTTTGGATCACATGGAGAAACATGTACACTATGTGTTTCAACCTGCACCGTCACTTGGTTCAGGACTAGAGAATCTTGTTCGGTAACTATATTTGATAGTTAATGGCTCCTGTTTGTGTACTGATCCTAATTTTCTTTTGTTCTATTTTCTTTTTTGTTTTTGGACAGTGAAACAATTTTTGGTAATTTGTAATGTTTTTTTGTTAATTACGTATAGTCCAATAAATTTGGTAAGAGTGAGGCTGGTAAGATTTTGTCAAATTATTATCGACAATGTAATATTTTTTCATAAATGAAAACCCAAGATTCATAAAAACTTGAGACATTTTATATCTTGGAAAAAATTAATGCATATTATGAGTTACATACATGTAACAAAAACATAGAGCCACAATTTCATCATAATTATATAATTGGAGGAACTTATTACTTGTGCGATGGAAGAATCAAGGCATCTGACTATGTGTGGAGATAAAGTGTCTGCTAACTTTGTTTTACCAATTATAGGATTTGAAAACATAGCCACAAATTTTTTTCGTAAACTCCATGCAATTGAAAACATGCAAAAGAAACATAGCATATGGATGAAAAGCATGAAGCGTTTGGAGTAGAGTGTTTGGGAAAGAAGCAGTGCGCAAAGTAAAAATGTATGGAACAAGCATATCAAGAAGGAAGCCTATAGATGTGTGGAATTTGGAGTGTGTGTGAAGGAAACATCAAAATAAACATGTAAATATTTGACAAAAATCTAGTCAAAGTAAAATATTAGCTACTAACGAAGCAAGTTATTGAAGTATATGCTATGAAGCACTCAAACGATGTCATAATTACACCTAAATTAATTGAACAAATGCTAAAAAGACTTACATTTACAGACAAGGGAGCTTTGGTTAATTGTAACATTAAACCTTAATTAAAATTTTAATATGTTCTAGTCTTCGACAAAAGAATTTAATTGAGCTTATGTTATATTTCATCAAATTGCCGCAGAATGGGAAAACATGTGTATCAAATAACGTGAAAATTGTATTTTGCAATGTGAAGAAGAAGTGTGCAGAGGGGGAACCTGTGTGGAGGTGCAGATGTGGGGGAATAAAGGTTCTCTTGCACATACCCATCTTCTTCACATTGTTTCAATCTGCTAAGAGTAAATGTTGTTAAGCACTTGAATGATGTCATGATTACACGTCATTTTGCCAAACAAATTCCAAAAGGACTTATATTTACTAGAAAGAGAGCTTTTGTTAATCATATGATTAAAGCATTAATCATTTTTTTAATATGTGGTGATTTTCACCGTGAGAGGTTGGTTGGGTTGTTACAAAACGTTAAAATATGTGTATCAAATAATGTGAAAATCAACCATTTTGCAATGTTCGAAAAAAGTGTGCAAAGGGGGAATGTGCACAAAGGTTCGGAATTAGAGGGATAAAGGTTCTCCTTCACATATGTCTCTTCTATTGATCCCTTATTCTGTACAATAAAAATTTAAAAGTTTTCCATCCTACAAAGTTAAGTTGTGAAACTAGTTTTAAAATGACAATTTAAAATTAGTTTAAAATTTATGAATTTAGTTAATCGTAGGATTAACCAATTTTTTTTTAATATACAATACTTCGCAACATGGGAAGTTAATTGATCTTATGTGACATTTCACTAAAAATTTTCCGTGGAATGAGAAAATATGTGTCAAATACTATTAAAATTGATGTTTTGGAGTGCGTAGAAGAAGTGCACAGAGGGAGAACCTGTGCAGAGGTGTGGATGTGGGGGAATAAGGGTTCTCCTACACATATCCTTCTTCCACACATCATTTCAATTTGCTACAACAAATACTAACAACAAAGCCCTTTGCACCTTCTTGATTTGTTTAGAATCAGTGAGCATTACACAATGCTTCAGAGTAAATGTTATTAAGCATTCGAACAATGTCCTACTTACACTAGGATTAAGTGTTAATTAGTTTTTAAATATGCGATGATCTGCACCATGTTGTCACTCACTGCATTATGAGTCTTCAGCTGATCAAAGTTGCCAAAGAGAATTTAGGTTTGAAGGCATATTCCTGGCCACAAAAAACACTCAAAGCCAAATCGAACCCTCTCCATTGCATAGTGATTGGAACGAGATTTCAAACGGTATATGGAAGTCTGAAAATGGACTTTTGGGTCAGAAGATATGACCTGTTAAAGTTCAGAAGTTATTTTTACTTTAAAGGGGAAGAGGAAAAGCATATTAGAGGTCCGGGAGCTCATTGCAATCACAAATTGGCATTTTTTTTGAAGTGGCAGTGTGGGAGGGCACATTGAAATTAGCGATCCACCGATCACCGATATTGCATATCGGCTATCGGTGGGTCCGAGGAAGAACAATCCCGCATATCTATGATCGGCGGTGGGCAGTCCTGCATCCTGCAATCCCGCATCTCACAATATCGCAATATCAGATCCCATAATATCAGAAAATCCAAAATTAGTGGGCCCGATGGGCCATCCTTAAGGAATTGCGGGGGGAAATAGGCCAATAGGACAAAATTGCCAAGAATTTTGGCTTGAGTGTTAAAGCATTGGAGGGGCCGATTTTATTTAACAAAGGAATTCACGAAAAACCAAGGGTGGATGGGTCCTTTTCTCTCTCCTCTAGGGGGCCACGTGGCAGAATCCTTTTGGTCCTAAGAATCCATAGAGCAGCTGACATTAGCATGACATGGCAGTGCGAAGATGATGCAGTAGTACGGAGGACACATGGCACACAGATTTGGCTTTTTCAGTGGTCCTATGGGGGAATTTCTAGGTGACACGTGGCACCACTCACAAGGTGACACATGGCAGTGATGACGTCACCTATTGCAAATCGGTGATCGATGATCGTGCAAGGCAAGGTCCCTCCTCCACCAAAGTCCCCTTCGACTTGCGATTGAAATATGCAAAGATCCTCTTGGACGCGATATTTTATGCATTATATCTCATGAGGATTTCGCATCTAGAATGTCGGACAAGGCTATGAAAATAGGTGAAGGGGTCTATCTCTCCCGTATTATGATTGTGATGCCTTCAATGGGCTCGACCACGCAGATCAGTGATCGCAGGGGTCAAGAGGAAGTATCAATGGCAAACATCGGAAATCGCCGAAGTGCGTGATTTCATGTATTAAAGGAAAATGGCCCTTGGACAGGCTTTTAGAGGCTCTAGCACCTTCAGGCTAAGCACATAGTTCAAGCCCCCCTTCATATGAAGAAATTACAGAAAGGGGCTGAAGTAAAGGGGGCCTAAAGGGGATCAAGAATCACATGTTTCAAAATGTTTTAGTGATAGGGGCCAACACCAAGAAGTCATCCATATTACACTATAAGCACATCACCAGGAATATCAGGGCACCGAAAGTGTAGTGCAAGACTTTAAAGGTGTGATGGGTCGGTAGCTGTGGATTTTAAGAAAATAGGTGGTGCATTCAAACTTGACATGGGATGATCCAGAAAAGGCCCATTGTGACATAGAACCAGGGTTGGCGCTCACAGGAGTAAAAAAAATGGATTTGATAGCTCTGGAGGATTTAATTATCCGACATGGTGTCCCATACAAGGGGAAGATGACGTACTGCCCAGGGGTCCTTTGCTCCAGTACCGTGGCATGAAACTAAAGGTGCCCACTCTCAATTTTAAAGGATAAATGTTTCAAGCAGTAAATGCTGAAACAAGGGAGTCGGCTGAGCAACACATGAGGCCATACAAAGCGCGCACTGTAACCTGAAGCAGAGGCAATCACAGGGATGGGAACAAAGATATTTCATTTATGTTTCCGTCTGATTGATTACATATTTGTTGTCCTGTAATATGCTTCCCTTCAATGAGGAAATTAATTCTGTAATGTTTTTTGGGCCACAAAGCCATCCCTAGCCAAGACCACTAGTCAATCTGACAACTGAATCTCAGCTGAAGATATTTTGCTGTAATCAATGTTCTACGCTCCCCTCTTTAGATAAATATGGGAAAGAAACACTTGAAAAAGGTTCATAAATTCTAAATAAAAAACTACATGCTATTTTCAGACTGTATAACTTTATATTACAAGTCTTTCAAAATATCAAGTAAAAGGTGGTGATTCACCCTTCAAGTATTACAATATGTTATCCCTCTGTTAAAATCCACTATGTTCATATTTCTTCTCCAAATTCATGCAATCATAGCTGCTAGATATATTTCAAACTTCATCACAGATTCATTTGTATCGATATGTTAATTCATGTGCCTGTAAGTTTCTCATAGATTCATTTGTATCGACATTGTTAATGCATGTACCTGTATGGATTATTAAAATTATATCTTTAAATCTACGCTACGTGAATCATAGCTTCAATCCCTCTTTTACCCATTACATCTACCTGTAACTCAAAGAAGTATAGAAATTCTTAATGCCTCAAGCTATGTGGGTTAAGTGTAGAATTATTGATGCTTTAAGCTCTATGTGATGAGTTTCTCTTTCTCCTTATCCCCAACCCTCCCTAAGGTTAGGAGGTAGTTACTGTGCTAATACAATCTCCATGGTCCCATTATGGAAATGGGGTCCAAAATTTTCACTTACTTTTACTCTCGAGAACTCAAAATAAATGACACCATCACATTTGTCTCTTTGAGATGATTCCTATGGTATAAATTTTGCTTTGATCTAACCCCCAGATCCAAAGATATGTCCATAGAAAGATTAGCTATTTAATTAGTGCCACCTCACCAACTTGCCACATGGTGCTTGCGTGCATGGTCCCCACATGGGGCCCATGTGGCAATCCCAGTCAGCCCTCTCTGCCACGTAATACCCACTATACTACAAGCCTGACCCAACTCATAACACATATGCGCTATATGAAAAGTATTATGGGCGCAGGCCCCTCAATGAGCACATCACCCCATAACTATTCTTCTCGGAGGTAACTCTTGCCACCCCTTGTTGTCCTTTCCAAGGAAAATATTTTCGGGCATACGTGGAATCAAACAGACCCCACCACCAATGTGGCCCAATACCTATGGTACACTCAACTCCCTATCACCACATCAACTCTCTTCGATGCATGCAATGATGATGGGTTGGCCTAACCTCCATTCAACCTCCAGGTTGGCATGGACATATGACACGACACCTTTCCTTTGCTCTTCCATAGCATAAATACTAGCCTACTACACCACATTCGCCCAGAGATAAAAATCTCAAGACTTTGGTACCTAGCTCTCTGGAATAATGGCAAGGAGATAATGCTGGGCTAACATGTATTGCCCTAGGTCCCAACCTAGGCCTTCGACGCGTAGTGTGATCGCATCTACAAGTTATAACAATATGGGATTTTTTTGATGTGACAATATGCTAATTCTTCATATCGGCCCCAGTATGCCAAGTTACCCTGGGAGTTTAATCCCATAAATTTTCCACGATGTTCATTTTAGAAAACCTTGGGAGGAACCTCTGGGGTCATCCAATGGCCATAGTGCTTTCCCATCGATGGATAAGATCCCTCTACCTTCATGCATGGGCATGGGGATTGACCATATGGTGCTAATGATGGGTGTTTCTCCGTGCCTCTTCGAGCCCTAACCTCCTATATGGTATGGGATTTTATCCCTTTCGGAGTGTGGCCTAACAAAATCTATGGGACGGGGAAATCTATGTCATTTAACCAAAGAATTAATGCAGGTCTTTATTCGATTAACACGTGTCATTGTTACAAGGAATACACATAAGAATGTTAACCATATCATTTGTACATGCCAACAACTAAAAAACTCACCATATAGCACTAAAATCAAGGATTACTAGAAATATTAAAATTTTTTCATTTCATAATGAGAGCGATTTATTGTCGTAACAAAATATTAGTGTTAATATTTGCAATCAAAGCATTAATCCATGTACTTTAACTAAATATTATACCATGAAATGTTTTTGATGACAACAGGTGGTGTACAAACTGTTGAAAGCATTGAGTACCAAAACACGTGAGAAAGTACAAGTGTGTAAGGTGGCTATGCCAAGACATAAATTCTTGCGGAGGCGTGGGAAACTATAGTGACAGATACTAACTGCGATGTAGAGGATTCATCACCTAGTATTAAAAAAAGAATTAAGGCTTATTCATACAATTAACATCTATTCAATGAATCAATGTGCAATTAGGCCATTGTTCAAGCGCTTAATAACATTTATTCTGATGCATTTTGTAATGATTACGGTTGTAAACCTATGAAGAAGATTGTATCCATCCATATTATAAAATATTTTTTTGACATTTATTCAAAAAATCAATGCGTAATCAACACAATTCGAGTGGTTAATAACATTTACTGCTTGTAAACAAATCGAGAAGATGCACAGGGCTCCGCAGTTAGTATCCACTATAGCAGATTGAAACGATATGCATACCCCCTTCGCACTCTTCTTTCACACATTGCGCCATTTGGAAACAAATTTTTGGCAAAATCTTACATAGATTCAAGGAACCTTTCGCAACATGGATTATCATATATAAAAAATTAATTAAGACTTAATCTTACGATTAAAAAAAGCTTCATTGCCAGTAAATGTAAGTCTATTCGACATTTATTTGGAAAATCAATACGTAATTAGGACATCGTTCAATTGCTTAGTAAAATATTAAAATAATAATTAAGGATTAATCTTACGATTAACAAAATCTCCTTTTCCAGTAAACATAAGTATTTTCGACATTTATTTGGTGAATTGGCGTGCAATTAGGACATCATTCAAATGATTAATAACATTTACTCTAATACAATTTGTAATGATTACTGGTTGTAAACAAATCAAGAAGGTCATATCCATCTATATTTTTTTGTAAGCTTGGTAGTACCTTCTCATTTTCTAGTTTTTACATGTCCGTTATTCACCCCATTTTTGGGGAGGGTAGCACAAGAATCGAACCCAAGATCTCCGGTTCGGTGAGACTTCATTTCCACGACCATTGCCACTTGAGCTACCCCATGCAGACGTCATATCCATCTATATTATAACATAGTTTTTTTGACATTTATTTAGTGAATCAACACATAATTAGGACATCGTTTGTGTTCTCAATAGTATTTACTGGTTGGAAACAAATCAAGATGGTGTACATGGATTTGCAACAAGTTTCTATCCTAGCAAATTTGAAGGATGTGTGAAAAGGGATATGTGCAAGAGCATTTTTTTGTCCTCATTTCCACTCTTTCACATACATTACCCATTCGAACATATCAACTTCCCGCAGTGCGGATTAACGGATATTAAAAAATTAATTAAGTATTAATCATATGATTAACAAACATATTTTCAAATCTTAATGGCAAGTATTATCAAAATCATAAGCATTCATACGAGAGTAATGGTGAAATCATCATATATTTAGAGCTTAAGTGAATGAAAGCTTATTGAATTTTGCTAATGCATATTGTAATTCTTCGGGCTACACAATTATCGCATTGTTACGTTTTTTACAGTAAAAAGAAATTATGACAGGTTCCTCTCATCTAAAGGTTGTCTAGGTCAGAATGAACGAGAGAACACAAGGCAACAAAATATGGACCCTCGTTCAGAATCTAGAAATGAAATGGAAAACAAAGCTTAAGTATTCTTATTTCAACGTTGTAGAAAAAAAACATGGCACAATATACATTATTGAGTAAACCCATAATATTTATGAGATCAAAGGAAAAAGTTCAGTACCCAAAAAGGAATGAAGCAACAAGTTCAATTGTCATCCTTGAGAACTCATAACTTAAATATGTACTCTTTATGGCAAGAACATTTATGGTACTCTGTCTTCTAAGTTATTGTCTTGTTGTGAACAAGGACAATGAAGAAGTTGAGAGACCTCTGTAATGAAATACAAAAAGAGACAATTGATTGTGATTGTAGTCTATTTAATACTTAAAGCTATCAACCATTAAAGGTAACAAATTAGAAAAAGGGGTGATAACAACTCGAGAGTTTCTTCCAATAAACATGTAAATATGTGTAAAGTAAAGGAGTTAATATGGGATTTATGTTTGCTAAGGTTGTGTACATATGAACAAAGGTTTTATGCATGAAGATGGGTTACACTTTTTGGCAAGCACATGAGTTAGGAGGGAGAAAAAAGGAGCTCAATCGAGTTGTTTGAGGGCTTAAAAATTTACCCTCGATCGAGCTCCTATGTAACCCAGAGTTACATAGGAGCTTGATCGAGCTATTTTTTTAAACATCCTGCCCAAAATGCAACAGGGAGTTTATGGTTTAAAGGGCTCGATAGAGCTATATTTTTTAACCATGTTAAGAACTCAAGCCCTCGATAAAGTTATTTCAAATTTTATCTTAAATGCTCGATCAAACATTTTAGGTGCTCAATCGAGTTGTTGAGGGTCTAAAAAATGGAGTTTTAGCTCCCTTTCTACGGATTTCTATGTAACACCATTTTGTACCCTAGTGGTCTTTAGGAAGAATTTGTCCTTATGTGGCAGAGTTGATCATGTTGGATTCGTGAAGGAATCCTCTATCCAATGGCATATGAGTTTGACATTTTCGAATTCATATAATATTTTTCATCTAATTTGTTCTAAACATAAGGCCTAAATTTTTTTTGGTTAGTTTCAAAGGGGCTGAATAAAAAATCAATAACATAAAATATAAAAAATGAAAAAATGTAAAAAAATACAAATATCTCTGTTTACGATTCCTGTTCAAAAGGGTAATCTTGGTTTTTGAATTTATTTAAATATTAGAAAAAAATCTTACACGAACACGTGTCTACAAAATACAATTAAAATATTACTTTGCCAACTTCGAAAAATAGTTAAAAAAACATAATTTTGCATATTTTGTTTAATATGAAAGCTTAGTTCTCTCGTGTTGGAAATATTGAGAGGGGGGGTGAATCAATATTTCTTTTAAATTTTTTATTTTTATGCCAGTTAAGATCACTTATAAACAAAAAACGAATATATGTATAACAAAATAATAAATTTATTAAAAACAACGAGTACTCCAATTCTCTTTTACAATATTCAAATTTCAATATGTATAATAATTCTTCAGGGCTCCAAACCTAGATGAAGACTCCAATCTTCAATCTACTAGGCTCCAACTTGTACTTTTGCAAGCACCAAGTTGGTCTTCTTGAGAACTCTAATCCTCTAGGGATCTAACCCTCTTAGCTAGTTTAGGCTCCAACTTGGTCCTCTTGAGGACTCTAATCCTCTACTTCAGATCTTCAATGGGGGTTCAACAATTCTTCAAGGCTTCTAATATCTTCTACAAAAATCCTTGAAGGATTTCTCTAAGAATATTCCCGTTTCAACAATGCTTTATGTATAGCTCCAAGATCCGCTTCATCAATTGCCTAGTATGTGTCTCCACAACTCTTCATATCTCCACGAAATAATTTTCCTCTAGGCTACTTCATTAGTGCTTCAATAATGCTGCTCCTTTGATGAATGCTTCAAGGTATGTCTTCACAAAGTGTCTCCAAAAATTCTTCCACAACCCTTCAATAATGACTCGACCAATAAATCAACGAACTTTCATTAGTAAGTCTTGAGGATTCCCTAAGAAATGCTAAAAAAATATGCCCAATAGACTGCTTTGATGTCAAAACACTATCTTCCACTTCAGGATACTTGCATTTAGCCATTGATATTTAATCTTAGAGTATGAATCATACAAACATTGTAGGCTACAAAGACTTATCTCCTACAAGGCTTGCTTGTAATCTCCACAGTAGTATCTAGTATAGCTCCACAAAAACAAACTCCAAAAAAATATATTCACAAGTATTGTACAAGTGCTGTCACCATTACTCCATAGACTGAGACACGTGTCTAAAATATGCTCTGTCAAAATGTCTCAAGGTCGGAAAAGACTGATTCAACAACATTCCTCAAGCCTTCTCTAAAATATTTGCTTCAAAAATTGTTCAAAAGGGTAATCTTGGTTTTTGAATTTATTTAAAGATTAGAAAATTACATGAACACATGTGTCTGCAAAATGAAATTAAAATATTACTTTGCCAACTTCGAAAAATAATTAAAAAAACATAATTTTGCATATTTTTTTTTTTAATATGAAAAGCTTAGTTCTCTCCTGTTGGAAATAATGAGAGCGGGGGTGAATCAATATTTCTTTTAAATTTTTTATTGTTATGCCAGTTAAGATCACTTATAAACAGAAAACAAATATATGTATAACAAAATAATAACTTTATTAAAAAAAATGAGGACTCCAATCCTCTTTTACAATATTCAAATTTCAATATGTACAATAATTCTTCAGGGCTCCAACCCTAGATGAAGACTCCAATCTTCAATCTACCAGGCTCCAACTTGTACTTTTCCAAGCACCAACTTGGTTTTCTTGAGAAATCCAATCCTCTAGGGATCTAACCCTCTTAGCTAGTTTAGGATCCAACATGGTCCTCTTGAGGACTTCAATCCTCGAGGGCTCCAACCCTCTACTTCATATCTTCAATGCGGGTTCAACAATTATTTAAGGCTTCCAATATCTTCTACAACAAAAATTGAAGGATTTATTTAAGAATATTCATGTTTCAACAATGCTTTATGTATAGCTCCAAGATCTGCTTCATGAATTGCCTAGTATGTGTCTCCAAAACTCTTCATATCTCCACAAAATAATTTTCCTCTAGGCTCCTTCATTAGTGCTTCAATAATGCCGCCCCTTTGATGAATGCTTCAATGTTTATGTTCACAAAGTGTGTGCAAAAATGCTTCCGCAACCCTTCAATAATGACTCAACTAATATTTCAACGGACTTTCATTAGTAAGTCTTGAGGATGCCCTAAGAAATGCTAAACAAATATGCCCAATAGACTGCTTTGATGTCAAAACGCTATCTTCCACTTCAGGATACTTGCACTTAGCCACTGATATTTAATATCAGAGTATTAAATATACAAACATTGTAGGCTACAAAGACTTATCTCCTACAAGGCTTGCTTGTAATCTCCACAATAGTATCTAGTGTAGCTCCACAAAAAAAAACTCCACAGAAATATATTCACAAGTATTGTACAAGTGTTGTCATCATTACTCCATAGATTGAGACACATGTCTGAAATATGTTTTGTCAAAATGTCTCAAGGTCTGAAAATACTGATTCAACAAGATTCCTCAAGCCTTCTCTAAAATATTTTCTTCAAAAACTGTACAAGAGTACTCCAAATGATGTCTAAAAGACCTTAACTTCTAGGCTTCAAATTTTCTCCAAGTCCAAGCTTCTTAAGGTCTGCAACAATTTCTACAAGTATAGAGTCTGTACTTTAGGTCCCAACTCTGGTCTTGTTTGAGATTCACTTTTCACAGGTCGGGGTTACAGGCCTTTTCAGGGCCAAAATTGCAGGTGCTACAAATCACAAAGTTTTCCACAGGGTCGAGAATCACAGGTCTAACTGTTCACAAATTTAGCATAGGTCTGAATCTTTTTATATACCATAAGATCGAGGTTACAAAGATCTTATACAAGTTCAATATTAGATCCAAGGTTTTTAAAAATTTCAAGAGATAAATCAATCACAAGAAACAAATTAGATTTTGTCCAAAATAATTAACTTCAATTATTCGTCCCCCTTTTTAGTCCTCTTTAGAACTTCAGGTACAAATCCTTTTATTTCTTAACCAAATTGGTTACCCAACTAAACTGTTCTAGGTTTGTATATATATTTGTTCGAGTATATTGTGAAAGGACACATTGTTTGAGGTTGGAGGTCAACATGAGTGTTTGAGCCAACCTAGCTATTTTCTTTTTGTATTTCCATTTCCTGGACCTAGCTTAAATATTTTTGTTGATCTATATGGAAAAAATACTTCAACACAACATCAAGAGAAGATGCCAATAAACATACACTCTAAGCATAGGATTGACCTACTTCATTCAAATTTTAGTTAGCATTTACTCTAACCATAATATGAGTTATGCCTTCTAGAGAGGCAGTCAAAGTTTGTTGCAGTTCATTATCTAGTTCATGTTTTTCTTTTCGTCACATTAGAATTGTTGTTAATTCACTTTTATTTCAATTTTAGCAGCAAGTTATATATACACCAAACATAGAGCATTGGATCATAATATGAGTTATGCCTTCTAGAGAGGCAGTCAAATTTTGTCGCAGTTCATTATTTAGTTCATGTTTTTCTTTTCGTCACATTGGAATTGTTGTTAATTCACTTTTATTTCAATTTTAGCAGAAAGGTATATATACACCAAACATAGAGCTTTGGATTATGAATACCACTGATTACAAAAAATTGTAAAAATATAATTCATATAGTTGGAAAGGGAAACTCTTTTTTTAAGATTATCTTTCCCATAATATCATATAAGAAGAGACAAGGGGAAGAAGGAAAGACTACTGTCACAGAGGCATACCATCTACAATTTTTGAGGAGGAGAATATATGGTATTTCATGAGAGGAAGGAATACTATTTCGCAAGATTGCAAGCAGAGAGCCAATTATAGAAAAATTACAATGGTACACACGCACTATCTTACCCTTGTGGACATGTTTTCAAGAGCCCTCCATAGTAGAAGTAGTTACCCCAAGCACTGTTGTAGCCTTTCTGAACATCATAACAATTAGGTTCCTTGGTGAGGGCACCTAATCCTTTTGGAGTAGCCACTAGAAGGATGTGTATTGATACATTGATTTTTTTCACCTCAACATTCATGGTTGGTGCCTTAAGTGTTGTTTATAGTTGCTTCACTCTTTCTTAGCAAAACCAGTGAAGGAGTTTGTGACCGCTGGCCCTTGCTTTGCCATGAACCTTTTGCTTTAACATCAATGGAAAATGTCTCAACATCTACGTGTAGATCATGCTATTATATACATTTTTAAAAAATTACACATTTTAGACTAAGTTATGCTACAAGAACACACACATACCTCTTAAGATGTGCCAAAATTTTCAAGGAAAAGCATTTCATTTAATGGAAAACTGATATATTATATGACACTATTTTTTTTTCAAAAAATATCATTAGGGAAACAACATAATTCTCCACAAATTGTCTTTTTACTCTGAATCAAAATTCACAATGCTTATATGAATTTTGAGGGCTTCAATTCGATAAAAGAGTAAAATTTTGAAATTTCATTGCCACATTTGGCCCAAAAGTGTAATCCATCTTGATGCATTCACCCAATCACGATGATAACTTTAGGAACATTGCTTTAAAATCCATGTGGGTATATTTCTATTTGCTACATCAACTACTTAGAAAAAATCACATTGAATGCAATAAAGAAACCACTGTTATTTGTCCAAATTTGATGAATTATGGCCTTTTTATGATTGCATGTAATCTAGCTATTGTTTACTATTTTCGCTAGTAGCTGAATTTATGTCAATATTGAAATTTGCAATGATTATAAAAATATAATAATTATGAATTAATTGTACTTTTGTCGTTGCAATTGTTCTGACAATTGTTGAAATAAATGGAACTCATGAAGCATGTAGATTTATCATGCATATTTGGTCTTGGAAATAGAATCATAATTGATAAAACAAGTTCAATTATGTTATTTCAAATATTCATTCAAGAGCTGACTTTATTGCGTGAAAATAAAAAAAAATATTGATCCAATTATTACTATTGAACCATATGTCAATATTGAATTTTTTTTTATTTTTATTTTTGCTTAGTGATACTATTTGTGGTGATATATGGACGAATAATTCAATCGATAATATTTTAGTGTTGAAATAGTGGGAAATGATCCATTATATCTGATTCGAACCAACATGGGCTTAATATTGCATAAGCATAATCCATGATCAGGGGAACACATGATTGGCTCTACATGTAGGTATGCTAGTAACTTTTCTCCATAGCTAACATCCAACATAACAATCATTCATGTGTATGAAATAAAATTTGTGTTCTTGTTTGCGTACATGCATTGCTCCACAACCTTTCTCCTACACATTTTTTTTCAAATCAAACTTGCAACAAAATCATACAACATAGTTTATCCATATAGTTGCATATCATTCAAAATACCTAACTTAAATCCTCAACTAATATGTTCCTGGAAATAATGATAAAATGTTCTCATAGAATGGGGAAATATTTGTGTAAAATAACGTGAAAATTAACGTTTAGAAGTGTTCTGCAGGTTGAAGGTGTAAAAAGGAAGATTGTGTGCAAAAATAAAACTTTTACACATTTAGTTTAACTTTTCATCTCATTTACCTAACGTTATAAAGTCAATAAAATATCAAATTCCCCTTTACTATTTATACAAGATTAGTAGATAGTAGATATATCCACAACACATGCTTAGATATTCACGCTATGTTCTCACACACTGGTTCTCCGGCACATCAACCCATTTCACACATCCTTTACTTCGAATAAGTAAATATGTAAAAGTTTGAAAGGAAAAAATAAGTTAAACTATTAGAACAACTTTTGATTTCCCGATTATTTGTGTGGTAACGTTTTTTATTTTAAAGTTTTTTCTTCCACTGCACATACATTCTTCGGAACATACATTCTCTTATACACATTACTTTTCCGATACACATTCCTTGATTTTGGTTACAATTCAATTTTCTAACATCACAACTTGTCCATTTACTTCGAAATGTAATAGTGCAGGTCCTAATCGAATTCATGACAGTTAATGATAGAATCTGCGTCAGAGAGCAGAGTTCCGAGAAGGTAGCATAGTCGCAATTGTGTCCCCTTGCAATCTACGAGAATCACATATATTTGCAAATCAAGATTCCGCCATTAGATTGAGGATATTTTCAAATCAATCATGACAATCATCATAGCCAATGTTAAAGACTCTAGAGCTACTAATCACATAATTCTTTTTTTTTAAAACTATTTTAAAATTGTTTTGCAACTCTTGAGAAATACATAAATTAAATTAGGGAAATATTTTACAATTATTGTTTTTTTTGGGTTACAAAAATATGAGAAAAATAACTTTTTTCACTCGGAGTACCACAACCGCTAAATCAATGGCTATCTACATTGACATAGAGTGTAGGAAACAAATTAAAAATATGTATATAGATACATGTTATGTGTGGGAATTAAAGGTTATTTATTTGGTAACTCTAATAAGATGCTATTTTGCTGTTCGTCGGAGGGCATGGAGAGAACTCTACAACATCCCTCTTCCAAATTCCTAGTTCGATAATGAGGTAAGGTGGAATGCTTCTATGGCCCAATTTCATTTTATCACTATTGCTATACTTCATCTTTTTAATTAGGTCGTTTGACTATTCTCTGTTATTATTGGGTGGTATAGTGATTTTCCATATTTCTATCCATGTTTGGGTTTTGGAGGTCCGACTTGAGTAGGAAGTTCTAGGAGACTAAATTTATGGTTATGTATCTCTGTTTTGGCTAGCTTCTTGGGGGTTCTGTATCTTTTCTTTTGCATTCCGTGACTATTCATTTAGATAGTTTCTTTTAGGACTACATCTTCATTTATTGTATTGCAAGACTGGGCGGGTTGTTGTTGTTCTGGGTTGGGTTAGTGTTCTATTTGATGTGGAAGGATTTGTTAGTTTAGCTTGTCTATAGTTCTCTTTTATTCAAGTTTTATTTTTGGTGAAATACTAGATGCCACATCAGTGAAGTAGAGTAAGCTGAGGGGTTGGTGAATGAGGGGAGTCAATCCAACATCACTTGGGAAGCATTAGTTAGGTTGAGGCTGTAGACCCCATCCATGTCAATAGAATTTATTTTAACGATCCTTCTTCTAATCAACGAAACTTTGGCAACCAGCTCGGATATCTCAAGACGCTTCTTGAACAACTCGTAAGAGACAAATATGATGACTGGAATATGATCATCTCAGTCATGAATGATCTCCAACGCAACCAGTGGAAAATGTAGGATAGATTAGCGAGTCTACAAAGTGGCCAGTGATGTTTACAGGAAAAACTAAACCAATTTGAAGGTAGATTGACTCACATGGATAAACATGTACGCTGTGTGTTTCAACCTGCACCATCACCTAGTTCAGGACCAAAGAATCTTGTTCAGTAACTATCCTTAATAGTTAATGGCTCATGGTTGTGTACTGATCCTAAAAGTTTTTTGGTTCTATTTTCCTTTTTGTTTTTGGACAATGAAACAATTTTTGGCATTTTATAATGTTTTTTTGCTAATTACCTACTGGCCAATAAATCTGGTAAGAGTGAGGCTGATAAGATTTTGTCAAGCTATTCTCGACAATGTAATATTTTTGCATAAATGAAAACCAAAGATTCATAAAACTTGAGACATTTTATATGTTGGAAAAAATTAATGCATATTATAAGCTACATACATGCAGCACAAACATTGAGCCACAATTCATCATAATTATATAATTGGAGGAACTCATTACTTATGTGATAGAATAATCAAGGCATGTGACTATGTGTGGAGATAAAGTGATTGATAAGTTTGTTTTACCAATAATAGAATTTGAAAACCTAGCCAAAAATATTTTTCGTAAACTCCATGCAAATGAAAACATGCAAAAGAAACATAGCATATGGATGAAAATTTTGGAGTTCCAAATCCAATTTTTAAATTGTAAAAGGCCATTAAAAAATGATCAATTTTATGTCATGAAATCATTTGTATTGACAACAGGTAGCGTAGAAACATTTGGTAGCATTGAGTACCATAGTGTGCGAAAAAAGGCATATGCCATAAAGCAATCGTTTGGGGTAGAGTGTTTGGGAAAGAAGCAGTGTGCAAAGTAAAAATGTATGGAACAAGCATACAAAGAAGGAAATGCCTATAGATGTGCGGAAGTTGGATTGTGTGTGAAGGAAACATCAAAATAAACATGTAAATATTGGACACAAATCTAGTCAAAGTAAAACATTAGCTACTAGTGAAGCAACTTACCGAAGTATATTCTATTAAGAACTCAAATGATGTCCTAATTATGCCTAAATTATCTGAGCAAATGCCAAAAGGCTTACATTTATGGACATTTACATTTACTTAAATTTAGCTACTAATGAAGCATGAAAATCCAAGGTTCATAAAAAATCACGACATTTTATATGTTGGAAAGAAATAATGCATATTATGAGTTACATACATGCAATACAAACATAGAGCCACACATCATCATAATTATATAATTGGAGGAACTTATTACTTGTGCGACGAAAGAATCAAAGCATGTGACTATGTGTGGAGATAAAGTTATTGCTAGGTTTGTTTTACCAATTATAGGATTTGAAAACCTAGCTACAGTTTTTTTTTGTAAACTCCATGCAATTGAAAACATGCAAAAGAAACATAACATATGGATGAAAAGATTGGAGTTCCAAATCCAAGTATTAAATTGTAAAAGTCCATTAAACAATGATCAATATTATGTGTTGAAATCATTTGTAATGACAACATGTAACATAGAAACATTTGGTAGCATTGAGTACCAAAGTGTACGAAAAAATACATATGCCATAAAGTAATCATTTGGGGTAGAGAGTTTGGGAAAGACGCAGTGTGCAAAGTAAAAATGTATGGAACAAGCATATGAAGAAGGAAATTCCTATAGATGTGCAGAAGTTGGAATGTCTGCGAAGGAAACATCAAAATAAACATGTAAACATTGGACATAAATCTAGTCAAAGTAAAACATTAGCTACTAATGAAGCAAGTTATCAAAGTATATGCTATTAAGCACTCAAACGATGTCCTAATTATGCCTAAATTAGCCGAACAAATACTGAAAAGACTTACATTTACGGACAAGGGATCTTTGGTTAGTTATAATATTAAACTTTAATTAATTTTTAATATGTGCTAGTCCGCGACATGAGAAGTTACTTGAGTTTATGTGACATTTTATCAAAGCATTGCCGCAGAATGGGAAAATATGTGTATCAAATAATGTGAAAATTACATTTTGCATTACAATGTAGAAGAAGTGTGTGAAGGAAACATCAAAATAAACATGTAAACATTGGACACAAATCTAGTCAAAGTAAAACATTAGCTACTAATGAAGCAAGTTATCAAAGTATATGCTATTAAGCACTCACACGATGTCCTAATTATGCCTAAATTAGCCGAACAAATGCTGAAAAGACTTACATTTATGGACAAGGGATCTTTGGTTAGTTATAATATTAAACCTTAATTAATTTTTTAATATGTGCTAGTCCACGACATGAGAAGTTACTTGAGTTTATGTGACATTTTGTCAAAATATTGCCGTAGAATGGGAAAATATGTGTATCAAATAATGTGAAAATTACTTTTTGCATTACAGTGTAGAAGAAGTGTGCGGAGGGGGAATCTATGTGGATGTGTGGTTGTGGGGGAATAAAGGTTCTCTCGCACATACCCATCTTCTATGCATCGTTTCAATCTGCTAAGAGTAAATATTGTTAAGCACTTGAACGATGTCCTGATTACATGTCGATTTTCCAAATAAATGGCAAAAGGAATTATATTTACTAGAAAGAGAGATTTTGTTAATCACATGATCAAAGCCTTAATTATTTTTTTAATATGCGGTGATTTGCACTACGAGAGGTTGATCGAGTTTATGTGACATTTCACCAAAACGTTGCTGCAGAACATTACAATATGTGTGTCAAATAACGTGAAAATTAAAAATTTTGCAATGTTCGAAAGAAGTGTGCAAAGGGGGAATGTGTGCGGAGGTTCAGAAGTGGAGGGATAAATGTTCTCTTGTACATATTCCTCTTTTGTTGATCCTTTATTCTGCACACTAAAAATTAAAATTTTTTCCACCCTACAGAGTTAAGTTACAAAACTAGTTTTAAAATGCCAATTTAAAATTAGTTTCAAAGTTATGAATTTAGTTAACCGTAGGATTAATCCTTAATTTATTTTTTAATATATGATACTTCACAAAACAAGAATTTAATTGATCTTATGTGACATTTCACCAAAATGTTTTCATGGAATGAGAAAAGGTGTGTTAAATACTATGAAAATTGACGTTTTACAGTGCATAGAAGTGCACAGAGGGAGAACCTGTGAGGAGGTACATACGTTTGGGAATAAGGGTTCTCCCACACATATACCTCTTCCGCACGTCGTTTCAATTTGCGACAGCAAATACTAGCTACAAATCCCTTTGCACCTTCTTGATTTGTTTAGAATTAGTGATCATTACACAATGCTTCAAAGTAAATGCTATTAAGCATTCAAACGATGTCCTATTTACACCAGTATTAAGCCTCAATTATTTTTTAAATATGCGGTGATCTACTCCACAAGAGGTTGGTTAATTTTATGTGACATTTTTCCAAAAAGTTGCTTTGGAATGTCAAATATGTATGCCAAAAAATGTGAAAATTGAGCTTTTATAGTATGGAAAGGGGAAATGTATGTGGAGGTGCGGAAATGGGGGAATAAAGGCTCTCATGCACATACACCTATTTTTTACATCCTTTACTCTGCACACTAAAAATTTAAAATCTATATTAAAAATTAAAAAATTCAAAAAAAGTGAAGTTAGTTTTAAAATGCTAGTTTTTAGCCTAACATGAACCAATAGAAAATTAACGTACTCATGTAGTTCCTGGTTAAAATTGATGTTTTTCTATGTAGAATAAATGTGTGGAAGCAGAATGCATGCATAGATGCAGAATGAGCTTCATTATTTGCATACTAAAAATTTAAATGTTGTCTACCCTATTGAGTCAAGTTACGAAATTGGGTCACAGGGAAAATTAATCGCCCAACTTTATTTCACATCCGATATACGCATAAACCAAGCTTTTCTTGCCCCAAACTTTAATAAGAAAAAAAATGCTAATTAATTGTTTAACATGTCGTATTATGTAGGAGGATAACGTGTGGAAGAACCATGTGGAGGGAGAATGTATGCGGAAGTGTGAAACCTTGCGGAAGAAATTTTGTGTTCCTTGCTCCACATATTCATTCTCTCACATAACACTTCTTCCTCACGCAGATTAAAAACACACTTCATTTAATATTGGATAATAAGTGTTCAATTCACAAATTTGAAATCACTTATGCACTTAATATTCAGAAAACATGAATACCAAGATCAACAGATTCTATTTTGTTAAAGTTTTTAAATAAATAAGAATATTGGTGTGAAAGAAACATCAAAATAAGAACATAAATATTGAGCACAAATATAGTTAAAGTAAAACATTGGCTAGTAGTGAAACAATCTAACATAGTAAATGATATTAAGCACTTGAACAATGTCCTAATTACACATTCATTTGTCGAATAAATGCCGCATTTATTTACATTTACCGATGGGGGAGCTTTAGTTAATTGTAGGATTAAGCCCTATGTTTTTTTGATTTTGTAACAAAACAATGTTTTGTATTTTTGTATAAATTGGTTGAGATTCGTTTCCCAAATCGAACAACTAGCTCAAACTAACACAAGAAATAACACTACCCTAAACAAGCGCTAACCCAATGCAATAAAATTAATTCTTAAATGTCACTGTATTGTTAATAAATATAAATAAAATCAAAATTATAATATTACTAAAATAGTTCTTAGTTGAATATTATTATAGCATATAGTTGAATATGATTATATGATATGAACTGCAAAAAAAAATAGTTGTTAATATTTTTATTTTATTTACCTTTTTTTTAGCTTAGCTTTTATGAAAATTAAATTTGTATTAAAATGCACCATTAAAATATTCTCAACTCTAAGTTGATACCAATTTTCAAAGCGTGCCAAACACATCAATCATGAAACACAATCCTATGAATTGGACAATCTTGAGTGAGAATTTAAGAAAAAAAAATATGGTTTTTAGTAACCGATATTGAAACAATCTTTTATGGTTGTAGATCATGCAAAACAATACTAGCTAGATTGATGACGATCAATGGAAAATGAATACCATTAAAATGGGTGGTAGTCAAATTTCCTTTCATAACTTTGATGTAAATTCATCATTTAGATGACTTATGGCATCCGACCCACTATAGGCAAGTCTGTTGGCTCTAAACTAATTCTTAAAAGCTATGGGACAACAACTTGCTTCGTTTTTCAGGAACTGATGAACATTATCGATGTTTGATTTATCATATGTATATGGTATTTTGAATTTCCCGAGTCTTATTGTAGGTTTGTTAGCTTTGAACTCATTTCTAAAATCTTTAGGTAAGTGGCTTGCTTCGTTTGTTTTGAAACTGACGAGTGTTATCAAGGTTTGCTTTATCAAATGTCTATTTTTTTGAATTCTCTAAGTCTTGTTAGTATCATTTCTTTCAAAAATAATTTTCTGGTGAAGTGCCTTTTGAACTTATTTTTGTTTTAAGCCAAAATTACTTTAAATGGAAAATCTGTTAGGATTTTGAAAGATGATTTTGATATTCTTGGCTTTATTAATTTGGTGTTGCACTAGATGCTATTGCAGTAGTTCCAAATAATTGGTAAGCCGAAGGGTGGGGGGGTGGAGTTGTGTCACTCGATTTATGTTATTTTATTGGAGAATACCATAGTTTAGATGTTACTGTTGCAATACTAGCAGTGATACAAATGGCCCAAGGAAGAAATGGAAGAAACATGCAGGAAGAGTTATATGCATTCAACGAAGATATATTAATGCTGATGAATAGTATGTTGGAACTTTAACAAAGGTTTGGGCAGCTGGAAGATTAACTAGATGCCATAAGAACACAATTAGAAGAACTCTTGCAAAATATGAATGGAGCAAACAGACCTCCATTCTGACAGCACAATCAGGAGAAGCGCAAACCTCCAGGAACCATTGTTGATTAATAAAGAAATCATTACCAAACTTTGCTACTTGGTCAACCAATTTTGAAATTCAGTATATGCTAAAGGTGATTTACTGCAATTTTATGGAGGCAGTAAAACAAATACTATATTGAAACATATACTAGAATATTCCAATAACCTTGGATCACCTATATTGTGATCGTATTCATAGGACGTAAATTTTGTAAATTATGCCAAATTGGATCATCATACTAATATAAATGTTATCTGTGAAAGTATTTGCTTTCGTTTTCTAATCACATTGTACAAATGTAAACATAATACTTATTCCTTCTTTTAGGAAAATTTACAGGCTAGCATTAACTTATCTATTTAACAAGTCATGTGTGATGACAAAGTGTATGAAAACATAAACCATATGCAAAGGAAAAATGTTTCCTAATATTGTTTTACTAATCATAGGATTTGCAAATTTGATAAATCAATAAAACAACACAAGAAATCACATTGCAAAAAATCACATATGACATAGGACAATGAGTTAGCTAGACATTATATACTGCAAATGTTAGAGTATATATAATACAAGTAAATATAATACAAAACATGAAACTTAAGGAAACAACTTCATTGAAATATATATTTATACAATGTTAATAGCTACATATCAGGTAACCACATAATGTAATCATATATCAACCATCCAAAAGACCAGAAAATCTCTCCGATCAAAGATTGGAAAATGCATGAAGAAATAAAAGTTCCTAAAGTGCTTCATTATTGAGAAGCGAAGCAAGTAAGATGAGTCACAACTCCAACAAGAATGGGAAATGGTAAAATCCTTCAAGTAGAAAGTAGAAGGTGGAGTTAAGATTAGAAGTGCATAAGTGCAGAGGTGCAGAAGTGTGGATGCCTCCCACCCCATCGCCAATAGCCAATAGTAATTCAGTCTTACAAGTTACTTGTAACAATGATATCCACACCTTCCAAAGAACACTTATTGATTTTGATGACTCAATAATAATATAGGTTCATGAAGTTGAAAACGCTATACCATCTGTAAAATATTGCCATTAGATTGTTCAAAAATGCAACTAAAAAGAACTGTATTGTCATTAGATTGCTCGACGATGAAAATAAAGGGAATTGTCACTGTATACACATAATCAAAGTTTGATGTTTTATTGTAAATGTGCCATGGATCTAGAAATTGGACAACCAATCCATAATAATTGATTTGTTTGCATAATATTTCTAATAGGAAACTTTTCGTAGACTAGACAATACTTTTTCTAGTTCCAAGCCTCTTAGAACATAATATGCTGTAGTCCTATTGTTTGCAAGTATCATGCAATTTAATTGATGGAAATAAACTAAACGATAAGTTTCCTTGCAAACGGTGTAATAAACTATAGCTTCATCCATAGTTCTAGCAATTGTAATTGTACTATTGCATTCTGCGCATACAGCCTTGAAGAGAGTCCTATATGCACTAGTTGTTGTCAGCAGTCCTTGCAAGTGTTGCAAAATTGAGAATTAACAACATGAAATCATCTCTCTCTCTCTCTCTCTCTCTATATATATATATATATATAGATATATAGGAAAGTCTAAGAAAATTGATTTCTTTGCCGAGTGGAGTATGCACGGTAAACTCTATTATATATATATATATAGATATATATATATATTGGAAAGTCTAAGAGAATATATATATAAAATAGAGTTTACCGTGCATACTCCACTCGGCAAAGAAATCAATTCTCTTAGACTTTCCAATATATATATATATATATATATATATATATATATATATATATATATATATATATATATAATAGAGTTTACCGTGCATACTCCACTCGGCAAAGAAATCAATTTTCTTAGACTTTCCTATATATATATATATATTAGTTTTCAATGAACATATGAATGTTGATTGTAAACTTTGGAGAAGTATTTCTTGTTTTTAAATTATATTTTTTAGCGAGATGAGCAAAAAGACATTTTCTTGTAATTGTCTTCGAATTGAGAAACATATTGGAATAAGTTCATTGTGTACTTCAACCTGTCACATAATATGAAATATTTGTAAAATATACATGTAAATCATATTAGAGGCGGACGATAACTTGCTATCATTTCATTGAAACATTCAAATAAATCTAATTTTACTATTTATTGCCCTGTCTTGATTGACATTCCCATCTTTGATTTCTAGTACATATTGCATTTTTTCTGTGTTGCTGAAATTACAATGGCACTGATTGTGCCAACTAGAAATGCATCTTGACTATAGGACATATTTTCAATTGTCATATTTGGGAAAAATCGGTACTCTCCGGAAACAAGACAAATGTTTTCTACAATGCTAGAGCTACTCAGTGAGATAGTTTTCTCACAATCACCACTATCATATTTGTGCTTTGGAATTATTTTGAAATTTCTAATAGAAACACTAGCATTTGCAATAAGTTTTTCCTCACGCTGTTTAATAAATTATGTTGGCACAAGTAATGTTATTTTCATTTCTACCTTCTTATCTGTTAAATCTACCTAAAGTATTGGTCTTGTCCTTTTATCTTTGTCCAAAAAAGTTCAATATGTAATTAACACAACACCATGGAGAATGCTTCCTATTATGTTGTTATTGATATTTTTGATTGATAATGGCACATGATAGTTCTTTTTTTGCCTATTCATGAGCATTGAATTGAAATTAATTCTAGAAAAGAAAATGAAATCTGATATACAGTTAGTTATACTTCGATAGAACTACCTTTATGTATCTGTTTCTCATTTATTTTATGCTCCTTTTTCCATGTCTCCTATGATATCTGCTTATGTAATTATGCTCATTTGCATCTCTACTTCTTTGTCCATGTATTTTGTCATCATTGATAATATTTTTATTTGAAAATGATTCAAAATATGATCTTTTTTGTCTATTCACAAATATTGCATTGAAATCATTGCTTAAAAGGACATTATAATTGATATTAAACAAAAATTGGGTTATGAAGACAACACCAAATATCACGTAGTCATTTTTAACGTATATTTTAGTACCAGGTTAATAATTACCAGAACCCCCCCTAAATTTATAAATATAATAAATGGGCGAATCTCCATGGTATATAGGAAAAATGGAAGGCGATTTTATCAATAATATAATATGTATATATAATTTTTTGGCGAATCTCTCACCAAGCATGGCGAATATTTTACTCAATTATAAAATCTTGTAAGATCTTGGCGAGTCTTTCACTAAATAATAAAACTTTGTAAAGTCCTAGTGAATCTTAGCATAGGCTACATGCTGGTTTAATTCCCCCATTTAAATAGGCTACATTCTAGGTGAATACCATGGGTCAGTACCATGTGCCATTTTGGTGAATACCATGGGTCAATACCATGTGCCATTTTGGTGAATACCATGGGTCAATACCATGTGCCATTTTTTTTATTAATTCTAATATTAGGGTTAATAATGGTTTTTTGCATGGTATTAATAACAATCTAGTCCATGGTATTTGTCCCATAGTATTTTGGCCATAGGTTTCACCTAAATATAACCCATTTTTTGAGTGTCCTTAAATATAAGGTGACTTATGGAGTAAATATAAAAAAATATTTTATTTGTTTACCATACCTCTCGTTTATTTATATTTTTATTAATTTACCACACCTCTTTTACAAATATAGTATTTGGCCCATAGGATTCACTTAAATAAAACCTCTTTCTTGAGCCTTCATAAATAGAACGAGGGTTATGGACTAAATATAAAAAGAGGTTTTATTTATTTACGATACGTCTAGTTTATTTATAATTTTATTTATTTACCATACCTTTTGAGTAAGTATAAAAAGACGTTTTATTTATTTACCATACCTCCACTTTACTTATATTTTTATTTGTTTACACCCTTACATGTATATAAGGTGACTTATGGAGTAAATATAAAAAATGTTTTATTTATTTACCATACCTCTCATTTATTTATATTTTTATTAATTTACCATACCTCTTTTATAAATATGGTATTTGGCCCATAGGATTCACTTAAATAAAACCTATTCTTGAAAATGGGCGAATGGATTCACTTAAATAAAACCTATTCTTGAAAATGGGCGAATGGAAGGTTGTAAGTCCTAATTTCAAGGGCTAAATTTACTTTTTTTACCCTCTCCCTTAAAATAAGGTGGGCTATTTGAGGTGATTTGTAAAAATGTACTATGATACAAAATATTCGCCCACTAAAAATTTAAAACCCCTTAATTTCGCCAAAGGGCGAACATTCGCCCCTAAAATTATCCTTGGATCTGATTTCTATGCATATAGGTAAAATACTATTTAGATTTTAGTTTTGAAAATTTCTAATTTATAGTTCTTTGTTACATATATTAAATTGAAAAATGAAAAAATATACAAATGTTTTATGAAAATATTCAAGGTACCTTTTTCCTTGTATTTCTTATGGATTTGAATCTCTAAGTGTTATATGTTTCCTAAAAATTGAAAAAGCATCGTTTTTAATTACAGTATATAAAAAAATAACACAATATAATGTAATAATCAAATGATGATAAATAAAACAAAAATGAACCACTTAGCAAAGTTATCACTATTATTAACTGTATCTGTTCTATTTGTGTTCTCTTCCCTGCTCCAAAGATATGAATTGGATCAAATATATAGAAATCATTGCTAGTTCATGAAAAATCATTTTAAAATGGAAATGTCGCACCAGAGACAGCAAAACAAACAAAATAGAGACAAAGGAAAAAAAGATTCTAGCTTATACAAATATAAATTGAAGATATCAATACCAATATAACAACAAGCATTTTCCATGGGGATGTCTTCGTTACATATAGAATTTTTTGGACAAAGAAAAAAATGAAAGAACACTACTCTATGCATATTTCATAGATAACAATGCTGAAATGACATTAACATTGGTTGTGCTTATAGATTTTACCGAACCACATGAGGAAAAATTATTGCACATTCTCAGGTTTCTGTTACAAATTTTGAATAATTCCAAATCTCAAGTACGTTGCTACTGACTATCATAAAATAATCTCACCAACTTATTCCAACACAATAGAAAACATTCTTCCCATTTAAACATGATTTCCCCAAATACATTTATTGCAACTCTATCGCGTAATCCAGATTCATTTCCAGTTTCTTAATCAATGCAATTGCTACTTTAGCAACATAAGCACGAATGTAACATGCACTAGAAATCAATGGGCATACAATGTATTATTGCTCACAATGATAAAAAATATAGTTAAAAACAAAAGCACTTAGAGCAAGGAAAAAGACTAGGACAATGACAACACTTTCACGCTAAACATTGCCACACAACTTAGAGAACAAATCAATCACATAATGCAACCAACAAAACGACCACAATATAGCCTAGACAAGAAATCATTTACCTCAGACATTAAAAAAATGGTGACCTAGGAAAGCATTCCCAAGGAGATCTTTTGTAATGAGCCCTTACCTCCCCCTTAAAAAAAAGTAATTTACGTCTCTCATCAATTAGCATCTCATAGCGAAATGTCTAAAATCATAGTACGGAAACAATTCATACCTAACTGCTCCACTACGCTAATGTATATTGTATAAATGTTTTAAGTACTCACATGTTATCCACTTTTTCAGTTGTAAACCTCATTACTACATGGATGTAACATATATTGTGTAAATAATCTAAGCACTCATATATAGAAGTAAGGCCACACCACTTACATGACAAAAATGCTACATGTTTTTCATTTGCATTTAGAATGAGCTTGTTTGCCACATTGCAAATGAACTATGTAATACACAACCGTACATCTTCTAGATAAAATATCTCATGTCATGCAACTACCAGAACAACTACTGTACAATCTAGAGAACAAATCTTTTTATAATGAGCTCCCGTGAAAAGTAATTGAACATGTGTTGGCAACATACATGCTAAAAACTACATGATAAACACCTCGCTAATGCACATACGAAAAAAATAACTAGAACTAGTGGTTACACTTGTCACACTACCTTTTAAAATTTCAAGATATGTATTAGATACTAATTAATGATGATATTTATATTCTTGATATCTTATTTTGAACACTTAACCAATGCACCTGCTGACAAAATAAATAGAACTAGTGGTTAGAATTGTGATATTACCTTTTAAAATTTCATGATATGTTTTAGATATTAACTAATGACAATATGCTATTCATTATATGTTAATTATTTATTCATGATATGTAGTAGATAATAACTAATAATAACACGATATACACATAGACCAAACTTTTCACACCCCAAAATTTAATAAATGAAAATTGCTAATTAATTGATTAATATGTAGTGTTATGTGGGAGGGAGGTGTGTGGAAGAGGAATATATGCGAAAGTACGAACATTATAGATGAAAGTTTCTATTTCTTGTTCTGGAAACCTGTTCTCCCACAAAAATATACTTCATTTAATATTGGATTAGTATTTAATTGACAAAAGTGAAATCACAAGTGCACTTAATATTCAGAAAGCTCAAATAAGACAAGCCCACATCAACATAGTAATGGGGACAATTAATTACCCACCCTTATTTCGCAGCCGATATACATATAACCCAAACTTTCATGCCCCAAACTTAAGAAGACAAAACCACTAATTAATTGATTAACATGTAGTGTGCAGGAATGTATGCGGGGAAATGAAACATTGCGGAAGAAAGTTTCAATTCCTTGCTCCGCACACTCATCCTCCCACACAACACTTCTTTCTCACACACATTAATAAGTCAAAAATACTAATTAATTGATTAATATGTAGTGTTATGCATGAGAGAGGTGTGTAAAGGGGACTAATGCGGAGGTACGCACATTGCTGATGAAAAATTCTATTCCTTGTTTTGGACATTTGTTTTCCCACACGACACTTCTTCCTCATATGCATTAAAATGGCACTTCATTTAATATTGGATAATAATTATTTAATTGACAAATGTGAAATCACAAATGCACTTAGTATTCAAGAAGCTAAAATAAAATGAGCCCCACATCGACATAGTAGCGGGGATAATTAATTTCCCACTTTTAACATGAAAAGCTTTAATAAGCCAAAATCGTTGATTAATTCATTAATATGTGGTGTGCATAAATGTATGCGGAAGTACGAAAATTGCAAAAAAAGGTTTTTTTTCCTTTATCCACACACTCGTTCTCGAGCACAACACTTCTTCCTCACATGCATTAAAAAAATACTTCATTTAATATTGGATAATAAGTTTTTAATTCATAAATGTGAGATAAAAAAATGCACATATTATTCAGGAACCATGAATACTAAGATTCATTTTTTCTACTTTGATACAATTTTTAAACGATCAAAACCATTAAACATAGTGTTGAAAAACACACATTGGATCATCGACAAAGCAGTTTTTCTACAACTCATTTGCATCCCTATATCAAATAAAACAAGTCCACGTTGATGTTGTAGTGGGGATAGTAAATCACCCACCGTTGTTTTGCACCTGATATATACATAAACCAAAATTTTCATGCCCAAAACTTTAATAAGCCTAAATTGCTAATTAATTGGTTAATATGTAATGTTGTGCATGAAGGAGGTGTGAAGAAAAGGTATCCAAAAAGAGAATGTATGTGGAGGTATGAAACATTTCTGAAGAAAGTTTCTGTTCCTTTATCCACACACTCCTCCTTTTGTCCATCAGTCTGTGGGTGATAAGCGGAGCTAAAGTTCAACTGTGTCCAGCTTCTTCCACAAGGTGCGCCAGAAATTTCCTATGGATTTCACATCCATGTCAGAGACAATGGGCTTAGGTAAGTCGTGCAACCTGACAATCTCGGTGAAAAACAAGTGTGCTACATGAGTGGCATCACTGGTTTTCTTGCAAGGAATGAAATGTGCCATTTTTGAGAATTGGTGCACTACCACCATCACAGAGTCATAACCACGCTGTGTTCTTGGCAGACCCAAGACAAAGTCCAAGTTGACTAAGTCCCACAGTATACTTGGAATAGGCAGTGGTGTGTAGAGTCCCGTATTCTGACTGTGTCCTTTCGCCAACTCACACACGTTACACTTGGTTACAAATTGCTGCACATCCCTTCTCATATTTGGCCAGTAATAAAACTGACTGAGCTGATCTAAGATCTTATCAATGCCGAAATGTCCGGCTAGACCTCTGCTATGCTTCTCCTCGATGATGTTCTCCCTTATCAAATAATCGGGAATACATTGTTGTCCTCCCTTAAACAACAACTTCTCCTATAGGTTATAGTCCAACCATGGACTGTTATTCCTCAACAAAGGGTTTTGGCAGGCTTCATAAGCCTCCTTAAAATCTACATCTGTCTGATACAAGTCTTTCAGGTGTTCAAAACCTAGCTCTTGTATCGTGCTTTCCTGCAGGAGCAAAACCCTCCTGCTCAATGCATCTGCTACCTTGTTGGCCTGTCTACTAATATGTTTCAACACAAACGTGTAACTCTGCAAGTATTCAACCCACTTTGCATGGTTGTGGTTCAACTTATGCTGCTGCATAACATACTGCAATGCAGAATTATTAGAAAACAAAACAAACTCATTACCCAACAAATAGTGTCTCCAATGCTTCAATGCTTAGACGATAGCATAGAACTCCTTGTCATAAGACGAGTACTTTTGCCTGCTTTCATTCAACTTTTCGCTAAAATAAGCAACAAGTTTGTCTTCCTGGTTGAGTACGGCCCTAATGGCTGTACCAATGGCATCAAAATGAACTTGAGAAAGTTTGTTGAAGTCAGGTAGCCTGAAAATTGGCCTCTCAGTGATCTTTTTCTTCAATATTTGGAAGCTCTTTTCCGTAGCTTCAGTGCACTGAAAAGGTTGACTTGCCTTCTTGATTGTATCCAACATAGGTGCACAGATTCCACTAAAATCCCATATAAACTTATGATAGAAACTTTCCAACCCATGAAAATTTCGAACTTCAAATAGACTCTTAGGGGATGGCCAGCTAAGTATAGCTGCAAATTTTTCTGGGTCCATTTTCAGCTCATTTTTTGCAATCATGAACCCAAATAGACCAACTCCTTCTAAAAAAAGGTGCATTTCTTCAGATTTATCAGCAACTTGTTTTGCTGCAAATTCTCCAGAACATATCGAACTTTTCGAAAATGTTCCTCCCTGATTTTGCTGAAAATCAGTATATCATCAAGATACACAATCACAAATTTCCAAATGAACTCCTTCAACATCTCGTTCATCAGGCACATAAAAGTACTAGGTGTGTTACTTCACCCAAACGGCATCACCAACCATTCATATAGCCCTTCATTAGTCTTGAAAGCTATTTTCCATTCATCCCCTTTCCAGATTCTAATCTAGTGGTATCCACTCTTCAAATCTATCTTCGAAAAATATGCTGCCCTGCTCAAACAGTGCATCATATCATCCATTCGTGGCAATGGAAACCTATACTTGATTGTAATCTTATTGATGGCTCTCGAATCTGTGCACATTCGCCACTCTCCTCCTTTCTTGGGAGCTAAAACTGTCAGAACTGGACATGGGCTCAAGCTTTCTCGAATCAGTCCCTTATCTAGCAACTCCTGTACCTGTTTTCTAATCTCCTCGTTGTCTTTGGGGCTCATTCGGCAAGCAGCTTTGTTCGGTAAACTAGCTCTAGGGATGAAATCTATGTGATGACTGATATTCCACTTTGGTGGCAATTTATCTAGTAGATCATCCACCACAATGTCGCTGAATTGCTGCAACATTTCCTGGATTTATTCAGGTAAATAAAAAATTTCAGTATGCAACAACACTGTTCTTGGTCTCCTTACAACAACATATTTCACATCGTCATCTTCAATTTGCTTTAAAAATTGTTTTCCACCCACCAGTAACACTTTCTTTCCACTAGTTTCTGTTGTTTCCTCCTCCTTGATGGGCACTAGCATATGCTTAATCCCATCCTTAACAAACTTGTAACAGTTTGTCTTCCCATCATGAACAACTTTCCGGTCATATTTCCACGGTCTACCTAGCAGGATATGACACACATCCATGGGCATGATGTCACAAATAACTTTGTCCTTATATTTGCCAATATGGAATTCCACCTCGCACTGCTCATCAGCTAGCAGTTGGTGACCCTTCTGTAACCACGACACCTTATAGGGGGTTGGATGCTTCAATCGTTTTAAACCCAATTTTTCCACCATCTCTGTTGCAACCATATTATTAGTGCTTCCACTGTCTATAATTAGTTTGCATCATTTGCCATGTGGCTTGCACACAGTTCGGAATAATGCCTTCCTTTGGGTTTGTTCAGCTGTTTCTTTTGCCGGTTTCAGCAATACCTTATTCAAGACTAAGGCCTCTCCTGTCTCTGGTACATTTTCTACCTCCTGAGGCAGTGCCTCTGCTTCTTCTGTCTGAGCAACATATGTTCCTCTTTGACCAGCCTGTTCTCCTTTAGGACACTAAAAGGATCTGCGCTCCCATTTGTGGCACTTGTAGCACTAGTAGGCAACTCCTCTGCCTCTACCATTTCCCCTTCCTCTCTAGTATCACCTTCCTCCCCTAGTGCTGCCTTCCTTTTCTGCTGTCCCTGAGGTTTTTGAACTGCTGCCCTCTTCACTGTTGTTGGCAGTTCTTCATGCCAAAGGATTGTCTTTTCCCTCTGCCAGTTCCTCGTCCCCTCTTGGCATTCTGCTTTCTTGTGATCTTTTCTTTTGTCTTTAAGGAACTATGGTATGCTTCCTCTATGGTTTTTGGAGAAAGAATACTTATCTCATCCAATATCTCCATCCTTAAGGCATTCACAAACCTCACTGTCTTTTCTGGGGTGTCTTCAGTATAACTAGCTCTCAAATTCACCCGATAGAATTCCTCAGTATACTCTTTCACCATCATTCCTCTCTGCTTCAAATTCTATACCTGTCGATGCAACGCAATCTGGTAATCTTTGGGCAAAAACCTGCCCTTCATCTTGGCAACCATTCTGGTCCACTTTTTAATTGGTAACTTATTCAACCTTCTCCTCTCTGCCTAGACACTGTCCCACCATAAGGCCGCATGTCCTTTCAGCTTGGTAGCAACGAATTTAACTCTCTTATCCTCGCTGACCTCCTCACATTCAAAATACTTGTCCAGTTCACTAATCCAGTCCAACAAAACGTTTGTGGACAAATTGCCATCATAGTTCGGAATTTCAGGTTTTGGCTTGCTGCTAGCCAACAAAACTGACCTTAACAATTTGATCTCATGTCCTTCTTCCTCTAATCTATCTGTCGTAACTACAGCCTCTTCCTCACTGTCATCTCCTACTTTCAGATCCCTTCTCCTTCCTGCTTCTACTGTCGCCAATCGGGCATTCAGGGTCCTAATCTCGTCCCTCAATCCCTCATCTACTACTCTTCAAATAGCTCTGCCACGACCTCTTCTCCCAGCTTCCATTTTATAAGAAAATCAGTCAACTGTTCCTCCTCTGATACCAAAATTGATGGGACCAGCCCTCGTCCTTTTGTCCGGATGCAAAGATTTGATTAATTGAATTATTAATGAAATAATTTTTGGGGATCTATGATGATGGTTTGATATTTTGCTGTTTTCAATTATTTGGTACGGGTCCTGGTTGTGATGGAGACACCTCTCTCTGCCTCGGATTTCGTCCTCCTGCCTTATGCTACGCTTGAAACCCTAACTCTCGATTTACCCTGTCATTTTCGACTTTCGTTCTGTTGTGCTGAGGGGGTTTGTTCTATGGTTTTCACTTGTGATGCTCGTAGGGTTTCTCTGTGGTGCTCTGCTTGAATTCTTTGGCCACGACTCTGCTTAGTTGGCTGGGCTCTGCTAGTATATTGCTATTGTCAGTGGCTTTTCTATTCGCTGGTCTGTTTGAGGGTTTTTGGGCTTGTCTCTCGGCGTTCTGCAAGTGGCCTCCTCTGTTCTGAAAATTCTACGGGCGCGGTTAATGATTGCTTCCTCTTGAGTGTATCTGTTATCACTGTTGTTTTTTTTTAACTGCTGTTCTAATGGCTTCACTGTCTAATTTGTCTACTGGTTGCTGTGTATCCAGGTTGCGGCCACGAGGTGACTCGGTGTTCAACCTCTTCTCGTGGTTCGACACAGGTAAGCTCTCGTTCATTGATTCAGTTCCTACTTTGCATCTTCTGTCGGTGCTAATAGTTTGTGCTCCTTGTGAGCAGGGTTTCCTTGTTGGTTCGCGGCTTGTTGAGACCTCTCCTCCTGCGATTTTTCGACTCCTCCTCTAGTAAGTGACAAACCCTTACTCTATTTCCTTCATTCGGTTGGGGTTTTCATTCTTCCCACTGTTAACTACTGTGTGCGGTGGTTGGCGGGCGTGCTGCTATGGCTTTGGCTCCACTTGCGACTTGTTAGACTGGGTAGGGTCTTTCCACGTATCTCGTGCTTGGCATCTGTTAATAGTTCTGGTTTGGTTTCAGGCTGGTTTGGTTTCAGGCTTTGGCCTCTTTGTCGGTAGCTCAAGTTCGCACTTTGGTCATTGTAAATAATAGATAGGTCGTTTGGTGTTTACTTGGGGTTGTGAGAGTTAAATGCGCCTTCAGGGTTTCGAACCCAGGTTTCTCTGTTTATTTTGTAGTATGAACTAATTTTAACTTGGACTGTAAATAAATTAAAAGACTTCTGTAGATTTGCTTCAAACCCTATTTGCAAGGAAAAATAATGCGTGTTAATATGCGGTCCCTAGTTGTAAGTGTTTTCTTCTTGCTGGAAATTTTGTTGTGCTTGTAATGAAACCCTCTGTCAGTTTTCTTTATCACCCGCTCGATGCTATTCAGGAACTGTAGGTGGTCGTTGTGAATGTTCGTTAGTTCTTCGACAATATTTCTTTCCGTGTGTCTATTATAATGCTTCCACCAGTTCTCGGTCTCGCTGTCTCTGATATTCTAGATGCCTGTTAAAAGATTTTAATATGCCAATACTTGTCTCTATTTGGAAATACACTTAATTCATCTTAAGAACAGAAAAGAAATACAATCTTGTTACAAAATGGATTCAGATGATTTCAAAAGTTTCTTGTATGTGTCTTTTATTCTTCTGCTATGATGGAAATCAACCTTTACAATGTTCCCTGTTTCTCCTTTTGTATGATTTGTTGAACAGTGTTAAAACGTTACATGTAGTTACCATGAGTAACTGTTGATTTCCATTTGTCTAAATTCTGGAATTAATTTAAAAACAGAGTTTTGATACTTGTCTCTATTTGGAAATACACTTAATTCATCTTAAGAACATAAAAGAAATACAATCTTGTTACAAAATGGATTCAGATGATTTCAAAAGTTTCTTGTATGTGTCTGTTATTCTTCTGCTATGATGGAAATCAACCTTTACAATGTTTCTTGTTTCTCCTTTTGTATGATTTGTTGAACAATGTTAAAACGTTACATGTAGTTACCATGAGTAACTGTTGATTTCCATTTGTCTAAATTCTGGAATTAATTTAAAAACAGAGTTTTGTTTTGTTTTATTTAAAAAACAAAAAAAAAATCTTAACAAAGAAAAAACAGAACTTGCTATCGTGTCCCAACTGCTAATAACTAAGAAAAAAAAAAAAAAAAAACTTAGCCACAGTGACATGTGACCGACAAACACTTCCTCTTGTTCACCCCTAGTTGGATGCTCCTGCATCACTTGTGAGTTATAAAGTCATAGAAAAGAAATCAATGAGATATAAAGTTTGTCCTCTGTTCATGATGAACGCATATTCATTGTTTAGATTTTTATGGTCAATAAGTACAACTCTCCGAAAAAAAAGAACCCAATCCGTGACCTAAAGAAATCACAAGTTGGCGACGTTTTAGGTGGTAGGAATCATGGCGATTTATCGCGAGGCAGTAGAGCAAAAATGTGTCACCTAATTTTGTGTAGTTTCCTTGCAAAACTCTGAATTACATTTCCGAGCTCATGTTTGGATGATTCCTGTTTATAGATATCCCTAGGGTATGGCCTACATTACCATGACCTGTATCCCACAGCATCTTTCCCCTCCGTAAAATTACTCATCCTTCCTTTTGTTTCGGCATACATTTTCAACAATATGACAACTGGGCGCAATTGGATTCTGTACTTGTACAGTCACTGTACTTGGTATCAAATCCAGCCAATCGAACTGCTTTGATGGTCACGCAACACAAACCCAATATTCTCGATTTCCTTCCATCTGCATCCCTACCCGATTCCTCTAAGCTTAATGACAACGCCTTTTCGTCCATGATGGTTTATACTGAAAAAAAGAGTATGCAACTTGACCATTTGTGCGGTTTTCCTCACTGTATGCACTAAATAATTCTACAGAATTGTGAGTAGAGAGCTTGAATACTTGGTTTGATCAGCTGGGCTCCAATAATTCTGACGTGTAAAGCTGCTGCTGCATGCAAATATTGCTTGACCCAGCTACAACACCACTTATGATTTTTTTTTTTATAATTATTTTCCATGGATAATAGTGTCACTGATCACTTTAAGGTCTATAAAATGGCCTAGAGAGTTTGAGTTCTTTACCATTAACGTTGGTCGATCGATCATTCTTAATATTTGTTTTTGTTAGGTCAACATGGCATTCTCTTCTCAGGTTGTAGTTGGAGTTATTGGTGAGTTTTTCGTTTAGCTGCTCCATAATATTATGAGGGTAGGATCCTTATGACAGCGAAGTAATATTTTGTCCATAATCAAAATTTTAATGTCCTCTCTACCACCTGTAATTGCTCGAATGTTGTCTGAGAAAGGAAGTGAGATGTATCCATTTTCATACAGTAGGAGAGCTGAGTGAAAAATATCCCTTATCCACAGATTAAGAATTCAGTTTTTTCCCTTAAACAGTACTTATTACTACTATTAGTTAGTCTGTGACGTTTGATTCGTACAGGGTTGTCACCTTCGGGTTGTAGTTGTATTATGCATCTAGTTCATCAACCAGTTTAGTTTTTTTTGACCATATTCCTGTAAGATTATATTAGATTTTGGAATATTCTAGAAATATAATAAGTATAAGTAAAATCAATGAACTGCAATAAATATAAACATAATCTCTTCTCTTTTTTTTTTTTTTACTATATTCATGATTTTAGAATATTCAAGAAATATATTAAGCATAAGTAAAATCAATAAATTGCAATAAATATAAAGATAATCCATATATTTCACAAATAAAGATAAAGAGACTATATATATTTCACAAATATTAAATAATGATATCCTTGGGTGGTAAAGGTGACAGGAGTGAACTGGCAGGCAGAGTGGTATTTAGTAGCTATATCTCTTTATTCCTAAATCTTCGCGGAATCAGTGATCGACTTAAATTCAGAAAGTGAGATATATATGGGGCAGACAAGAAACCACTTTTAGAATAATAGGTAAATTTTCAATTCACGTGTATAATATGTTTCACAGTTGTCCTGTGTAAGCCACTTTTAGAATAATGAGATAATTTTCAATTCTCGTGTATCGTATGTTTGGCCGTTTACATAAGTCTTAAGATATTTTCGAAGCGCTTTGAAGCATTGCTGCTTCTTGGTTTGACAATGATATCTAAAATAATTCTTAAATTAATATTTTAATTTATTTTATAAATAATATTTAAAATATAAATATTTTTTAATTAATTAATTAATATATTTTTTATTATTTTTTATGTAATTGATTTTTTTTTTAATTTTTAATTTTTTTAATCAGATTATTAGAAAATATATTTTTCATTTAAAATAAATAAATAAATATATATATTTTTTTATTAAAAATAACATAATAATAATAATAATAATATTTTTGTGATTTATAATGTAAATAGATGTTTTTTGGGATTAATCACATAATCAAGATTTGGTTAATGTTTCAAACCAACTAATGTGGTCTATCTTGAGGAGGACCACATTAGTTGGTTCGAAAGGTGGACCAAATCTTGATTATGTGATTAATCCGAAAGACATCTATCTATAATTTTTTTGTGTTACTTTATAATTTTTTTTAATATCTTGAATTTTCTATTACTGTAAATATTTTAATTTGTTTTATTAATGTTAAATATTTTTGTGCGATTTTTTTTTGTCATTTAAAAAAGAAAACGCCGTAAGGCAATGGCATAAGAAATAATAGTATAGAAAAAAGAAGTCAAAATTTTATACAATGCATAAGAAATAATAGCATAGAAGAGAAGTTGTGTGATTTCAAAATGGGTTTCTCTCCATCATAAAAAGAACTAAACACATGTAAGACTACCCTAGTGGACCTTAAGTGGCAGAGGAAAACCTTGAGAAACAACACTATACAGTCAGTAATGGGGCCTAGATTCTAGCACCAACATTTTGATCCCTCTTTGTGCAACCACAAAGAGATGTTTCATGTTGGCCCAACTAAACAAATGAAAATATTTCATGTCTTCTTTTGAGTTCTTAAGTAAAAACTATTTAAAATTACTATTTAAAATTAAGATAAAATTGAACTTATATTTATAATTTTATATTTATTTTTCATTTATTAAAACTTATTTATATTTTGTTTTTAGGGTGCAGTTTAAATAAACTTGAAGTATTGTGTAAATTAAGAGATTTAATGTTCAAATCCCCTGGTACAAGTTAAAAATTAAATAAATAAATAAATAAATAAAATTCCAAAAGTCGCAAATTAAAAAATGCAATTCCCTACAAAGAAAACAATGACACGCCAATACAAGTTAAAAAAATAAAAATAAAAATAAAATAAAATAAAATAAATAAAAAAATGCAATTCCAAAAGTCCCAAATTAAAAAATGCAATTCGCTTCTCTATACAGTGACTCCCAATATTTTGATAATCCCAATCTTCTTCCCTTCTCTATACAGTGATTTCCCAGTATTTTGATACTTCCAATCTTCTTTCATCCCTTCTCTATACAGTGATTTCCCAGTATTTTGATACTTCCATTCTTCTTTCAAAGTACTTGGATGAAAAAAATCATATATCAAGATATCAAGAAATTGAGCCCATTTCCATTGTTTTCTTCTTAATAGTGAAACTGAATTTACAGCAATGGCAATGTTGGTCCCTCAAGAAAATTCCATAACAAAAGAAAACTTCTAACTGAAACATAAATTCAAACGCCAACTATTTATATTTATTGTAAACAAAACAATTATACATAGAGTGCTCCTCTGCTGAATAGATAGAAACACATGTCATGCATGGAAACCTAGAGGCTGCAATTGATCTTAGCCATCCTGATATACAATATTTCATAACGTAGAGGCTGCAAGTCAGCTAAGCCATCCAGAATTTGAAGTATTTCAAATATTAAAGAAAAAAACCAAACCTCTATACAAATCACACTGCAACATAAACACTAAAAAATAAATACCAAGAAAAGACAATGACCAAGAATTATCTGAAAACCACACCAAGGCAAGGAAGAAACCTGCCCTTCCATACACGAACAAAGGTTCATTTCTCTGCTAGTAGAAAAGATGCATAGCATTACCTGAATCTGTGAGCCAACTTCATGCATCAATAGCCACAAAGGACTAAAGCGTTGACTTCACTCTATTTTAGATTTTGTTTATTTCAAAACTACTAACCTATAAAATCAATCATATGGAATGAGCTTCATGCTAATCTTCTATTATTCATTCCTACATAATGCTTTGACGCATCATTGGTTTCAGGAATGTATTTGACAGTTCAATATTTGATGCACTGTTTTATTCGAGGGAAGCGAGCTCTGCTCTGGCTCTTGCTTGTTATTCCAGATAAAGCAGCCTTCAACAGGATGAATCATCTGCTTTAGCATCCAACATGAATTGTTTATAGGTATTGACTGGACAACTTTCCTTGCTTCACAATATAATTCTGTGAAGGGAAATATCTGTGAGCCAACTTCATGCATCAATAGCCACAAAGGACTAAAGCGCTGACTTCACTCTATTTTAGATTTTGTTTATTTCAAAACTACTAACCTATAAAATCAATAAGATGGAATGAGCTTCATGCTAATCTTCTATCATTCATTCCTGCATAATGCTTTGAACCATCATTGGTCTCAGGAATGTATTTGAGAGTCCAATATTTGATGCATTGTTTTATTTGAGAGAAGCGAGCTCTTCTCTGGCTCTTGCTTGTTATTCTAGATAAAGCAACCTTCAACAGGATGAATCATCTGCTTTAGCATCCAACATGAATTGTTTATAGGTATTGACTGGCCAACTTTCTTTCCTTCACAATATAATTCTGCAAAGGAAAATCTTCTCCCTTGAAGTATCTGTCTAGAATATCATGCGTTCTAGCTGCATAGATTATATGACGTAGAGATTTTATGAATAATTAGTCAGAAAACTCTCAAGAATATTTGTACTTTTTATGATTCCTATTTTCTGCGTCCAAAGATGACAAAGATGAATTAATGACAACATTAAAGCTTTGTGCAATGGACCATGATGCAATATAATTAACTTTTTGAATTATTTATGAGGTACGTTTGTCAATCAAAGAAATTGCTAGAAACAAAGGGGTGAAATTGGATGAAATCAGACACCTGGCCATGTATTGTAGTCCCAGAGATATGGGGAGTCATAGCATGGTTTGGCATGGAACACCATGGATGATATTTTGGAGCAGGTTGAGCAAACCAAGAGTTAGCAATGTACTTGTTTCCATCACTGCAATTGGCAGTTAGCAATGTGGCTGTTTCCATCACTGCAATTGGCAAGCTAAGTTGTTATAACAAATAGGAACATAGTTTAGAAATTTAAAACACAGAAGAACGATTCATTGTCTTTTAATTGCCTCCAAGAATGACAAAAAGACTACCAAAGCAGAAAAATACAGTTACATTGTTTTATTAGCAATGTATCATCATGCTCTTTCTAAATTTGAGATAAATGTTTGATGATGGGACTTGTATGTCCATTATTGACATTGGGAAGCAAGAATTACATGGTGTTCTACCTCCTTTCACATGGTCTAATATAGAACCTAGAAGTCCACAAACGAAGTGGAAGCCCATTTACCAGAGATTTACCCAAATACTATATATTCACCAAATCAGACAAACAATGACTTGAGTATGGCTATAATCAAGAGAAACTTCAACATATAATTATCCAAAAACCACACCAAGACAAGGCAGAAACCTGCCCTTCCATACAGAAACAAAGGTTCATTTCTCTGCTAGTAGAAGAGATGCATAACATTACCTAAAAACCATGTTAGCGTAATGTCTTCAAGTTCCAATCAAAGTCAAGAAGGAATAGAACCATAAGAAACACCCTGAAGTAATATTGGCTGACAAATTTCCAAATTCACTAAACCGTCAAAACTGTGTTAGCGCATCCTCTGCAACTTCCAATCAAAATCAAGAAGGAATAGAACCATACGAAATACCCTGCAGTAATATTGTCTAACACATTGCCAAATTCACTGAAAGTTATCCAATACACCAAAAATCCCATAAGGTCAAAAATAGATATACATATATATAATTGCAATACTTAAGCCACTAAATGAAACATCCAGCTCCCCCATAAACTTTATGTAATGGATGAGCTCGTATACTCCCTGTCATTAAAGGACAAGTAATGATTTCTATCATGGATGCCCCCCATATAATTTAAGGGTTCTCCCATTGAGATTTCCGCAAATGGATGGGCTCTCAAACACTCTGCCATTAAAAGACAAGCAAACCATTTATATTAAAAATAAGATTATATGAGTCAAAAAAATACTTATTAGGATAACAGTGATGTGGTACTTATTAGGATAAAAGCCACGCAAACCATTTATATTAAAAATAATGTTGTATTGAAGAGACTATATGATTCAAACAAATACGTATTAGGATGACAATGATGTGGTACTTATTAGGATAACAATGATGTGGGAGCTTAAAATCTTGTAGAATCTGCTCTTCAGGTTTCCTCCAAATAAACCAACAAACGTGGATATTCTTCTGCAAGACAAGAAGCACAAATGGGTCACTGTCGTATTACCCAGACTAAATGGTGAAGTTGTTGCATAAAGCGGTAAGTAAAACCCTATAACCCTACAACAGGATAATTAGTTTAAAATATCCAAATCCCTTACATAAGGATGAAGGGAAGTCGTCCTGTCATCAAGATTAAAAGGTGCAGCTCCTCAATAAAGAACCATTATTGAACATCGACAATATCCCTAAGAATTCGAACAATCAATGTCAAGTTATACAATGAAAGGCTTGGGCTAAGTATGTGGGATGCCAGAAAATGAATAAAAATACAAGTTGTTCAATCAATATAGCATTATTACAAATAAACCAATTATATCACATTCCTACACAAATCAGAAGAATCCTCAAGCAAGCCTCATTATAGGCATTTATGAGTAAATACCTGAAAAATGTCATGGATTGCTGAACAAGTCGATTAAGCCATACGTTTAAACAAAGTCGCTATTGCAAGAAGAAGTGATAACAATTTAAAAAAATAGATTCAAAGAAAAATGTACAAAGATTCAATTCAGAAGAAAGATATAATATAGAGGAATGAGCTTCATGCTAATCTTCTATTATTCATTCCTGCATAATGCTTTGAAGCATCATTGGTTTCAAGAATGTATTTGACAGTTCAATATTTGATGCACTGTTTTATTCAAGGGAAGCGAGCTCTGCTCTAGCTCTTGCTTGTTATTCTAGATAAAGCAACCTTCAACAGGATGAATATTCTGCTTTAGCATCCAACATGCATTGTTTATAGGTATTGACTAGACAACTTTCCTTGCTTCACAATATAATTCTGTGAAGGGAAATATCTGTGAGACAACTTCATGCATCAATAACCACAAATGACTAAAGCACTGACTTCACTCTATTTTAGATTTTGTTTATTTCAAAACTACTAACCTATAAAATCAATAAGATGGAATGAGCTTCATGCTAATCTTCTATCATTCATTCCTGCATATTGCTTTGAACCATCATTGGTCTCAGGAATGTATTTGAGAGTCCAATATTTGATGCATTGTTTTATTTGAGAGAAGCAAGCTTTTCTCTGGCTCTTGCTTGTTATTCTAGATAAAGCAGCCTTCAACAGGATGAATCATTTACTTTAGCATCCAACATGAATTGTTTATAGGTATTGACTAGCCAGCTTTGTTTCCTTCACAATATAATTCTGCAAAGGAAAATCTTCTCCCTTGAAGTATTTGTCTAGAATATCCTGCATTCCAGCTGCATACACTATCTGAAGTAGAGATTTTATGAACAATTAGTCATAAAACTCTCAAGAATATCTCTATACTTTTTATGATTCATATTTTCTGCTTCCAAAGATGAAAAAAATGATGAATTAATGATAACATTAAAGCTTTGTGCAATGGACCATGATGCAATATAATTGACTTTTTGAATTATTTATGAGGTACGTTTGTCAATCAAAGAAATTGCTAGAAACAAAGGGGTGAAATTGGATGAAATCAGACACCTGGCCATCTATTGCAGTCCCAGAGATATGGGGAGTCATAGCATGGTTTGGTATGGAGCACCATGGATGATCGTTTGGAGCAGGTTGAGCAAACCAAGAGTTAGCAATGTACCAGTTTCCATCACTGCAATTGGCAGTTAGCAATGTGGCTGTTTCCATCACTGCAATTGGAAAGCTAAGTTTTTATAACAAACAAGAACATAGTTTAGAAATTTAAAACACAGAAGAATGATTCATTGTCTTTTAATTGCCTCCAAGAATGACAAAAACACTGCCAAAGCAGAAAAATACAGTTACATTGTTTTATTAGCAGCGTATCATCATGCTCTTTCTGAATCTGAGATAAATGTTTGATGATGGGACTTGTATGTCCATTATTGACGATGGGAAGTAAGAATTACATGGTGTTCTACCTCCTTTCATTTGCAGTTTTGCACGAACTTCTTCAAGGGTTCCTTGACTATCACACCACCCCTCCTGAAACATGAGCAAACAACTTATTGCCCAAAAATATATGTGGGGCATTGATCATACAACATGTTCAACAAACCATGTACTTAAAATCTACCAAAAAAACGTAAAAATAAGGTATCTTCTCGCAATGCTCAGATTCTTAAATATTGAGATTTTTAAGTTGTTGTTTGGAAGGAAGGAGTCATATTCTGATGAGAATAGATTTTCTAATTCTGAATAACTACGATGGCAGTTCTACACTTTACAAAATATTTCTCCTTAAATATTACATCTGTTATTCTCACCATACCTTAGGAGATCCACACAAAGATATCTTCATGCTTATACTTGTTCCACAAGGGGGAAAGCTCTTCAATCCCCTAAGAGGGCGAGTGATTACTCCACTAATGCCATGAAAATTTATTTTCACCAATAATTATTAACAATAAAGTGCATAGTACAACATAATACATTTTTCCTCCTGCAAAGTGCAGAGACTTGAATCTTAGAAATATGTAAATATTACCAAAACAAGAATAAGGGGAATACAAATGATAACAAAATCTGAAGACTAATATATCTCCTTTCAGGAAAATATGTAGTTATTAGAGGCATACCTAATATGACATGTCAATAGTGCCTTGGTTACTATATTCAATGCCCCCTGAGTATGGAGGAGGATTTGCCAATGATAATGAAAGGGCTGAAACATGCAATGATTAAATTGGTCATAGTTCTACTTAATAAGTTGGTATTCAATAAAAGGAAAAAAAAATTAAGAAATGCGTTAGTTAATGAATGCTAACTTGATGGAAAAGTTAAATCATGAGAATCCATTATTCTACGAAACTTGCTTGAAATAATTCAACCCTAGGGAAGCAGCTTATATAATGCCATTTCAAGGTCAAAATCATCACAGTTTTCATTTCTCGGCTGATTTGAATGGAAAAGATCATGAGAAAGAGTCGATCCTTGTTCAAAATTATTTCCATCAAAAGTTAATATTGGCATAGAGTTCACTATTGTGGCAGGAGCCACACATTTTACATTTTCCAGCTGAACAAGAGACTGTAAAAATCCCAACAACAGACCCCAATATCAGTAAGATTAAAATTTAATCTCAAATTGGAAACAGAAAGCCTGCTGAACTCCCTGAACCTTGCTACCACAAGTGTACACTCACTCCAGCTAGTCTCTTAAAAATACACATTCCAATGAAAGCATAAATCATTTCATTATGTTGGTTCATCTGCTGATGGTGCCAATATTTAATGTATATCCTTCTATATGTAGAAATATTCTCGGTTTTGAACATATATCGCCCAGGTTTGATGGCCTGATTTATTTCCCCATTCAACAAATTTCCAAACTACGCAAACTAGCTATCAAACAGAATCAGATACACAAGTCTAATGGAAACTCTGGCATGTATGTAAAAGACCAAGGAAAAAATGCTAATAATGTATGTACAAGACTTCACTTATAGAAAAGGTTGGGCATAGAAAGAGGTGAACCTTGTATCTGCTAAAAATCCATGACATCTGGACAGAACACCTTATTAATATTAAAAGGATTATTTTGAAGTATTTCATATCAAATACATAATATAATCTATGTCCCTCAACAAGCATTACCTAATATGGATCACCGTGATTGAACCTGACATCAGACCTAGCATCTTTTCAATTCATCAACGTTAAGGTTCTCAGAATTAAAAACCCAATGAAGCCAAATCCACTTAACGTTATAATGTCATGCACGAATTTTTCTAACCTTTTGGCTATCCACTTAGGCATGTGGACTTCCTTTCTTATGTACTGGAATTGGAAAAATAATTAAATACGCGTAATGCACACCAAGCCCTCATAACGAAGCCTTCCACTCTCACATTCAAAAAATGTATGAAACGCATTGAAGTGAATAAGACACATGGATCTTCTATCCAACGGATACAGAATCAGCTAATAGAATATAGCACGTGCCTAACACAAAATGGACCTACCTATACCTCTGTCAGGAAACTCCTGAACATGAAAAAGCTGACAGGAATGTTTGGACATCCCCTGTAGAAGCACTGATGCATCAAACCTTTTGTTAGTTCTTTAGAAAGAAGTTCGTTTGCTGCCCTTGCTCCCCTGAGGACTTAGGACACACACTACTAAGGAACAGAATTTGTTTCCATTTGAAAGGAATTTTTGATTTTGATTTTGAGCTATCAAAGCTCATGGCTCAAGCCTCATATGCAATTCCATGCTTATTAGGAAATCCATATTCTCACCGTACCTTAGAAGGTCCACACAAAGACATCTCCCAATGAAGCCAAATCCACTTAACATTATAAATTCATGCACGATTTTTTCTAACCTTGTGGCTATCTACTTAGGCATGTGGACTTCCTTTCTTATGTACTGGAATTGGAAACATAATTAAATACACGTAATGCACACCAAGCCCTCATAACGAAGCCTTCCACTCTCACATTCGAAAAATGTATGAAATGCATTGAAGGGAATAAGACACATGGGTCTTCTATCCAAAGGATACAGAATCAGCTAATAGAATATATCATGTGCCTAACACAAAATGGACCTACCTATACCTCTGTCAGGAAACCCCTAAACATGACAAAGCTGACAGGAATGTTTGGAAATCCCCTGTAGAAGCACTGATGCATCAAACCTTTTGTTAGTTCTTTAGAAAGAAGTTCATTTGCTGCCCTTGCTCCCCTGAGGACTTAGGACACACGCTACTAAAGGAACAAAATTTGTTTCCATTTGAAAGGAATTTTTGATTTTGATTTTTAGCTAGCAAAGCTCATGGCTCAAACCTCATATGCAATTCCATGCTTATTAGGCAACCCATATTCTCACCGTACCTTAGGAGGTCCACACAAAGATATCTCCCAATGAAGCCAAATCCACTTAACGTTATAAAGTCATGCACGAATTTTTCTAACCTTGTGGCTATCCACTTAGGCATGTGGACTTCCTTTCTTATGTACTGGAATTGGAAAAAGAATTAAATACGCGTAATGCACACCAAGCCCTCATAACGAAGCCTTCCACTCTCACATTCGAAAAATGTATGAAACACATTGAAGCGAATAAGACACATGGATCTTCTATCCAACGGATACAGAATCAGCTAATAGAATATAGCACGTGCCTAACACAAAATGGACCTACCTATACCTTTGTCAGGAAACTCTTGAACATGACAAAGCTGACAGGAATGTTTGGACATCCCCTGTAGAAGCACTGATGCATCAAAACTTTTGTTAGTTCTTTAGAAAGAAGTTCGTTTGCTGCCCTTCCTCGACTGAGGACTTAGACCCCAATATCAGTAAGATTAAAATTTAATCTCAAATTGGAAACAAAAAGCCTACTGAACTCCCTGAACCTTGCTACCACAAGTGTACACTCACTCCAGCTGGTCTCTTAAAAATACACATTCCAATGAAAGCATAAATTATTTCATTAGGTTGGTTCATCTGCTGATGGTGCCAATATTTAATGTATATCCTTCTGTATGCAGAAATATTCTTGGTGTTGAACATATATTGCCCAGGTTTGATGGCCTGATTTATTTCCCCATTCAACAAATTTCCAAACTACGCAAACTAGCTATCAAACATAATCAGATACACAAGTCTAATGGCAACTCTGGCATGTATGTAAAAGACCAAGGAACAGACCCTAATCATGTCTGTACAAGACTTCACTTATAGTAAAGGTTGGGCATAGAAAGAGGTGAACCTTGTATCTGCTCAAAATCCATGACATCTGGACAGAACACCTTATTAATATTAAAAGGATTATTTTGAAGTATTTCATATCAAATACAGAATATAAACTTATGTCCCTCAACAAGCATTACCTAATATGGATCACCGTGATTGAACCTGACATCAGACCTGGCATCTTTTCAATTCAAGAATCAACGCTAAGGTTCTCAGAATTAAAAACCCAATGAAGCCAAATCCACTTAACATTATAAAGTCATGCAAGAATTTTTCTAACCTTGTGGCTATCCACTTAGGCATGTGGACTTCCTTTCTTATGTACTGGAATTGGAAAAATAATTAAATACGCGTAATGCACACCAAGCCCTCATAACGAAGCCTTCCACTCTCACATTCGAAAGATGTATGAAATGATTTGAAGTGAATAAGACACATGGATCTTCTATCCAACAGATACAGAATTAGCTAATAGAATATAGCACGCACCTAACACAAAATGGACCTACCTATACCTCTATCAGGAAACTCTTGAACATGAAAAAGCTGACAGGAATGTTTGGACATCCCCTGTAGAAGCACTGATGCATCAAACCTTTCGTTAGTTCTTTAGAAAGAAGTTCGTTTGCTGCCCTTGCTCCCCTGAGGACTTGGGACACACACTACTAAAGGAACAAAATTTGTTGCCATTTGAAAGGAATTTTGAGCTAGCAAAGCTCATGGCTCAAGCCTCATATGCAATTCCATGCTTATTAGGCAACCCATATTCTCACCGTACCTTAGGAGGTCCACAAAAAGATATCTTCATGCTTATACTTGTTCCACAAGGGGGAAAGCTCTTCAATCCCCTAAGAGGGCGAGTGATTACTCCACTAATGCCATGAAAATTTATTTTCACCAATAATTATTAACAATAACGTGCATAGTACAACATAATACATTTTTCCTCCTGCAAAGTGCAGAGACTTGAATCTTAGAAATATGTAAATATTACCAAAACAAGAATAAGGGGAAGACAAATGATAACAAAATCTGAAGACTAATATATCTCCTTTCAGGCAAATATCTAGTTATTAGAGGCATACCTCATATGACATGTCAATAGTGCCTTGGTTACTATATTCAATGCCCCCCGAGTATGGAGGAGGATCTGCCAATGATAATGAAAGGGTTGAAACATGCAATGATTAAATTGGTCATAGTTCTACTTAATAAGTTGGTATTCAATAAAAGAAAACAAACTTTAAGAAATGCGTCAGTTAATGAATCCTAACTGGATGGAAAAGTTAAATCATGAGAATCCATTATTCTATGAAACTTGCTTGCAACAATTCAACCCCAGGGAAGCAGCTTACATAATGCCATTTCAAGGTCAAAATCATCACAGTTTTCATTTCTCAGTTGATTTGAATGGAAAAGATCATGAGAAAGAGCGTGGAAGCTGGCAGGAATGTCAAACAACTACTCTCCTAGCAAATGAGGCCGAGAAGAAATTCGCAATAAGGTTCATATTGGTGTCTGATATCATGCTCTTTTGCTTCTGCTATAGATTTGTTTTTTCCCTTAAACATAGTTCTCCAGTAAGTGGCTTCCTCAAAGACTCAAATGCAATCCAGCTGACCATGTCTCCAATCACCAGATCAAACCAAACTTTTAGCTCCTCACAGCCACCAACCAAGAAGCTAATCAACAGTTGAGCACTGTGGCTTTTGAACTCAAAATTTTACTCTCCACTCCTAAAGAGCATCTGACACAGTTCAGCTGGAAGCTGAAATCTTAATCTCTGCAGCTAAGTTGAACTTCTGTTCAAACATACAGAAGAATGCCCATGAAATGCTGGTCACTGTAGCTCAAACCATTCACAGCAGAGTTTTCAACCTTCAGCCACTAGTAGTGACAGGATAGAACTCTGAAACTTAGCATTGATAAAAGGGTTTTCGGGACTCTCCATAAGAACAGGAAGAAATCTCTCCACTCTTGGTAGATGATTTGTCAGATCTCAACATAGGTGGAATCAATTTGCAAGCATGTAGAGAAGAATCTGAACAAGTTGTGCTCTTCACTTCAACATTATATGAAGAAACTTTCTTCTACAATTGAAGCTCATCATATGAGGGTCTTATCTTTGGAGCACTGGACGAGCGCATTTTAGCCTTGGTAGACTCTATAGAGTTCATGTAATTAGGCCTTCCCACACTCTCATCTGATGTCTGCAGAGTATTTCCAGATTTTGGAGTACATGATACCCTTGAGATTGTTGTGCTCTCATCAAATTGGATATCAGAGCTAGGGTTTGAAGATGATCTACCAGTAGGATGACTGGAAACCGCTGAAGGTGGTTTTGCAGCAACACGAACCCTAATATTGCATGAAAAATCTATTTTAAGAAAGAAACATGAAAAGATCATGAGAAAGAGCATGGAAGCTGGCAGGAATGTCAAACAGCGACTCTCCTAGCAGATGAGGCCGAGAAGAAATTCGCAATAAAGCTCATATTGGTGTCTGATAGAGGTCGCTGAACCCTATGCATCTGATTAATAGCCCAAATGCTTTTCATATTGGTGTCTGATAGAGGTCGCTGAACCCTATGTATCTGATTAATAGCCTAAATGCTTCTGGTCACAAGAACTTTTTTGGTCTGAGATGTCTCAGGGAAAAACTACCAACAATCCTCCTCCTGGCCCTCCACATCCTCCTGGCACTCCTCCTGCACAAAAATCTGCCTTGCGCGGCCCTCTTCATCCTCCTGGCCATCCAAAAAGCTCGTGTAGCAAAGCCATTCGCCCTCAGCCCTTGTCTGCAGCGAACGGGCTATCTGTGTGCGCACGACGGACCAGGTGGGTAGACGGACGGGCTCTGCTGCATTAAACTAATTTTTTAATTAATAACTGTTTTTTAATGTTTTCTTTAGACAGTAGATAATTGTTGAATCGCCTAACAATATATCTGATGGTTAAGATTAGGACAGAAAGGTATTTAGGGGAGTTCATTTAAGAGAGAAACACCTTACGGCGTAATTATTAAGCTCACTGTTGTGCACATAATTTAAACGTAGACAAAATGGAAGATGCAAAATTTTAAAGAATGATTGTTGTAAAAAATCATTTCAATAGACTTATTTTTTAGTGCATATAAAAATAGAGCAATTTATTTTATTTTTTAGTCTAAATTTAGTGAATTCTTTTTTTTTTGCAAGATCTTGAATTTTTGTTATTTAAAATGATGAAGATCCTGTGCACTAAAAAATCCTTGAGATGGTTAGATTGTGCAGATTATAGAGCTCAAACTTACTATTCTAATAAATTTTCACTAAATTTTAGACAAAATCAATGGGACAATATGCCCAAAAATGTCAAAACCTTCTAATATTTAGACTACTCTTAAAACGATTATCATATTTGAAGTAAGATTGAGTAACTTATTTTTTTAGAAAGATATTTGATAGGTACCTTATGTTATACATACAATTTATTTTCAATTTTATTTTTGATAACTATTATTTATATATATTTTTCATTGATTTAAATTTATTACTATTAATAATACATTTGAAATGCATGAGTTGTTTTCCAAAATAAATTATTATAAATATTTAATTAAGAGAAATTAAATATTTGTATTCTAACTAGCACAACCACATTAAAGTAAATGTGGCTGATAAACATCATTTTCTATAATTTATATGGCAACCAACATTTAAAAATAAAACCATCACTGACATTTAATGTTATTAATTATATTAATATTAAAGTAATATAAAAAATAAACCTAATATTAAAAATTAAAACTTAATATTATTATAAATGTTATTATAAACACATTTATAAAGCTAATATTATAAAAACACTAATGATTTACAGAAAACTAATATTCATTGAATTGTAAAAACCTAACATTATAAAACATTGTAAACTTGAATTATAAAAACCTAGGCCACAACCATATAGGGTTTGCATAATTTCTGCCTCTAGGGTTTACAATGAATATTTATTCACTAACGTCACACATTCAAAACATAGTGAACTAATTTCACACATTCAAAACATAGTGAATTAAAGTTGTAATTTAAAGATTATTGATAATGCATATATATTTATTTGGAGAAACAAAAATGTAAAAAATAAATAATTACTTGCACAATGAACAAGGTTGATTAAGCACAAAGTTATTCATCACTCTTAATGATATTCATGCCATCCAAACTGAAAAGATATCATCGCCACATAAGGCTTTGAATTTTCAATTAGCTCCTCGCCACATTAAGCTTTGATTTCTCAATTAGCTGGACCTCCATTGCTAATCAAATAAAAACCCTACCAAACACCTAACCCTTCCCTTTTCTGTCTACCAATTGCCAATGCACAACGAGGATTTGAGCTTTTCGTCACTTACTATTTGTAACAACTTTGACTACACCTGAGGTTTCATGATTTACACAGTCAACACACATATTAATATTCATCCCTGGTGTTGACCTATACAAATTTAAAAATATTGTAGTTTTTTGTTATTTAAATATTTTTTTCTCAATCCATTGAATCCATTTAAGCCTCTAGAAATCCTAAAACACTTGCATCATGATTTCACAATTGAAACTTGTAATTCCAATAATCGTAGGCCTAATTTCAAAAAAAAATTAATCAAATCCAAATTTCAAAAATTTTACATGCTACTTCCAAATTAATCATTAAAACCTTAACTCCGATTATGACATGGGGTCATTCAAAATAAAAATAAAATTAACATATACCATTAACTTTATTATAATGAAAGTGCAAATTGACATTAACATCACAATGGAAACTCTTACAAGAAAGGAACATTGGTGGTGAATTCCAATGAGAAGGATTTGACCTATTGTCGAATCAATATAAATATACATGACAAAGACTATTTGTTGTGCATTTACTATTATTAACATTTTAATGAGATCTATGTAGAAATATGGTGATAGAATTGCAACTACTCAAGAAATTTAATCTAAATCAAGAGATACAATTATACTCTACTGCTCTGCGGAAATTAGTTCACAATTTAGAGCAACATGCACAAACATGCATCATCAAGTACACATATGTTTATAGGGGAAAGCAACTGATAAAAACCTCTTAAGCCCATTTTCATTAATCAAGTGAAATGATAAACAATTACAATTGCGGTCTCTCGCTCTGAGGAAAAACTGCAAGAGTAAACTTGTTCTCACTCTTCTTGCACTCGTGATGCCCGCACTCACACTGCCTGCACTTGATCCTATGTCCTTGCATAATTACTAAGGAAATAGACTCCTATTATTTAGGAATTCCCTGCAAATTGATTGTGCGGTACCCAAGGATTGATCACCTGACCAATACTCTAAAATGTACACTCAATCTAGTATATAATTATTTGTACATTGCGTTGGAATGTCCACCACAACTGATGAACTTGAATTCCATGCATGCATTAGCTATTTTGAGCTGTTTGATCAATTAACTAGATGATCACTGAATTAGACTACTGTCCCACTACAAACTTGACCTTCCACTAGTTCTATCAACAGTTGGCATTAGTTTAATTGAATACAACTGGAAATAACTGACCTTGATTGCTACAAATTATCAATCACACATGCTTAACTGAACTCCAAGCTCTCTAACTCAAATTTACTAAGCTCACTGAGTGACAAGAGCCATGTAATCTCAGTTGAATGCCTCCATGTTGTCTGCTTACGTGGAAATTCAAACTTTCTCAATTTGAGCAAGGAAAAAGCGAATTGAGACTTTCTTTCTACACTTATCAACACCCCCTCTTAGCAAGAATGGGTTTATCAACCACCCCTATACGACACCTGTGGAATTAAAACTTCCCTCTTGACAAAGTCTTTGTCAAGATGTCAAAATTTTTTTCCTCTATCGGAATGTATTGTAGCAAAACCTCTCACTGTTGCTGTTGCTACTGCAACAACTGTAACTGAGAAGCATAAAAAACAAAACATTGAATCAACTATGTCTGCAACTGTCTACTCGGAAAATTGTGCTACTGTTGACTGTTCTATTGAGCCTCCTACTCTAATGTCAACACTCCTTTGTACTCCTCAATATCCGACTAACACTAATCCTCCTGCTACTGAATACTGTGGGCCCCTATAGTAAGGTAATGATCCATGAGGAGGACACCTCAATAGACCCTGCCCAAATTTCTGCAACTTTGGGACTAAGGCTCTACATCACTCCACCTCACTCCTAGAGGTATATCTATACTTGCCCCATCTTCCCACTTCTCTCGAACTCTCCCTCTATTGGAGGTCTCTGGATGGTCCTCCTCATAATCATCCTGTTGTTCAACCCAACTACCAACTTGTCGAGGCTCCATTTTGTGAGGTCTATCTCCTTCTAAACCACCATATCTCTAATCTTTGCCTTGCTCCTCAAGGGTACACATTCTCTCACCTCAAGTTTATACATGTTCTTCACATGAACCCTGTTTTTCTTCACCTTCCAGTGGCTATGCATCTTAGGAATTATTTCCCTTTTCTGAATATCACATCATAACCATAGTCTTCCAAAACTACTACAGAGATGAGATTCTTATTTAGCCCGGGAAAAAACATCACATATTTGAGGTGAAGAGGGGATATCGACTCCCTCTTAAAGGTTACTGTACCAATCATGGTAACATTGTACCTTCTATCTTCCCCAAGATCGATATGGATATGGAGATCTTTCTCCTCCAAGTCACTGAAAAACTCTCTACATCTTGTCATGTGGAATTAGGCACCTGATTCCAAGTACCACACACTCCCCATCACCATGTTAGCCATGCATGCGATAAAGGTGAAGTATAACACAAATTGAGAAGTCAAAACTTCACCTGTTGATCCTCCTGATTTCTTCTTGCCAGACGTTTTTGTGGACACTTTGTATCATAGTGCCCAAATTCATGACAATTGAAGCATTTGATTTAGGACAAGTCTTTCTTCTTGCTCCCTTAGATGGATTCTGGTTTAATTGAGAATTATTCCATTTAACCTTCTTTCCCTTTTCTATTTCATCAGGTGTTTCCACATCAACACTCATTTTCTCGGTTAGCAATAGCATCTCACTTTTCGTGGATGTTGAATTCCTTCTTATTTTTAGATCTTGGTAATTATTGCCTTACGATCAATAATTACACACTTGAAAAAATTTCAACCTTAATTTCATTTTTACGATTGAGAAAACATTATTAGATTGATATATGATATATGAGATATTGATTTGTGTCTAATTACAATTGAGAAGCCCGATATATATACATAGTCCGGGTGTCTTTTCATTAATAGACACATATTTTCAATAAGACATGTCTTTTTAATTAATTATTGATTATTTATATTTATATATTATATTGTATATATAATATAAGATATAAATATATGTTGTTGTATATAATATAATATATATTATACATTGTTATCTGGAAGGGGATACCTTCCACTACTATGTAAAACTTCAACACTCCCTCTTAGCGAGGGAGGTATTTTTCCATGATGTTCTCCTCTACTTGTCCCAATCGCACCCAACCACTTCACATGGTATGGGCAGGACTACCACCATAGTCTCAAGACTGCATTGCAAGTATCTGATGTTTCTCCTCGCTTAGTAGTACCAATCACACCTAACCACTTCACATGGCGTAGAAAATACTTGTACCAGGCTACTCATTACTCCCTCAGTCACTTCACATGATTGATTTAGGAAACCCTTGGCTAGAGGGAGAGTATCTGCCTATTGTAGGAAAAACATCACAACTCCCTCTCAACAAGGGTGGTCATTCTTCATCACACCAAGCTTGTCTATGAAGTATTCAAAATTTACTTTAGACAAAGGCTTGTTGAGAATGTTTGTTGTTTGCTCATTTGTGGATATGTACTAGAGTTCTACTGCTCCACTTTGTACCATGTCTTAGATGAAATGGTATGTGATCTCTATATGCTTTAACTTGTCGTGAAAGACTGGATTATCTGAAAGCTTCACACAAATTTGATTATCACAATATATCAAGGTTTTCTCCAACTCTAGATCAAATAACCCTACAAGTAATTTCTAAAGCCAAATTTCTTCATGGCTTGCATCATTGTCTGCTATATATTCAACCTCTACTTTACTGAGTCCCATTAACAACTGTTTTTTGCTAAACCATGTGCCCATACCTTATCCCAAACTAAAGCAACATCTTGAGGTAATTTTCGTGTGTATTGCACTCCTTGCCTAGTGAGAGTCTGTATAACCTTGCAGCTTTACTTCACCATCCAAGACAAATCTGAGTCCATATCCAACTGTACCTGCAGGTCCTCAATACATTCTTTTCTGCTACCAAATGTACATTTCTAGGCTCAACCATGTACTGACTCAATGTGTTCACTACAAAGAATATATCTGACCTAGTACTAACCATGTGCATCAAGGATCCGATCAACTATCTATACATCATGAGATCAACCAAATATGAAAAAGAATCACTTAATAACTTCATATTAGTAACCATAGATGTGGGCATGGACTTTCAGTCCATCATCCCGAATCTCTACAGGATCTCAACTGTATAATTTCCTTGGCTAAGGAAGATCTCATTTTGTCTCTACCACACTTCTAATCTCAAGAAATAGTGCATTAAACACTAATCCTTCATTTCGAACTCTGAAGTGAGCTCCCTCTTGCCCCATTTATGAGCTTCTCATCCATTGTAAGAAACAAGTCATATACATATAGTACCAATATCAAGGGGAAACCATGTTCAAGCTTATAATAAAGGTTGGGATTTGCATTACTCTTGGTAAAACCCAAGCTCATCAAATACCTATATATTTTTGCATACCATTACCTAGGTGCTTGCTTAAGCCCGTACAAAGCGTTTTTCAATTCACAAACATGAGACTCCTTCCCATGGATCACAAAACCTTGTGGTTTCTGTATGCACACTTCTTCTTCCATTACACCACTCAAGAAGGAAGTGTTTGCATCCATTTGCTATAATTTCAAACCCATAATAGAAGAAATAGAGATGATAGATCTAATAAAAGTGTATTTGGCTATTGGGGAAAATGTTTCATCATAATCATTTTCTAGGAGAATCCTCTAGCCACAAATCTAGCCTTTTACTTTTCTATGTTGCCATATGCAACATGCTTGACCTTGTAGATCCATTCTGAAGTCAACACTGACTTACCTTCTGGTATCGGAACCACGTTCCACACATCATTTTTCATGATGGATTGGTACTCTTCCATCATAGCATCCTTCCACATTTGCTATTTTGTGGCTTCCTCATAAGTGCAAGGTTCTGAATAAATGATCTTACTCGTTACAACCACATAGTTGGAAAACCTGTGTTGTCTCTTGCTCTCTTTGAAGGAGCCTCTGGGAGTGGCATGTTTTTTGGCTTCCTGCAATGTGTTCCAGAGTCATACTGGTCCCTTCTTGATGACTACAACCTCTTTGGGCAGATCTACTGGTATCTTTGGCTCTATTGTCTCATATTGATCTTTCGGGGTATGTTCTTCTGGAGTAGAGTCAATCATCACTATATACTTGGGAGCCTCTTTCTCCTCTCTGTCCTCGTCCATGTGAGACTCACTAGATTTCCCGAAAGCTGCTTCTTCATCAAAAGTGACATCTCTACAAATCTCAATCTTTCTCTGTCCATAGATGTGTATTTTATAAGCCTTTGAAGTCTCACTGTATCCAACAAAGGTGCCCTTGTTTCCTAAACACTCTAGCTTCGTTCTTTTTTTCTTTGGGGAACATGTCTCTACAATGGACAACCAAATATCTTCTAATGGATGACTTCTGGTGTATTCTCGGTGAATACCTCTTCTGGTGTCTTGTTCACCGATATCTTATGAGGACTTTTTTTTCTGAGCATATACAATTGTTTTGGATGCTTTTGCCCATAGATACATGGGTAAGTTTTGGTCATGGATCATTGCTTTAGCTGCATCTATAATTAAATTATTCTTTCTCTATGCAAGCCAATTTTGTTAGGGGTTGTAGGGAGTTGTCAGCTCCCTCTTAATCCTTGATTCTCTGCAGAAGTACTTGATCTCATTTGAGTTGTATTCACCTCCATTATCTGAGCTCAAAAATTTAATATTTCTTCCAGAAAGAATTTCTACTAAAGCCTTGAATTCTTGAAACTTATTGAAAAATTCATCTTTTTCTTTCAAGAAATAGATCCATGTTTTGCATGAGAAATCATCAGTAAAAGTGACATAATATAAAAAGTTACTTAGAGATGTGTTGTAGCGGCTACAATGACCCTCCAAAATTTTGGCCTAAATCAATTTCGGAGCCTCCTTTGAAGAGTTTCACTTGATGATTGCACACACCCAGGTTCACTCTGTGAGATCGTGTGTCTTTACATTCGCATTGCTTGTTTATTTCACTTAAGTTTCTGCATGTTGATGTTTAAGTCATGCTTGCGACCGTGTTCTGGTTATGATCAAAGTCTTTTCTTCATATTTGTTTGTTGTGTTCACCATGAAAGCATTTATCGCACTCACACATGGAGTCACATTCACTGTTGCGCAAGCATTGTCTCCATCATGAACAATCTATCATGAGTGTCATGCTTGTCGCTTTCACCTCCAGTTAGTCATGTTGAACATGTATGTCCGGATGGTTTGGTTTTTTCATCGTCAAGTCATGCGAGTGTGTGTTCATATGATCACCTATGCATATTTCGCCTGTTCACACACTTAGTCATTTTTTCTGAAGTTTTGATGACCAGAATCCTCACTGAAAGCTAAGCCATCACCCTGCTTTCGACTTGATCGACTGTCAACTAAAATAGCGCAAAAGCACCAAGCTAGTTCTTTCAAGCTTTCTTGCTTGCAAGCAATTCAATCAGCACTCATGTTGGCCACCCAGATAGTCGACCGACTGTTCATCTCATAAATTGCACAGTGCTCATGAGTAGGCTTCCCGCTGCCCATAAGTCAGATCAGCTTAGAAATTACGTAGAGATGATCAGAAAGCTGACCTCTCGACCTTAATACAATTTTCCCAGCTAGCAGCTCCCAGCAGCAGACTGCCTATTCTCTCCAGGAATTTCGTAGTTTCTGCTGCCAGTGACTGAGAAGCCAACTGGCAGTTCCCTCTGGAAATTGTGCAAATCTAGTTGTCAATGACCCCAACAACCAACTGGCATTCCCTCGGGGAATTTCACAGATCTGGTTCCCAATGACCCTAGCCGCCAACTGGCAGTTCCCTCTGGGAATTACACAAATCTGGCTGCCAGTGACCCCAACATCCAATTGGAAGATACCTTAGGGAATTGCGCAGATCTGGCTGCCAGTGACCCCAACATCCAACTGACAGTTCCATTTGGGAATTATGCAGATCTGGCTGCTAGTCTCCCGGGTAGTTCCCCATAAAAACTGCGCAATCCCTCCCTACCTTGCATTCTAGCAGCCTGAACTGTTCCTCCCAAAATTTGCACAATTTGTAAGAATTTACAGGGTAAGTTCCTCAGACAGAACACCAAAGGACACCGCTCACAAACAGATCACAGATCAATACACCAGTACTTTTGACGTGTTTAAAACCCTCAAAGAGGGAAACAGTCCACGGCCTGAGCCAACGCGGCCACTTCAGGCAATCTATTAATAAAAGAATGAAACTTTACATAAGCTTCTCTCATGAACGGTTAACCTACAAATGACCCTCCATGCTCTTTAAATAGAGATCATGGAACAATTGGGTGTTAAGCCACGGATCAAGTGTCAATAATACCGAGGAGAGAATGAGCCGTCGGATCACTACATATCGTGACTGTCGGAACTTCCTAAACTCCAACCATAAATTGAAGTTTAGTGAACTTCGCCTCTATGAGAGCCTTTGTAAAGATGTCTACAACTTGATCATCTATTGAACAATATTGCACTTCAAGAACATGGTCGTGGATGAGCTTTCTGATGAAGTGCATGTGCAGTTCAATGTGTTTGCTACGTTAATGTTGGACTGGATATTTGCATAGTGGAATGGCATTTTGATTATCACACCAAAGTGTAGTTGGATGTTGTTGCTGAAAGCCAAACTCTGACAGGATCTGAAGAAGCCACAAGGCTTCCTTACTAGCTTCCACGGCACCACGATATTCTGCTTCTGCTGAAGAAAGAGAAATGGCACCATGTTTCTTGCAAGCCCATGTAATAGTTCCTGAAACAAGAGTGAACACATAACCTGCAGTAGACTTCCGATCATCAGGGTCACTAGCCCAATTAGAATCAGTGAAACCAACCAATAGAGGAGCTGCTTCGACACTGTAATGAATCCCAAACTGAACTGTACCTCGAACATAACGAAGTTTTCTTTTAGCTGCTTTCCAATGACTTTCATGTGGGTTTTGCATAACTAAGCAACAAGGCCAACAACAAAGGAAAGGTCAGGACAAGTATGGGTTAGATACAAAAGTTTTCCTACAAGTTGACGGTATAAGGTAGCATCAATTTCAGGAGAAGTACAAGTGACTGAAAGTTTGACTCCAAACTGAAAGGGAGAAGGGGCTGACTTACAGTCTTCCATGTGAAAATGGCATAGAATATCACAGGCATACTTGGACTGGGAAACGGAAATACCTTCCTTGGATTGCAAGACTTGAAGACCAAGAAAATAATGTAAATGTCCTAAGTCTGTCATTTCAAACTTCCTTTTAAGGCTAGACTTCACATGGTTTATAAGGTTGGGATCACTACCAGTCAGGATAAGATCATCAACATAAAGAACAAGAATGATAAGAGACTTGCCCACTTTCTTGGTGTAGACAGTATTGTCAGAATGACACCTAGAAAAGCCATTTTCTAAAAGAAAGTTATCCATTTTGGCATACCTCGAGGAGCTTGCTTGAGACCATAAAGGGATTTCTTAAGCCGAAATACAAGGCTAGAGTCTGTTTGTATAAAGCCAATAGGTTGTTCCATATATATTTCTTCATGCAAGTCCCCATGCAAGAAGGTGGATTTAACATCCATCTAATGGACTTCCCATTTGAAAGAGGCATTAAGGGAAAGAACAAGGCGGATAGAGTTCATTTTGGCAACAGGGGAGAAGGTTTCAGTATAGTCAATGCCTTCAACTTGTGAAAAACCCTTAGCAAGAAGACGAGCTTTATGTTTATCAACTTTCCCATTTGGTCCATACTTGGTTCTATAAACCTATTTGCATCTAACAAGTTTTTGTCCCTTTGGTAGAGGAACAAGATCCCATGTATCATTTGCCAATAATGAATGATATTCTTCATTCATAGCTGCTTCCCAATATGGATGGCCTGAAGCTTCTGCAAAGGTGTCAGGATCATAATTCGTTGAAGCTTGAGCCAGTAAAGAAGAGGCTCTCTCGAACTAAGAACGTGTACATCGCTGATCTGTAGGATCATCAGCAAGATCACCTGCTGCATCCCGAGTAGCACGGAACCATTTTGGAAGCTGAGGAGCTGAAGGATGATCCTGAGAAGGTGGGGGAGGATTGTCATCCTCACTTTAATCATCTGAAGAAGAAATATTTTCAAAAGTAGAAGAGATAGGAAGAGGTGGCACATCCGCCGAACTAGGCTCGTAGGCCGATATATTTTCAGCAAATTTTACATCTCTTCTAATGATAACATTCTTGGACTGAAGTGGAATAAGTCTATATCCTTTGACATCTTCAGAATATCCAACAAAAATACATTTTTCACTCTTAGGTTCTAAAGCTTTATGTTTCTCATATGGAATATGAGCCCATGCTTCACTTCCAAAAACACGAAAGTGACTTACATCTGGTTTAATTGAGCTCCATGCTTCTTCTGGAGTTATATTCTTTAAAACCTTAGTAGGAGTGTGATTTATTATGTAATTTGCACAGTTAATTTCTTCTGCCCAATAATTAAGACTAAGTCCTTTAGATTGAAGCATACAATTAACCATTTCCTTTAAGGTGCGATTCTTCCTTTCAGCTACACCATTTTGTTGTGGAGTATATGGAACAGTATGTTGCATTTGAATTCCATTCTCAGTGCAAAAGTTGATGAATTTGTTGTTAACATATTCTCCGCCATTATCAGATCTTAGCTTAAGAATTTGATGTCCAAATTGTTTTTCAACAAAGGCCTTAAAGGCCAAGAACATGTTAAATACTTCACTCTTGAGTTTTAAGAAGTATACCCAAGTGCGTCTGGAGAAATCATCAATGAAAGTTAAGAAATACTTGTAGCCAGAGAATGAAACAACTCGAAGTGGACCACATAAATCACTATGCACGAGGTGTAAAGGGGCTGAGGCGTGCCAAGAGGCACGTTTTTCAAAACTATCCCGATGATGTTTTTCGAGTACACATCCAAAACAAACACCATCTTTGCAAGATACTATTGGAAGACCTGACACCATATTTTCTTTACATAGATTCTGAAGAGAGCGATAGTTTAAGTGACCAAATCGCTCATGCCAAAGTTTGCTCACTTCATCATTATGAGCAACAAATACTGAGGGAAGATTTGATGACCCAAAGTTGTGAAACTTATACAACATTGTAGAATCATCAGCAATGCTAGTAGCTAAAATCTGTCTAGGATCTCTTAGGTCCTTAATTACAACATTGTGAGGTGAAAATTCAACGATTTTACCTTCACCTGAATGAGTTATCTGATATACAGATAGAAGGTTGCAGGATAAGGTTGGAACACATAATACATCATTAAACTGACCATTGTCTAGATGAACAGTTCCAGTCCCTACAACACTAAGAGATATATCATCACCAACATATATATTTTTGGTGTTATAATCATTTAAAGAAGAAAACATGGCTTTGTTTTTGGCCATGTGATAAGAAGCTCCAGGATCAATGAGCCACTCATGAGAATGAGAAGAAGAAGATGCATTTAGTGCATAGCCAGACCGAGATGCTTGACAACCACATGCAGAAAGTGCCATTCCTGAAGATGAAGTTGAAGTTGAAGAGTGCTCCAAATGGATGTTATGCTTCTTCATTGCTGCTTCCAAGGCTTCCATCTTCTTAAAGCATTTGGATTCTAAGTGGCCATCTCGATTACAAAAGTTGCAATGTCTATCAGTCTTCTTCCTTTTGTTTTTATTTGTTTTATCATTTTGTTGAAATGATTTTTCATTTTGAGGCTGAAATTGCTTAGGACCCTTGTTTGGTTTAGGACCATTCCTTTTAGGATACAAATTCTTAGGATTCTTTGGATTTGGTTGCTGCTGGGTGGCTAACGCTTTCTTAGAAGAGTTTCCAAGATTAAGAAGACCAAGGTGTAAGAGTTTTTCTTGTTCTCTTATTAAAGAATCACAAAAAGAATCAAAGGAAGGGGACTTGTAGTCTTGTCCTTGAGAAATGAAGGCTTCTCTTGTAGAATGGAAGGTGGAAACAAACACAGAGTAGGCTGGTCCCAACTTAGTAAGAATGGAATAGATAAGGTTACTATCTTTGTTCTTAACCTTAACACCTTCCAAGAGAAGTCTAAGGGCCTTGAACTTGGACAAAAAATCTTCAATGCAAGAAAAATTATTGGGGTCCAATGTAAGAAAATCATTTTCAAGTTGATGGGCTCTAAGTTCATTTTTATTCCAAACACTTTAGTAATCTGTTTCAATGCTTCATCAATAGTATCAAGTTCTGCAATATGGAATCTAAGATCTGGAGAAATAGACATCCCTATCAACCCATGTGCTTGATATTGCCTATATTCCCATTTAGCTGCCTTATCTTCATCTTTCGGTTTGGTTTCTTGGCCTGTGGCTATTCTGTAGAGACCTTTACTTCTAAGTAAATCCACAATGTAGGACCACCATTGGAAGTAGTTGGTGCTGCCAAGAATAACTTGGCATCAACTTTCCATTTTAATAGAAACTGAAGCTATAGATGTTGAAACTAAGTGTTCCAATGGAAAGATCTCGAAAAATTAGGGTGTTTCAAAAAACGGTTCTGAAAACGGCTTCCAGATGAAGAAGTTATGGCTTTTTGAAGAAAATTTGATGAAGATGCTGACGAAGTGCGGGAATGTGCGGAAATGAAAAATCCGCCCCCACAAAAAGGAGACTTGAACTCAAGACCTCTACTCTCATAAATTAGCTTTGGACCAAGTGATCTATACAAAAAGTTTGAGCACGAGAGAGAGAGAGAGAGAGAGAGAGAGAGAGAGAGGGGGGGGGGGGGGGGTTGAAGCTTTGGGTTGTGTGCTTGCTTTGAGAAAGCTCTTTTTCCCTAAAAAACAAAAAACACAAAACCAAACATGGACATACAAAAAAAAACGAACCTTGTGGCTCGAAGTTAGCTTTAGCCAGAAACTAAATATTTTCCTCAATGTTTTTGATTTTCCAAGATCACACTAAGGCGCAGCGGAAAAGAGCATACGCATGAGAAAAATCCTTCCTTTTTGTTTCTGATTTTCCCAGATCACACAGAGTCACAGAGCAAAGAGCATACGCATAAATGAAAGGTATAGATCCGGTAATAAAAAAGGCTAAATAAACTGAAACCGAAATAAACATAGAGAAAATAACAGTAAACTGCAAATAAACACTGTATACCTCTAGATCTTAAAAATGACACAGCTAGGGCTACCGGAAACCTTTTCGCATGAAACGAAAGGGGTTACTCACTGGAACAGATGCTCCCAACACAACAGAGTAGTCCTCTCAGCCGGAAAGTAGTCAGAAACAATAGATCTAGAAAACAATAGTCGGATGCAGTTCTACCGTCTTCAGATTTGGATCACCAACGGACGCGGCCCTCAAATAGCTTTGATACCATGTAGGAATTTATAGGGTAAGTTCCTCAGACAGAACACCAAAGGACACTGCTAACAAATAGATCACAGATCAATACACCAGTACTTTTGACACGGTTAAAACCCTCAAAGAGGGAAACAGTCCACGGCCTGAGCCAACACGGCCACTTCAGGCAATTTATTAATAAAAGAATGAAAATTTACATAAGCTTCTCTCATGAATGGTTAACCTACAAATGACCCTCCATGGTCTTTAAATAGAGATCATGGACCAATCGAGTGTTAAGCCACGGATCAAGTGTCGATAATACCGAGGAGAGAATGAACCGTCGGATCACTGCATATCGTGACTGTTGGATTGTAAGTTACAAAATGTACATAGTAAAGAAACACACTTTACCTAACTCTATACTAGACCAAGTTATACTTAACTATTTCCTATGTGTCGGAATATCCTAACACAATTTTGCCTCCCAGGTGAGCCAGACCTTGCAGACATTCACTGTCGACTCAGATTTCCTGTTTCCATCTCTCAATGACTCTTACGTAGTTTTCATCAGCAGTTGCAAAGAGCCATCATCTCGCATCACAACCCTGCTGTCTCTCATAGTCACCTGCATTCGAATGATCATGTATGATGGTAGACTAGGAGGTTTTGGATTTGAGGTCGTCTCATCATGAGTGACTGCAGGTACAGGTACACCAAAAAACATGTCAAGACGATGATTAGGATGAACGAAGGGACCACATGCATATGGACAGGTTCACCAACGGATGTACGAGCGAAGCATGCGAGGCAGACGAACGTTATGAACATGCACCTTCGTGAACAAGTGAGCCTATCAAGCCTTCTAGCATGAAAGCAAGGAACAACATGCTAAAGATTTCAAGCGAACCAAGGACCATATTTTGAAGACTCTGCGCACTTCGCCATGTGGAGGTGAAGCTATGGTACACCATGAAGTCATCCATCACTTAGCATCACTCTAGCTCGACATGCACTCCAATAGCAACATGAATGTCCCAGCATTATCATGTCAAGTCATGTCGAGTCAAGTCATGAGTCATGTTGCCCACATCTCCACTATGGACTTGATGTCAAACAATGTGATGTAATGTGGAAGTCCAAGAGACCCACTTGTTGAACATAGAGTCATGTAAGTTGGAAAGTCATGGAAGTCGAATGGTCATGAGGGTAGTCGAACAACCATAAGGGTCAGTTTCATCCTTAGCTATAAATACCCCCCTCATTTGTACATGAAGGGACCTTTCACCTCAACTCCTCCCACATAGCCAAGAGAGTATGTAATATTTTCTTTGAGGAGTAAGTAGTGGCTCCAATGCCCTGCTAACGGGGTTAGTGATGTATGGTGTAACGATGTGTCTTGGAGCTTTCACTTAATTCAGAAGCCTGTCAACATGCCAACACGTTTTCACACATGTATTGTATTTGTTGTAAGGCTGATCTTTAACACTTGTAATTCATGTTGCTTTAACCATGTGTTCTACATATGAATTGGTTCATTTGTTTTAATGCATAATCTATTAATGAAAATGTGTTGTATATGCTGTTAATGTTGTCCCGTTCGTGTCGACTACTCTACCGGACATCAGAAAGACCTTTCACATGAACCTTGCTGTAACAATCGTTGCACTTGTCTCGAACTGATCTGCTAGTGCTGTACATGTTATCTTACCTTGTATGTTGTGACTTCCGCATCCGAGTGGACTACTCCGCCAGAATCTGTGTATGTCCTTATTGTTGTGTGTTCCTAGCCAAGTTGGGACTGATTCCTTTCAACATGGAACTCACCTTCACCTTTTTCCCCTCACAGTGAAAGAACCATTGACACAAGTACACTTACACTCACCAGGCACACAAACCCCACTTCTCGAAGACAAAGCGAACCACTCTCCTATGCTAATAAGCAAGAGTTGAGGCAAATCCTTAAGATAATGGAAATTGGGCCATCATACCATATGGGACTCCCACACCAAGCGGTGTGAGGTCTAGTTGGAAATTCATACTAGGGTGATCCCCTAAATGTTGGGGGGTCCAGTACAGTCAACAAGATGATACAATTATTTGTTTACATACATCCGAATGTATAATGTCTAAGATTCCCTTGGATCTATTGTCACTGCTTGGAAAACTTTCCTTGGCATTCTTGCTAAGTGAAAAACCTTTGCATGCTCCATCATGCTTCACCTACATATTTGGTAGACCTGTGACCTTTTTGCTAAAAACTGGCAAGGCTTTTTAGTTGGGGTGAGCAAGTCTTTAGTACCATATCTCACTAGAGATAATACTACTGTGTACAAGAGCTTGTGTTGGGTGTCCCTTTGATTTAAAAATTCCTCCCTTCCGGACAACAATCACATCGGCTAAATCTATAATTGAACCCTTAAGCCATAGAAGGACTTGGCCATCAAAAAAAGATACTATGAAGCCCCGATATTCTAAAGCAAAAATAAAGAGAAGATTATTCTATAAATATTGTATAAGAAATAAATCTTTTATTGAAATGGAGTTATCTAAATCAAGTTGGTATGATGTTTCTCCTACTCCTTTGACTGCATGATTTGAATCATCTCCAAGTTCCACTTGAAGGGACGAACTCCTTTTTGTCAAATTTGTAAGAGAATTTCGGAACCCAATCATGTGCTTGGAAGCACCACTGTCTACTAGCCGAATATTGTACTTTGAGTGATGGTGCCTATGAGAGCTGAGGCAAATACATAGTTTTAATATTTTCTGTTCCTTGTCTTTTTTCTAAGATGTAGACTCCTCCATATCTGCTTCACGTGCATTATCTTTTCTTTTTCCTTTCCCTCGAGTATACTGGTAAGCAAAGTGTCCCAACTTCTGACAGTTGTAACACCTAATCTTAAACACATCCTTCTTGTGATCTTGAATTGATCTTCTATTTTTCTTGGCTTTGATCACATTCTTCTTATGTTTTTCCTTGGCCTCTTCCTCTTCTGGTTCTGGGAGGTATTTCTTGGCATAATCCAAGAGCCCATTCTCTTCTAAGATGGGAAGTATTCTATGCTTCCATGATTTGAAATTGTCTGCTCCATCTAGCCTATCTTCTACTCTGACGTCCAGAAGAGAATGCCTTCTGTTGCTATATAAAACATCGAAAATGGATTTAATCTTGCATCAGAAATTTCATACATGATACATTATAATATTATTTCACCAAACAATGTAGTTGTGAAAACAATTCTCCTGCTTACTTTTTCTTTGCACTTTAACATACTTACAATATGTGCTATATGATTTTCCATTACATTTTCCAATGCTCCTTGCTAATGGAAAATCCTTTTCTCATGTTCAATAAACATTTGAGCTTTTGAACTTTGGCTTAGGGAGGTTGTGAAAACATTGAATAAATAATCTGAATTTGGTCTTCCTCCTGCAAATATTCAAATAATGGAAATGGACTTCAATATGTTTCTTGTGGCATGTATTACTGCATTCTTTGCAAATTGAGTTGTGCTTTGGTTATCACAAAATGGAGTTGTTGCATTTTCCAATGTAAATATAATTTCTCTAAAATATACATCAATGCATGTTGGTACTTGCTTTAGGCCATAAGGCACCTTCTGTAATTTCCACACAAGATGATGTTTCTCCAGGTTGTGCGAATTTCATTGGTTTCTCCATTTACCCATCTTCCTCTATCCGTCTCTTCAAAAAATTCTCTTCATATCCATTTGATGTACTGTCCATCCAAATTGCAATGCAATAGGCTAGAGCTAACACAGTTTTTAATCTTGCCTTGTACTTGATCTATACCATCTGATTTTGTGCTTTTTCTTGTCCACCTTTTTGCATCCAATTGCCTTTTAGGCCTCAAGTAACTCTGTACAATTCCATGTTTGGTTTCTCTCAGTGAAACCTATTTTAGTTTACCTAACTTTGCACCATTCTTCCTTATCCCCTACTTATTCAAAACTCCGTGGTTATACGAACCTCATCATAATATGTGAAATTAATTGATGGTTTCTTGTACAAGCACACTATTTTCTGAGTTGTGCATATTCTGCTTCCATTTGTATCTGTTTCTGTCTCTGCATTTTTACAACTTCACTATTCTCTAGTTTTGAACTAGATTCTTCAACTATTTTTGTGTACAATTTTTTTTTCTTCTGTGGTGCTTTGATACACTTTTTCTTCTGCTTCTTCAGCATGTTCCCGTTTGCTAGTTTCTTCAGCTGTTGGGTAATTTTTCTTGATTTCATTATATTGCCTAGGCTTTGCTGCTGCTGCAGTTCTTTTATCAAATATCACCTATCTTGATGATCAACTTATGGTCATCAAGTTCCTACAATCAATAGGATTTTGATTGTCTTCATAACCCCAAAGGATACCTTTGTTCCCACTATCTTCCAGGTAGGGTTTCTGTGCTCTTTAGGAACATTTGCATAAAATGTGCTCCCAAGAATGTGTAAATGCTTGATTGTAGGCTTGTGCCCATTCCAAGGTTTCTATGGAGTCCTATTGCATAAAACTTTTGCTGGTATACTAATCATTAATTATACTGCGTGGTTTACTTATTACTAAAAATTTCATCTGTGCAGAATGTCTCCCCAAGAAAGGGTGTGGAATTTCATAGATTTATCATTTGCCAAGAAATACAAAAGATATCAATGTTGAATTGTTTCCTTCTTATTTTTTGATTCTGAATATCTGAGAATGAAGGATTTTTCTGTAGGTTTGTCGACTGTGCAAAGTCAAGTACTTGAACTAATCTTGATAAAATGCAAGTAGTAATGACACATCCATTGGCAGTTACAAACTACAATATTGATATAGAGAGTTTGATATCTTATTTTTTGGAAAAAAGAAAGGATTTATTTTTAAAAATTTAGAAGGGTCCCCATTATTTCTTATTCTAAATCTAGAAATAATGGGGGTTGTTGAGTACCACAACAGGTCACTAAGCTTACCAACTACAACAATTCTGTTTGGGGGTACAGTCGTAAATCAGACGTACATGCAAGGGCAAAGTAACAAAGCTCAATCCCCTTGAAATTTACTCAACATGGTTAATTGGAGGTTTAATTTCAAGTGACCCAAGTACCTTTCGACATCATTGTAATACATGAAAATTGCTCTATCATAGCCAATGAAGTGGGTACGATCACTTCACCATATCTGACATGATCTCGTGCTTAACTCATGTATACGAAGAGCTTCCTAGAGAAAAACTGAAATAATTGGATTTCTCTCCCTAACTCAAGATTCTATTGTTTGTTTGTAGCTTTGGAAAGTTTCCTTTCCTATTCAAATACCTACAACCTAATCTACTGTAGGTGGAAGGAGCCCTAAAAATAATAAAAATTCTAGATGAATTTTATTAATGCTGTGTTATTAAGCTGTTATTTACTCAAAGGGTAAATGGACGTGAAACTAATGGTTTTATGACTTGACTCAAAACTCTAATACATCAAATATGAAATTTGTAATCTCTTCATTTCGATGAATTCTAGCTAGAGTAAGTAAAGATGTTCTTCTTTAAAATATTAACTCCAAAATGTACCACTTCTAATTTTTCAATGCAATTCAAAGCTCTAAGTTGTAAACTACGCATTGCAATTTATGCACAATTTGTCTGAAAACTATGCAAATGTAATTATACACAATTTCCGTGAACACTATGCAACTATAATTTATGCACAATTCTTGTGAACACTATGCAAATGTAATCTATGCACAATTTTCGTGAACACTATGCAAATGTAATCTATGCACAGTTTTCATTCATGAAATGAGAATTATAACAATGCAAATATAATCTTATATGCAAGAGAATTCTTTAGAACAAACCCAAGATGATTCCAAATCAGCGAAATAACAACAAGACTATTTCCATTCATTAATCCAACTAAAGAACCAATCAAGTGTGAGCAAAGGAAATTATGTGAAAATTCCAAAGATAAAAATAATGAAACTCTAAGGTGATTAACACTCAGACACAACGAAAGTAAAAACATGTGAAAAATGTTAAGGAACTAATACAAATCTTTGAGCAATGACCAAAGGAATTCAAATACAAAACACCCAAAGAAATACTTAAAATGAAAATGATTGAATGAATGTTATGAAATCAATGCTTAAAGTGTAATTCTGATTAAACTTTAGTACTAGAATAAAAATAACTCTTGTTTTCAATTCAACACAAGAAGCACATCTCATCAAAACACTAATTATTGAGAAACCCTACCTTTCAATCCTTGAAAATGCACAAATCTCAAGAAAACTCCTTCACAACACTCGATCAAACACACAGAGATTGACTAGAGTCATAGACAAATGTAATGAAACCTTAAAAAACAAAAATTTAGACTTTAATGAGAGGAAAATATATTTTTTCAAAAATTTCTCAGAGTATGCGCAGGTAGACACTATAGTACAGTGCACATGTGCATTGTTGCTAAAGGTAATCTGTGTAGATCTGCACTCTGTTTCTAAACATAAACCGCGTAGGTCGAGAAACTTAAAGAAAAAATAAAAAAGTATCCAAACAAATCACAAAATCTGAAATATCATTAACTTGTCAAGACTTAGATAAAGCTATTAATTTTTTTTCGAGAATACAAGATAAGGAGATGGAAGAGAACATGACGTTCCCTAGTATGGTCGCCAATTTTTTATTTGATAAATCCATTTTGCGGACATGATAAATCTCCCTAGATCCTTGATAGAAATTAGAAATAAGCAAACAATTGAACAAACTCTTTCCCTAAGTTGGACTTGTTTGAATTATAAGTTTAAAGCCAATGGATGAGCCTCTTACCTATTTCATGAAATTCTCGATGAAGATCCCTTGTGACTTGATGCAGTTCCTCAATGCTTGATAAGATTTGCAACCATAACAAGAAAAGGATCAAAATAATATGCGATATAATAATCCAAAAAAACTTAACCTAATGATAAAGGAGATTAGGAATTGAATTTTCCTTAATAAACACTTTAAACAATTATAAACTGTTCATCATTCCAATAAGACAATTCAATGGGGAAAAGCGTTCATTTGTATTAATTAAAGATAAAGAAGAGCCTTACAACCTTCGCCTTCATGCTGTGAGGATCCTCCTAAATGCCTTCATTCTCCTCCTTAGATGATAATCTTTCCAATCTCAAACCAACATAATAAGTTTATCTTATTTGAGTTCTGACCCCCTTAATCCCTCTACCCTCCAGTCATTTTACAGGCCAAGAGGAAGAAGTTTCAAATCCAAAAGAGGAGGGAGAGATCCCCTAATTTAGGGATTATTTTTCCTTGAGGAAAGGGATTAAGATGCATCATATGAGGGTTATAGCTCAAATAGTCATCACCTAGAATATTTCAGTTGGGAAATATTTGACCAATTATGTTGCTAGAATGTACTTTTTATTTTTACTTTCTTTTATTCACCTGCGTGGTCTATAGTGGTAGACATAGCGCAGTTCTGCACTATTATAAGAGTTAATTCCAACGAATGCACGAGAATATCTAGGAAAATCAGCGCAGGTGATACTTGACAAGTTGTGACAACTATTTTTTCCCAAATTTCCCATATTCTTCAAGATATTTTTGGTTGTTTTACTTCTAATGGAGTTCAATCAAACATGTTCACGGATGGTAAAAATACCCATAAACTGATCAAGTGTCATGGTGACAAATTGATGTGTAACATGAATGTTTTGCTTTTCATAACAAGAGTGAATTACTTTTGTAACAAAACATTAGTGTTAATCCTTGCAATCAGAGCAATAATCCATGTAATTTAACTAAATATTATACCATTAAATCTTTGAAATGACAATAGGTGGCGTACAAACTATTGAAAGCATTGAGCACCAAAATGTGTGAGAAAGGACAAGTGTGGAGGGTGGCTATATATGGAAAAATTATGCCAAGATAAATTCTTGCAGAGGTGTGGGAAACTATAGTGACATATATTGATTGCGGTGTAGAGTATTCGTCACCTAGTATTCAAAAAATAATTAAGGCTTTTCATACTATTAACATGTATTTAGTGAATCGATGTGCAATTAGGCAATCACGAGTGCTTAATAACATTTATTCTGATGCATTGTGTAATGATTACTCGTTATAAACCTATCAAGAATATTGTATCCATGCATATTATAAAATAGTCTTTTTGACATTTATTCATAAAATTGATGCGTAATCAACACATTGTTTGCGTGCTTAATAAAATTTACTGCTTGTAAACAAATTGAGAATATGCACAAGGCTTCATAGTCAGTATCCACTATAGTAGATTGAAACGATATGCATACCCCCTCTGTACACTTCTTTCACACATGTCCCCACATGGCAACAAAGTTTTGGAGAAATTTTACATAGCTTCAAGCAACCTTCTGCAACATGGATTATCATATATAAAAAATTAATTAAGACCTAATCTTAGAATTAACAAAAGATTCATTGCCAGTAAATGTACGTCTGTTCAAAATTTATTTGGCGAATCGATATGTAATCAAGACATCGTTCAAGTGCTCGATAACATATTAAAATAATAATTAAGGATTAAACCTATGATTAAAAAAAACTCATTTTCCAGTAAACGTAAGTCTTTTTTACATTTATTTGGTGAATTAACGTGCAATCAAGACATCATTCGAATGCTTAATAACATTTACTATAATGCATTGTGTAATTATTACTGGTGGTAAAAATATCAAGAAGGTCATATCCATCTATATTATTAAATAGTCTTTTTGAAATTTATTTGGTGAATCGACGCATAATTAGGACATCATTTGTGTTCTCAATAATATTTACTGGTTGTAAACAACTCAAGAATGTGTACATGGATTTGCAAAATTTTTTATCATAACAAATTGGAAGGATGTGTGAAAAAGGAATATGTGCAAGAGAACATTTTCCCCCTCATTTACATACCTTCACATACATTACCCCTTTGCACATTTCAACTTCCTGCAGTGCGTATTAACGGATATTAAAAAATTAATTAAGGCTTAATCATATGATTAACAAACATCTTTTCAAATCTTAATGGCAGGTATTATCGAAATCATAAGCATTCATATGAGAGTAATGGTGAAATCATCATATATTTAGAGCTTAAGTGAATGAAATCCTATTGATTTTTGGTAATTCTTCTTGTTTCTTTGGGCTACAAAGTTATCACATTGTTATGTTGTTTATAGTAAGAAGAAATTATAACAAGTTCCTTGTCTAAAGGTTGTCTAGGTTAGAATGAACGAGAGAACACAAGCCAACAAAATATGGACCCTTGTTTAGAATCTAGAAATGAAATGGAGGACGAAGCTTAAGTATTCTTATTTCAACATTGCAAAAAAAAACATGGCACAATATACATTATTGAGTAAACCCATAATATTTATGAGATAAACGGAAAAATTTTAGTACACAGAAAGGAATGAAGCAACAAGTTCAATTGACATCCTTGAGAACTCATATCTTATAGATGTACTCTTTATGGCAAGATAATTTATGGTACTCTTCGTCTTATCTACTTAGTTATTGTCTCGTTAGGAACAAGGACAATGAAGAAGCTGAGAGACATTTGTAATGTAATAAAAAAAGAGGTAATTTATTGTGATTGTAGTTTATTTAATACTTAAAGCTAGCAACTATTAAATGTAATAAATTAGAAAATGGGGTGATAACAACTTCAGAGTTTCTTCCAAGAAGCACATAAATATGTGTAAAGCAAAGGAGTTAATATGAGATTTATGTTTACTAAGGTTGTGTACATATGAACATAGGTTTATGAAGATCGTTTACACTTTTTGGCAAGTGCATGAGTTAGCAGTGAGAAAAAAGCAACTCAATCGAGTTGTTTGAGGGCTTAAAAATTTACCTCATATCTCAAGATGATTCTTAAACAAATCATAAGAGACAAACATGATGACTGGAATATGATCATCCCATTCATGAATGATCTCCAACGTAACTACTGGAAAATGCAGGACAAATTATCGAGTATACAAAGTAGTCAGTGATGTTTATAGGAAAACCTAGATTGATTTGAAGGTATTTTGGATCACATGGAGAAACATGTACACTATGTGTTTCAACCTGCACTGTACTAGTTTTAGGACTAGAGAATCTTGTTCGTTAACTATCTTTGATAGTTAATGGATCTTGGTTGTGTACTGATCCTAAATTTTTTTAGTTCTATTTTCTTTTTTGTTTTTGGACAGTGAAACAATTTTTGGTAATTTGTAATGTTTTTTTGTTAATTAACTATAGTCCAATAAATTTGGTAAGAGTGAGGCTGGTAAGATTTTGTCAAATTATTCTCGACAATGTAATATTTTTTCATAAATGAAAACCCAAGATTCATAAAAACTTGAGACATTTTATATGTTGGAAAAAATTAATGCATATTATGAGTTACATACATGTAACAAAAACATAGAGCCGCAATTTCATCATAATTATATAATTGGAGGAACTTATTACTTGTGCGATGGAAGAATCAAGGCATCTGACTATGTGCGGAGATAAAGTGTCTGCTAAATTTGTTTTACCAATTATAGGATTTGAAGACATAGCCACAAATTTTTTTCGTAAACTCCATGCAATTGAAAACATGCAAAAGAAACATAGCATATGGATGAAAAGCATGATGCGTTTGGAGTAGAGTGTTTGGGAAAGAAGCAGTGCGCAAAGTAAAAATGTATGGAACAAGCATATCAAGAAGGAAATGCCTATAGATGTGTGGAAGTTGGAGTGTGTGTGAAGGAAACATCAGAATAAACATGTAAATATTTGACAAAAATCTAGTCAAAGTAAAACATTAGCTACTAACGAAGCAAGTTATCGAAGTATATGCCATGAAGCACTCAAACGATGTCCTAATTACACCTAAATTAACTGAACAAATGCCGAAAAGACTTACATTTATGGATAAGAGAGCTTTGGTTAATTGTAACATTAAACCTTAATTAATTTTTTAATATGTTCTAGTCTTCGACAAAAGAATTTAATTGAGCTTATGTTATATTTCATCAAAACATTGCCACAGAATGGGAAAACATGTGTATCAAATAACATGAAAATTGTATTTTGCAATTTGAAGAAGAAGTGTGCAGAGGGGGAATCTGTGTCGAGGTGCGGATGTGGGGGAATAAAGGTTCTCTTGCACATACCCATCTTCTTCACATCGTTTAAATCTACTAAGAGTAAATGTTGTTAAGCACTTGAATGATGTCATGATTACACGTCATTTTGCCAAACAAATTCCAAAAGGACTTATATTTACTAGAAAGAGAGCTTTTGTTAACCATATGATTAAAGCCTTAATCATTTTTTAATATGCGGTGATTTCACCGTGAGAGGTTGGTGGAGTTGTTACAAAACGTTAAAATATGTGTATCAAATAATGTGAAAATTAACCATTTTGAAATGTTTGAAAAAAGTGTGCAAAGGGGGAATGTGCACGAAGGTTCGAAAGTAGAGGGATAAAGGTTCTCCTACACATATGTCTCTTCTGTTGATCCCTTATTCTGTACACTAAAAATTTAAGAGTTTTCCATCCTACAAAGTTAAGTTGTGAAACTAGTTTTAAAATGGCAATTTAAAATTAGTTTAAAATTTATGAATTTAGTTAATCGTAGGATTAACCATTTTTTTTTAATATACACTACTTCGCAACACGGGAAGTTAATTGATCTTATGTGACATTTCACTAAAAAGTTTCCGTGGAATGAGAAAATATGTGTCAAATACTATGAAAATTGATGTTTTGGAGCACGTAGAAGAAGTGCAGAGAGGGAGAACCTGTGCAGAGGTATGGATGTGGCAGAATAAGGGTTCTCCTACACATATCCTTCTTCTGCACATCATTTCAATTTGCTACAACAAATACTAACAACAAAGCCCTTTGCACCTTCTTGATTTGTTTAGAATCAGTGAGCATTACACAATGCTTCAGAGTAAATGTTATTAAGCATTCGAACAATGTCCTACTTACACTAGGATTAAGTGTTAATTAGTTTTTAAATATGCGATGATCTGCACCATGTTGTCACTCACTGCATTATGAGTCTTCAGCTAATGAAAGTTGCCAAAGAGAATTGAATTTTGAAGGCATATTCCTGGCCACAAAAAACACTCAAAGCCAAATCGGACCCTCTCCATTGCATAGTGATTGGAACGAGATTTCCAACGGTATATGGAAGTCTGAAAATGGACTTTTGGGTCATTAGATATTACCTGTTAAAGTTTAGAGGTTATTTTTCCTTTAAACGGGAAGAGGAAAAGCATATTAGAGGTCCGGGAGCTCATCGCAATCGCAAATTGGCATTTTTTGAAGTGGAAGTGTGGGAGGGCACATTGAAATTAGCTATCACCGATCACCGATATTGCATATCGGCTATTGGTGGGTGCGAGGTGGAACAATCTCGCATATCTACGATCGGCGGTGGGCAGTCCTGCATCCTGCAATCCTACATTTCGGCATCCTGCAATCCCGCATCTCACAATATCGCAATATCAAATCCCATAATATCGGAAAATCAACGATCAGCGGGCCCGATGGGCCATCCTTTAGGAATTGCGGGGGCGAAATAGGCCAATAGCACAAAATTGCCAAGAATTTTGGCTTGAGTGTTAAAGCGTTGGGGGGGGGGCGATTTTATTTAACAAAGGAATTCACGAAAAACCAAGGGTGGATGGGCCCTTTTCTCTCTCCGCTAGGGGGCCACGTGGCAGAATCCTTTTGTTCCTAAGAATCCATAAAGCATCTGACATCAGCATGACATGGCAGTGCGAAGATGATGCAGTGGTACGGAGGACACATGGCATGCAGATTTGGCTTTTTTAGTGGTCCTATGGGGGAATTTCTGGGTGACACATGCCACCACTCACAAGGTGACACATGGTAGTGATGACGTCACCTATTGCAAATCGATGATCGATGATCGCACAAGGCAAGGTCCCTCCTCCACCAAAGTCCCCTTCGACTTGCGATTGAAATATGGGAAGATCCTCTTGGACGCAATATTTTATGCGTTATATCCCATGAGGATTTCGCATCTAGAATGTTGGCTAGCACTATGAAAAGAGGTGAAGGGGTCTACCTTTCTTGTATTATGATTGTGATGCCTTCAATGGGCTCGACCTCGCAGATCGGTGATTGCAGGGGTCAAGAGGAAGTATCAATGGCAAACATCGGAAATTTCCGAAGTGCGTGATTTCATGTATTAAAGGAAAAAGGCCCTTGGACAGGCTTTTAGAGGTTCTAGCACCTTCGGGCTAAGCACATGGTTCAAGACCCCCTTCATATGGAGAAATTATAGAAAGGGGCTGAAGTAAAGGGGGCCTAAAGGGGATCAAGAATCAAATGTTTCAAAATGTTCTAGTGATAGGGGCCAACACCGAGAAGTCCTCCATATTACACTATAAGCACATCACCAGGAATATCAGGGCGCCGAAAGTGTAGTGCAAGACTTTAAAGTTGTGATGGGTCGGTAGCTGTGGATTTTAAGAAAATAGGTGGTGCATTCAAACTTGACTTGGGATGATCTAGAAAGGCCCATTGTGACACAGAACCAGGGTTGGCGTTGACAGGAGTAAAAAGAAAAGGGATTTGATAGCTCTGGAGGATTTAATTATCTGACATGGTGTCCCATACAAAGGGAAGATGACGTACTGCCCAGGGGTCCTTTGCTCCAGTACCGTGTCATGAAACTAAAGGTGCTCATGTTATAGACATTTTTGTGCCTTACAACATTAAGCATGAAATGTCCATAATCTAAGGGATCCAAAGTCCCTAAACATGTTGTTCCTACCCCTAGAGGAACAAGGCTAACAAACCACAGTAATTCACAGAAGTTCTCCACCAGAAACTGCTCAAAAACAAGTCAATTCAGGATCAATTCAGTGGCTCCACTAGCTGTCTGCGCTGAATGTCAAAGCCAACACTGGCTACCTGCACTAAATGTCAAAGCCAACACTAGCTACCTGCGCTGAGCGAGAGTTGACATGTGGCAAGTTCATTCCATGAGGTGTCAAAACCCAGGAAGCTTCCAGAATCTTCCTCAATGACACTTGCCTCAGTGAATTCGACTAGTGATGAGTAAGAGGTTCCAAATCTCCAAGTGGAAGCAAGAACCTCCAAGTGGAATCAAGAACTGACAGAGGGAGAGGACACTAGTCAGATCTCAAGCTGACTCATCCTCTCTCCAAACATCTATATATGGATCTCTCCTCCATGAGATCTAGAGGCTGGAATTTTGTTATTGCAAAGAATTGCTGTTGGTTTGAGATTGGAATCATTGGGTGCTTAATGCTTTGAAGGGGGTGAAGATAGGAATTCCATTTGCTGGGAAGGAGATGCTGGATTGGAGCCCTCTGGGTTGTATCTCTTCCTGAACCTTGTTATTCATCAATAAAGCTATCTTGGTTTCTCCTATATACTGATGTATTTTTGATGTATGATTGCATTAGTATGTTTAGTTTATTTCTAATCTTGAACTAGTTATGAATATGAATCCATGTCTTGTGTAGTGTTCTCTTCTTGTGATCTTGCAGAAACCTCTTGAAGCTGGGCGAGCGAGAAGGAAAGTAGCTGGGAACTCTCCAAGAGAAGAGAAACCGGATCGAGGGACAAACGGAAGACACCGGTTAGTCCATCCATCTCTATTCATTCTTAATTCATAAAGGAAGAATATTAGAATAGTTGTCTCTGTTTGTTGCTAAGGCACTGTCACACCTTACGTGGATAGGATCGTCCTGCATAGGCATTTTTCCCCACAAGAGCCCACTCTCAATTTTAAAGGATAAATGTTTCAAGCAGTAAACGCTGAAACAAAGGGAGTTGGATGAGCAACACATGAGGCCATACAAAGCGCGAACTGTAACCTGAAGCAAAGACGATCACAGGGATGGGCACGAAGATATTTCATTTACGTTTCCGTTTGATTGATTACATATTTGTTGTCCTGTAATATGCTTCCCTTCAATGAGGAAATTAATTCTGTAATGTTTTTTGGGCCACAAATCCATCCCTAGCCGAGACCACTAGTCAATCTGACAACTGAATCTCAACTGAAGATATTTTGCTGTAATCAATGTTCTACGCTCCCCTCTTTAGATAAATAGGGGAAAGCAACACTTCACAAAGGTTCAGAAATTCTAAAGAAAAAACTACATGCTATTTTCAGACTGTATAACTTTATATTATAGGTCTTTCAAAATATCAAGTAAAAGGTGGTGATTCCCCCTTCAAGTATTACAATATCTTATCCCTCTGTTAAAATCCACTATGTTCATATTTCTTCTCTAAATTCATGCAACCATAGCTGCTAGAAATATTTCAAACTTCCTCACAGATTCATTTGTATCGATATGTTAATTCATGTGCCTGTAAGTTTCTCATAGATTCATTTGTATCGAAATTGTTAATGCATGTACCTATATGGATTATTGAAATTATATCTTTAAATCTATGCTACGTGAATCATAGCATTCAATCCCTCTTTTACCCATTACATCTACCTGTAACTCAAATAAGTATAGAAATTCTTAATGCCTCAAGCTATGTGGGTTAAGTGTAGAATTATTGATGCTTTAAGCTCTATGTGATGAGTTTCTCTTTCTCCTTATCCTCTCTCATTTTCTCTACAAAAGCTTATTAAAATGTAAGTCCTTGAACTACTCATCCTCCACTCTTTTATGCATATATTTCTGTGAACTGCATATGTGAAGAGGTACTAGAAATACATGTCTTATACCTTTGGATGAATGAACCAAACCTTTATCTATATATATATCTAAAATATATGTGAGGTCTACATTTTACTGAGAATCATTTGAGACACTCAAAATATAGATATGCCTAGGCACTGGTCTTGTAAGAAATCCAAGGCTGTCTCTAGGAGCTACAACACACCACGAGAGGTTGATTGATTTTATGTGACATTTTTCTAAAATGTTGTTTTGGAATGTCAAAATATGTATGCCAAAAAAAGGTGAAAATTGGGTTTTTGCAATGTGCAAAGGGGAAATGTATGTGGAGGTACATGGGAGAATAAAGGTTATCACACACATCCACCTCTTTTGTACATCATTTACTCCACACACTAAAATTTTGAAATCTATATTAAAAATTCAAAAATTCAAAAAAACTGAAATTAGTTTTAAAATGCTAATTTTTAGCCTGATGTGAACCAATAGAAAATTAAAGTACTCATGTAGCTTCTTGTTAAAATTTACGTTTTTCAATGTGTGGAAGAAATGCGTCGAAGCAGAATGCATGCATAGATGTAGAATGAGCTCCATTATTCCGCATACTAAAAATTTAAATGTTGTCTACCCTATGGAGTCAAGTTACGAAATTTGTTCACAAGGATAGTTAATCACCCACCCTTATTTCTCATTTGATATACACATAAACCAAATGTTTCATGCCCCAAACTTTAATAAACTAAAACTGCTAATTAATCGATTAACACGTCCTATTATGTGGGGGCAAAGTGTGTGGAAGAACTATGTGGAGGGGGAATGTATGCGGAAGTGCAAAACATCGTAGAAGAAATTTTGTGTTTCTTGCTCCACATACCCATTCTCTCACATAACACTTCTTCCTCACACATATTAAAAACACACTTCATTTAATATTGGATAATAAATGTTCAATTCAAAAATGTGAAATCACTAATGCACTTAGTATTCGGGAAACATGAATACGAAGATTCACTGATTCTATTTTGTTAAAGTTTTTAAATAAATAGGAATAATGGTGCAAAAGAAACATCAAAATAAGCACATAAATATTGAACACAAATATAGTCAAAGTAAAACATCAACTAGTAATGAAACAAGCCAATAGATTAAATTCTATTAAGCACTCGAATAATGTCTTAATTATGCATTGATTTGACAAATAAATGTCAAAAACATTTACATTTACCAATAGGAGAGCTTTAGTTAATTGTAGGACTACGCCCCATGTATTTTTGATTTTGTAACAAAAAAATGTTTTGTATTTTTGTATAAATTGGTTGAGATGCATTTCCCAAATCGAACATCGATCTTGAATTAACACAAGAAATAAAACTTCCCTAAACAAGCTCTAACTAAATGCAATAAAATTAATGTTTAAATGTCAATGTATCATTAATAAATATAAATAAAATCAAAATTAGAATATTACTAAAATAGTACTTAGTCGAATATTATTATAGCATATAGTTGAATATGATTATATGATATGAACTGCAAAAAAAGAACACTTGGTAAGATTTTTCCTTTACTTACTTCTTTTTTAGCTTAACTTTTTATGAAAATTAAATTTGTATTAAATGACACTATTAAAATATTCTCAACACTATATTCATATCAATTTTCAAAGCATGCCAAACACATCAATCATGAAACACAATCCTATGAATTGGACTATCTTGAGTGGGAATTTAAGAAAAATGAATATGTTTTTTAGCAGCCGATATCGAAACTTCTTTTTTGATTGTAGATTAGGCAAATCAATACTAACTAGATTGATGAAAATCAATGGAAAACGAATACATTAAAATAGATAGTAGTCAAATTTCCTTTCATAAATTTGTTGTAAATTCATCATTTACATGACTTATGGAATTCGACGCACTAAATGCAGACCCGCTGGCTCTAAACTAATTCCTAAAAGCTTGGGGAAAGAAATTTGCTTCGTTTTTTTTCAGAAACTGACGCACATTATCGATGTTTGATTTATCATATGTATATTGTATTTTGAATTTCCTTAGTCTTTTTGTAGGCTTGTTAGCTCTGAACTCATTTCTAAAAGCTCTAGGCAAGCAATTTTCTTAGTTTGTTCTGGAACTGACAAGTGTTATCAACGTTTTCTTTATCAAATGTTTATATTTTTTTGAATTCTATAAGTATTGTTAGTGTCATCACCGTCAAAAATATTTTTATAGTGAATTTCCTTTTGAACTTGTTTTTGTTTTAAGCCAAAATTACTTTGAATGGAAAATCTGTCAATATTTTGAAAAACGATTTTGATATTCTTGGCTTTAATAATTTGGTGTTGCACTAGACACTATTGTAGTAGTTCCAAATAATTGGTAAGCCGAAGGGTAGGGGGTGGAGTTGTGTCACTTGATTTCTATTATTTTTTTAAAGAATACTGTAGTTTAGTTGTTACTGTTGCAATACTAACAGTGAGACAAATGACCCAAGGAAGAAATGGCAGAAACATGCAGGAATATTTATATTCAGTCAACGAAGATATATTAATGTTGATGAATAACATGTTGGAACTTTAGCAAAGGGTTGGGCGACTAGAAGATGAACTCGATGCCATAAGAACACAATTAGAAGAGCTCTTGCAAAATATGAATGGAGCGAACAAACCTCCATTCTGGAAGCATAATCAGGAGGAGTGCTAACCTCCAAGAACCATCGTTGATTAATAAAGATATCATTACCAAAATTTTATACTTGCTTAGCCAATTTTGAAATTCAGTATATGCTAAAGGCTATTATTGCAATTTTGTGGAGTCAGTAAAACAAATACTATAGTGAAACATATACTAAAATAGTCCAATAACCTTGCATCACCTATACTTTAATCATATTCATAAGACACAAATTTTTTATATTATGCCAAATTGGATCATTAGGATAATATAAATGTTATCTGTGAAAGTATTTTCTTTCGTTTTCTAATCAAATTGTACAATTGAAAACATAATGAACTTGTTCCTTCCTTTAGGAAAAGTTACATGCTAGCATTAACTTACCTTATTACTTTGTTTAACAAGTCATGTGCAATGGCAAAGTCTATGCAAACATAAACTATTTGCAAAGGAAAAATGTTTCCTAATATTAATATTTTAATAATAATAGGATTTGGAAATTTCATAAATCAATAAAACAACACAAGAAATCACATTGCAAAAAAAAAACACATGACATAGGACAATGAGCTAGCTACAATTTATATAGTGCAAAAGTTAGAGTATACATAATATAAGTAAATAGTATAATACAAAACGTGAAACATAAACAAACAACTTCATTGAAATACATATTTATACAATGTTAATAGCTACATATCAGGTAACCACATAATGTAATCAAATCTTAACCATCCAATAGATCAGAAAAGCTCTCCAATCAAATATTGGACAATGCATGAAGAAATTAAAGTTCCTAAAGTGCTTCATTATTAAGAAGTGAAGCAAGTAAGATGAGTCACAACTCTAACCAAGAAGGGGAAATGGTAAAATCCTTCAAGAAAAAAGTATAAGGTGGAGTTAAGATTAGAAGTACAAAAGTACAGAGGTGCGAAATTGCAGACACTCGCCACCTTATCACCAGTAGCCAATGGTAATCCAGTCTTACTAGTCGTTGGTAACAATGCTATCAACACATTCCATATAACACTTATTGATTTGATGACTCGACAATAATACAGGTTCATGAAGTTGAAAACGCTATACCATCTGTAGAATATCATCATTAGATTGCAAGAAAATGCAACTAAAGAGAACCGTACTATCACTAGATTGCTCGAAAATGAAAACAAAGCAAACTATCATTGTATACGCATAATAACTGTTTGATGGTTTACTATAAATGTGCCATGGATCTCAAAATTGGACAACAAATCCATAACAATTGATTTGTCTGCATAGTATTGCTAATATGAAACTTTTCGTAGGCTAGACAATACTTTTTCTAGTTCCATGCCTCTTAGAACATAATATGTTGTAGTCCTATTGTTTGCAAGTATCATACAATTTAATCGACGGAAATAAACTAAACGACATGTTTCCCTTGAAATGGTACAATAAGCCATAGTTCTAGCAATTGTAATTGGACTACTACATTTTGCACATACAACCTCGAAGGGATTCCTATATGCACTAGTTGTTGTCAGTAGTACTTGCAAGTGCTGCAAAATTGATATACAAAATTGAGAGTTATCAACATGAAATCATTTCTCTCTCTCTCTCTCTCTCTCTCTCTCTCTCTATATATATATATATATTTATATATATATATATATATATATATATATATATATATATATATTTTTCTAGATAGATAGTTTATCGTGCATACTCCACTCGACAGAGAAATCATTTTTCTCAGACTTTACACATTTTTCTGTGATTTCAATGAATATATGAATATCGATTATGAAGTTTAGAAAAGTATTTCTTATTTTTTTAATATATATATATATATATATATATATATATATATATATATTTATATAGTTTATCGTGCATACTCCACTCGACAAAGAAATCATTTTTCTTAGACTTTCCACATTTTTTTTGTGATTTCAATGAACATATGAATGTCGATTGTGAAGTTTAGAAAAGTATTTCTTGTTTTTTAATTATATTTTTTAGCAAGATGAGTGGAAAGACATTTTCTTGCAATTATCTTTGAATTGAAAGAGATATTAGAAGAAGTTTTTCGTGTACTTCAACTTGTCACATATGTAATATCTGTAAAACATACATGTAAATCGTATTAGAGGTGGACGATAAATTTCTATCATTGAAACATTCAAATAAATCTAAGCTTATTATTTATTGCCCTGTCTTGATCGACATTCCTGTCTTTAATTTCTAGTACATATTGCATTTTTTTGCTATGTTGTTGAAATTGCAATGGCACTGATTGTGCTAACTAGAAATACATCTTGACTACAAGACATATTTGCAATTGTCATATTTGGCAAAAAACAGTACTCTTCGAAAACAAGACAAATGTTTTCTACAATGTTAGAGCTACTTAGTGAGACAATTTTCTCACAATCACCACTATCATATTTTTGCTTTGGAATTATTTCAAAATTTCTAATAGAAACACTAGCATTTGCAATAAGTTTTTCCTCATGCTGTTTAATAAATTCTTTTGACACACGTAACTCTATTGTCATTTCTGCCTTCTTATCTGTTAAATCTACACAAAATATTGGTCTTGTATTATTAGCTTTGTCCAAAAAGGTTCAATATATAACTAATACAACACCATGGAAAATGCTTCCTATTATGTTGTTACTGATATTTTCGATTGGTAATGGCACAGGCTAGATCTTTTTTTTCCTATTCGTGAGCATTGAATTGAAATTAATTCTAAAAAAGAAAAATAAATATGATATACAGTTAGCTAAACTTGGACAAAAATACCTTTCTGTATCTGTTTCTTGTTTTTTTCTACTCCTTTTGTCGTGTATCCTGTGATATCTTCTTCTGCAATTGTGCTCATTTCCATCTCTACTTATTTGTCCATGTATTTCGTCATCATGGATAATATTTTTATTTGAGAATGGTTAAAAATATGTCATTTTTTTGTCTATTCACAAATATTGCATTGAAATCACTGCTTAAAAGGACATTATAATTAATATTAAACAAAAAATATGTTATGAAGACAAAACCAGATATCACATAGTCATTGTTAACATATATTCTAATGCCAGGTTCATAATTACTAAATAAGATCTAATTTCTATGCATATAGGTAAAATACTATTTAGATTTTAGTTTTGACAAATTCTAATTTATAATTCCTTGTTACATATATTAAATTGAAAATTGAACAAATGTACAAATGTTTTATGAAAATATTCAAGGTACCTTTTTCCTTGTAGTTCTTTTGGATCTGAATAAGTGATATATGTTTCGTAAAAATTGACAAAACTTCGTTTTTAATTACAGTATATAAAAATTATAACACAATATAATGTAATAATCAAATGATGATAAATAGAATGAAAATGCACCTCTTAAAAAAGTTATCACCGCCTTTAATTGTATCTGTTATATTTGTGTTCTCTTCCCTGCTCCAAAGATATGAATTGGATCAAATATATAGAAATCATTGCTAGTTCATGACAAATAATTTTAAAATGGAGATATTGCACGAGACACAACAAAACAAAAAAAATAGAGACTAAGCAAAAAAAGTTACAACCTATACAAATATAAATTGAAGATATCAGTACCAATATAACAACACACATTTTCCATGGGGATGTGTCCGTTACATATTGAACTTTTTGGACAAAGAAAATAATGAAAGAATGCTACTCTATGAAGATTTCATAAATAACAACACTGTAATGACATTAGCATTGATTGTGCTTACACAGTTTACCAAACAACATGAGGAAAACAATTATTGGACATGCTCGAGTTTCTATTACAACTTTTGAAATAATTCCAAAGAACAAGTACGACTCTATTGAATATCATAAAACAATATTATCAACTAATTCCCACATCGTAGAAAACATTCTTCCTGTTTACACATGATTTTCCCCAAATACATTTATTGCAAAAATGTTGTATAATCCAGATTCATTTCTAGTTTCCCATTCAATGCAATTTCTACTTCAACAACATAGACATGAATGTAACATGCACTAGAAATCAAATATGCCAATGCCGATGAGGACAAGACAATAGTAAGCATACAACATATTACTGCTCATAATGATAAAAAATATGGTTAAAAACAAAAACATCCGTAGCAAGGAAAACAAATAGGACAATCACAACACTTTCATGCTAAACATTGCATAATGCAACCAACCGAATGAACACATTATAACCTAGACAAGTAAACATTCACCTCAGACATTTTAAAAGATGATGACCTAGGAAAGAATTCCCAAGGGCAACTTTTGTAATGAGCCCCTCCCTCCCCCGAGACTAAAAGTAATTTACATCTCTTATCAATTAGCATCTCATAGCAAAATTTCTGAATTCATAGTACGAAAAAAATTCAGACCTAACTGCTTCACAACGATAATGTATATTGTATAAATGCTTTAAGTACTAAAATATTATCCACTTTTTGAGCTGTAAACCTCATTACTATATGGCTGTAACATATATTGTGTAAATTCTTTAAGAACTTGTATATAGAAGGAAGGACACATCACTTATCGAACAAAAATGCTACATGTTTTGGACCTACATTCAGAATGGGCTTGTTTGCCATGCTGCAAATAATCTACATAATACACAATCATACATCTTCCAGAGAAAATATATCATGTCATGCAACTACCATAACGACCACTGTACATTTTGGAGAACAAATATTTTTGTAACGAGCTCCCCTAAAAAGTAATTGAACATGTGTTGGCAACGTGCATGGTAAAAATGCATGATAAACACTGACTAATGCATCTATGGACAAAATAACTAGAAGTAGTGTTTATAATTGTCACTCTACTTTTTAAAATTTTAAAATATGTATTAGATACTAACTAATGATGATATGCTATTCATGATATCTTATTTTGAACACTTTGCCAATGCACCCACAGACAAAATAAATAGAATTAGTTGTTAGAATCGTAACATTACCTTTTAAAATTTCAAGATATGTTTTAAATATTAACCAATGACAATATGTTATTCATTATATATTAATTATTTATTCTTGATATGAAGTAGATACTAACTAATAATAACACAATAATAATGTAGTAGATACTAACTAATAATAACACGATATATACGTAAAACAAACTTTTCATGCCCCAAACTTTAATAAATTAAAACTACTAATTAATTGATTAATTTGTAGTGTTGTGTGGGAGGGAGGTGTGTGAAAGAGGAATGTATGCGAAGGTACAAACATTGTGGATGAAAGTTTCTGTTCCTTGTTTCAGACACCCGTTCTCCCAAAAAAGACACTTCATTGAATATTGGATAATAACTATTCAATTGAAAAAAATGAAATCGCAAATGCACTTAGTATTCAGAAAAGTCAACTAAAACGAGCCCACATAAACATAGTAGTGGGGACAGTTAATCGCCCACCCTTATTTCACACCTGATATACACATAACCCAAACTTTAATAAGACAAAACCTCTAATTAATTGATTAACATGTAGTATGCAATAATGTATGAGGAGGAACGAAACATTATGGAAGAAAGTTTATGTTCCTTACTCCGCACAACCATTCTCCCGCACACCACTTCTTCCTCACACACATTAATAAGCCAAAAATGCTAATTAATTGATTAATATGTAGTGTTATGCGGGAGGGAGGTTTGAAAAAAAAGTGTGCAGAGGGGGACTATATGCAGAGGTACAAACATTGTGGACGAATTTTTTTTCCTTGTTCTGGACACTTGTTTTCCCCCACAACACTTCTTCCCCATATGCATTAAAATGACTCTTCATTTAATATTGGATAATAATTATTTAATTGACAAATGTGAAATCACAAATGCACTTAGTATTCAAGAAGCTCAAATAAAATAAACCCCACGTCCACATAGTAGTGGGGATAGTTAATTTCCCACTTTTCATGTCTCAAACTTTAATAAGCCAAAACCTTTGATTATTTCATTAATATGTAGTGTGCTGAAATGTATGCAGAGGTACGAAAATTGCGAAAGAAAGTTTTTGTTCCTTGCTCCGCACACACGTTCTCGCACAACACTTCTTCCTCACATGTATTAAAAAAACACTTCATTTAATATTGGATAATAAGTATTTAATTCATAAATGTTAGATAAAAAATGCACATAGTATTCAGTAACCACGAATACCAAGATTCATTTTCTCTACTTTGACACATTTTTTAAACAATCAGAGCCATCAAACATAGTTTTGAAAACCACACATTGGATCATTGACAAAGCAATTTTACCACAATTCATTTGCATCCCGATATCATATAAAACAAGCCAATGCCGACATAGTTGTGGTGACATTGAATCACCCATCGTTATATCGCACTTGATATACACTTAAACCAAAATTTTCATACCCCAAACTTTAATAAGCCAAAAATACTAATTAATTGATTAATATATACTGCATGAGGGAGGTGTGCAGAAAAATATGCAAAAGGAGAACGCATGTGGAAGTACGAAATAGTTTAGAAGAAATTTTTTGTTCCTTGCTCCACATAGTTGTTCCCCCGCACCACACTTATTCCTCACACGCATTAAAAAGACACTTCTAATATTGGAAAATAATTATTTAATTCACAAATGGACATAGTATTCGAGAACTGTGAATACCAAGGTTCGTTGTTTCTATTTTGATACAAAACTTAAATGATAAAAAACCTTCAAATATAATTTTGCAAACCGCATATCAGATCATCGACAAAGTAGTGTTGCTACAAGTCCTTTGCATCCTAATATAAAACAAAACGAGTTTAATCGCCCACCCTTATTTTGCACTCGATACACACATAAACCAAACTTTTCATGTCCCAAACTTTAATAAGCCAAAACCACTAATTAATTGATTAATATGTAGTGTTGAGAGGTATCCAGAAGAAGTGTGTAAATGAAAAATGTATGCAGAGGTCAATGCGAATGAAAGTTTTTATCGCTTGTTATACACACCCGTTATCTTGTACAACACTTCTTTCTGACACAGTAAAAAGATAATTCATCTAACATTGGATATTAAGTTTTTTCTTAAAGTTAAAATAATTTCGTGTCTATGGAAGAAAGTTCCGTGTGCATCCCCATTTTCCTGCACATACCCCTTCTTCCACGCATCCTTTATTCCACATAGCTTAAAATGACAAAAAAATTTATAATGAAATAGGAGGTAAATGCACTAGGATTCCCTATGTCAGTGTTAGTGTGAATGGCAGTGTCAAAGCACTCACCAATGGAATTCCCCCCAGCTTACATAAAGGACCAATGAAATTCCCCTTAGCTTACATAAAGGACCCACTCAGAGCACTTTGTCAGTGTCAGAACACTCACCAACATAATGACCATTTACAAAATTATTTAAATTATTTTAGTTTCCATTTTAAAATGATTTGTCATACACTGCCAATGCTGAAATTAAATCACCTTCCATGAGTGAAATTATGTCACATCAAAGGCGCCTGGAGCCAATAAAAAATTATAAATAAGATTTTCAAAAATTAAAAAAATATTTTTAGATTTAAAAAATGCAAATATTTAGTGTTTTCCCAAAACTTTAAAAAATGTTATTCAAAAAACACAAAAACTCAGTGACTAAATGAAAGTCAAGAGACTTTGACCATGAAACAAGTACTATACTCCATGGAGAGATAAAGATTAATAAGGTAGTACTTATAGCTGAATTGATACACACTTGATCATTAAAATATATAGTAATGCAATTCGAATGCGTATAGGACAAACAATCATTATATATGGGACCAATAATGATTATACAATGTCACAAAATCTTAGATGATATTTTAGATATGAAATCCATGACTATTTTAACCCATGATATAGCTAAAATTAAATGACTCACAAAAATTGCCTGGAAAATCTGTGCAGAAAAGGGTGAAAAGGTCACTTCGTTAAATCACTGCATGCATTTAAACACGTACTGAAATTTCATACACGTGAAGATGAAATAATAGAGTAAATGCTTGGCAAGATTTGATACGCACTACGTTAAGCTTCTGGGTTGTAAAGTCATAGAAAAGAAATCAATGATGTATAAAGTTTGTCGTCGGTTCATGATAGAAGGCATATCCATTGTTTAGATTTTTATGGTCAATAAGTACAGTTCTGCAAAAAAACCCCGTCTGTGCCTTAAAAAGTCACAAGTTGGTGACGTTTTAGGTGGTAGGAATCATGGTGATTTATCGCGAGACAGTAGAGCAAAAATGGGTCACGTAATTTTGTTTAGTTTCCCTGCAAAACTCTGAATTACATTTCAAAGGGCATGTTTGGATGATTCCTGTTTATAGATATCCCTAGGGCATGGCCTACGTTACCATGACCTGTATCCCACAACATCTTTCCCTTTGGTAAAATTACTCATCCCTTCTTTTGTTTCGACATACATTTTTAACGATATGACAACTGGGCGCAATTGGATTCTGTACTTGGTATCAAATCCAACTGCTTTGATGGTAACACAACACAATATTCTGGGTTTCTGGGTTTCCTTCCATCTGCATCCTTACTCGATTCGTCTAAGCTTAGTGACAACGCCCTTTCCGTCCATGATAGTTTATACTTGAAAAAAAGAGTATGCAACTTGACCATTTGTGCGGTTTTCCTCATTGTATGCATTAAATAATTCTACAGAATTGTAACCAGAGCGCTTCAATACTTGGTTTGATCAGCTGGGATCCAATAATTCTGATGTGTAAAGCTGCTGCTCCATGCAAATACTGGTTGACCTAGCTACATCACCACTCATGAATCCTTTTTTTTTTCCCATTATTTTCCATGGATAATACTCACTGTCACTCATTGATCACTTTAAGGTCTATAAAATGGCCTAGAGAGTTTGAGTTCTTCACCATTATGTTGGGGATTTTTCTGGTAAAATCCTAAAAACAAACAAATAAAACTGAACACAGAGCAATGCTTTGTTTCTGCCACAGGATCTTTTGCACATGGAAGCCAAATAAAAGTTTCTGAGCAAAGCAGAGTTTTTCTTCACCCAAAAAAAATTTCATTCATCAATATGACTGCCTTTTACAAAAAAAGGTCTTCCTCTTAACAGAGGGATTACAAAACTGCTGTTACACAAAGGTCTTCCTCACATAGAGGGATTCACCAACATTTCTGTTACAAAAACATATTCCTCACATAGAGGGATTCACCAACATTGCTTCAGATGCAGTTCCACAAAAAATCAAAAGAGTCTTCCTCTTAACAGAGGGATTCACCTGAGACTGTGCTGAAGAGCACCTTCCTCTTGACAAAGGGATTCACCAGTCTATGCTTAAAAAGCATCTTCCTCTTGACAGAGGGATTCACCACACTATGCTGAAAAGCATCTTCCTCTTGACAGAGGGATTCACCATGACACTATGCTGAAAAACACCTTCCTCTTTAACAGAGGGATTCTCCAAAAATACATTTCAACCAACAAGAATTTACTCTGTCTCCTCCTGAGATTTTACACTGCTGTGTGTAAAAATCTCATTTACATTTACTGCTATAAAAACAGAGTTTTACATATGCTGCTGTAATAAAAATATTTACTTACATTTACTGCTGTAAAGAACTTTTACATATACTCCTGTAAAAAGAACTTTTACATTACATTCACTGTGAGGTGAAAAACCATTTCTTTACTCACACCATTTACACTGCTGTGTAATACAATTCTTCATCCGCTCGCAGCTTGCTTCCCTTCGTTTGAGCAACCAGCCACAATACATTTCAACCTCTCTCCTTTATGTTTCGCACTGCTGTGCGTTATACTCTCCTTGCATCACTCAATCTTCATCTTCGTTCCCTTTTTCATTCACACCTTGCACTGCTGTGCAAAAACTAAAATTTCTTTTATGAAAGTCAACCCAAATCTATGCACTGCTGTGCATCTCCCTTCATTTTTTTTACTGCCGCAAGGCTTTTCGTTTCATTCATCCCATGTGCAATGAACATCAAAACATTACTTCCGCGAGCCCCCTCTTTCATTCCATTACACACACACCTCATATGCGAATGAGCACAACCAAAACATATATCAAAAGCATTTAAAAAATAGGGCGTTGACTTGCCCATACCATTCTTTAATTGGCCATGCTTCCGTGCAAACAAGACTTAAAAACATTTACCAACTTTTACCTACAATTTACGGAACATCATAAATCTCATTCATTCCTTCACGAGGGTGGTCAGGCAATAAGGTTCAGGCAGGTTGAAGAAATCCATGTGCGTTGACCAGATCAGACGCATTTCGCACACCAAAATCACACAAGCCAAACGATGTTTACCGCCCGGGGAATGGGCAGTTTTGGGTTCGTACTATGGACGTGTGGCTGGAGCTGATTGTTTCAGAGGCCCCCAGGGAAAAACAACCTTTGGCAAAAGGCGGTGCGATATGAGGCAGTGGTTTTATGGAGCTGTTTTCCTGCTGCACGGGCAACTGACTGTGCTGCCATCGCTTTCCAACTGTCGGTGTCCACCAATGCTGCACGCAGTTGGAATTAATATTTTAACACTCCCCTTTAATTTCAACTGCTGGGCGTTCAGACATACCCAAACACTTCCTCAAGAATTCATAACTTTTCTGCCTATTCGTATTAGCATTCCTTTCATCGCTTTCACTGCTTTGCTTAGGCACTCCAATCATGTAATATCCTCTTTCTTTTTTCCTCCGGCAAGATTTCCAATCTTTGCATCTCCAAGCTATCCTGCAATCCTTTTCTTTTCTGCTCTTATGGCAGATTTAATTCCATATCTCTCCCCTATAAGAAAATAACTCAACAAAGTTACAAATATTACAGGCTCCCCTTAACTGTATGCATCATCTTCTTTCAGCAAAGTTTTCTCAAAAGAAACTTAGATCGATTGGGGAGCTCAAGGGGCTTTCAGAATGTATTTCCTTCCTTCTCCATACTTGTGTAACTTTCTTCTTTTGCATGGTCTAGCTTGTGTAAGAGTCCATGTTAAGTTACAATCACATGCCATATGCCCAATGTTATGACACTTGAAACATTCTACATTGTTCATGAATAAGGTTTCATGATTTCTTCCTGTAAAATTGTTTCTTGGAGGTTGTCGGAGACCATAACATCTATCTCTATGAAATGCTCTACAGTCTTTTGCCATATGACCAAAGTTTGAGCAAGAATAACAATAACCAAAAAATGAACTTTGGTACCTTGGAGATGGAGGTTTCCTTGATGTGCTTCTGAAGCTTTTCTGCCTTGTGATCCCTTGATGAGAACCATTGCCTCTTACCTCTTTGACATCAGCTACATTTATTCTTGGAGCTGGTTTTCTACTTGAAGTAGGATTTCTTCTATTGTAGCCTTGATCTTTCTCCTTGTCTTTGCTGAAACTAGGAGCATCACAATTTCTTTCTGGCTTCTTCACATCTCCTTTGCTTAAAGCATTTTCATTCTTGTTTGAGGGTTCACCTACATACCCAAGTCTCGATTTATCAGATGGAGATCTGTGATAGCTGAGCATGTCATCCAAGGCTTGAGAGCTCTTCATGATTTTTTTCATCCCTTCAACCTTTTTCCTGAGGAGAACAATCTCTTCTTCCAATCTTTCACACTCATTATTTTTCTTTGTAAGTTGTTCCTCAGTTTCTTCCTTGCTACGAGTAGCTTCAGCTGCTACTATTTTAAGGGAGATAATATCTGACTTCATTTTGGAGATTTCTGCTTCACTGCTCTCCATTTTATTTTCAGCTCCTTGTGCCTGCTTCCTGACTTCTTGTAATTCAGACTTAAGGGAGGAAACCTCTACCTTGTATTGTCCAATCTCTTCTACAAGCTTGTTCACTCTCTTGTTCCTTTGTTCAAGTTGACTTGACAAGGCGTCTTCCTGCCTCTTTGCTCTATTCAACTGATTTGTCATGAATATGACTTCTTCATGATGTTTCCTCTCGCTTTCATCAAGTTCTTTCTTAAGCTTGGCGAGCTCTTCATCCCTTTCTTTTACTTGAAGCTTGATAAGGTCAACTTTCTCATTTTCAGCTTCAAGTGCAAAGGAGTGTTAAGAAACAAATAGACCTGAATGCAGTGGATGTAACGGTTAAGAAACAAGTAGACCTGAATGCAGTGGATGTAACGGTTCAGAAAATAGAAGTTGAGAAATCAAGTTTTGCCATAGTAATATCAGTAGATCCGACCATTGCAGATCTGGGTTAAAGTATATTGAGTCTGGTTTCGAAGATAGGGGGTCTAAGATGCATTTAATTCTGCATGAACGCGCTTCCATGATTGGATTTGAATAATTCAAATCCAAAAAATATACACAACGCATGCAGAGTGGTTGTTGGTCGTCCTTCACGAGGGATACCCCTTTTCGCCACTTATCACATTTACTGAGATTGCAGTAAAAGTGAATGGAGGCTAAGCCTCCTTCCACTATGTCGTGTATTTTTAATTGACAAGATGTATAAAATTTCAATGTCGTGGCAATTTGAGACCATGGTCTACCTCTATTCTATTACCTGAATGATGATTTACTGCTTCTGAAATAAAACCGCATAAGAGCAGTAGAAAATAATTTTAAAATATCACACCATCATTGTCAAATTACATTCTATATTTTTAACAAATTTAACAGCTACTATGGCAACAACTATCCTAAAACGTAGAAAGGACTTTGCACCAGAAAGATTACGACACGACATATATTTCACAGTATTAAATTAATCGTATCCGTGGGTGGTAAAGGTGACAGGACTGAAAGTGGACTGCAGACTGAAGTGGCAGGACTGAAGGAGCACATTAGGCAGTGAGAAATATATGGGGATACACATGGGGCAGGCGAGAAGCAACTTTTAGGATAATGCGTAAATTTTCAATTCATGTGTATCATATGTTTGGCAGTTTTCATGTATAAGCCACTTTTAGTATAATGACATAATTTTCAATTCTTGTGTATCGTATGTTTGGCCATTTACATGTGTCTAAGATATTTTCGAAGGGCTTTGAAGCATTTCTGCTTCTTGGTTTGACAAGATATCTAAAATAATTTTTAAATTAATAATAATTTTTAATGAACCAATTAATATATATTTCATTCACTTTTTATAATTTTTATTTTTATATTTTTCTTAATTAAAATTAATAAAATTTAAAATTGAAAAATATTTTTTCACAATTTTTTTTTTTAATTTAAATGGTCGTTATTATTTTTTTATATATATATATATATACTATTTTGAAAATATAATTTAAAAAAAAAAAAATGGTTTTAAAGAATGATGGTTGTAATTTTTTTCCAATAGGGTTATTTTTAGTGGATATAAAAAATAAAACAGTTTATTTTAGTTTTTAGTCGGAATTTGGTGATAGAACCTTCTAATAATTGGACTACTCTTAATATATGTTAGACTACTCTTAAAACAATTATCATATTTGAAGTGAGCTTGACTGACTTGTTGTTTTACCAAGATATTTGATCGTACCTTATTTTTTTTGTTTTCTTGTTTTTTTTCGAGGAAAAATTGTAATTTTATTAATGAAAACAAAATTACAGGTTATAGATGCCTGTAAAGCATTCATCAAGTCAATCAAGACTCGTGATCACAGAGCTAAAATAATAAAGTTTAGAGAAACATGTTACTCTTTCCTCCATTTCTTCTTTTCTACTTACTTCCATTCTCCTTGAGATGGAATGGTTGTTACAAGAACTAGCTGTTTCTCCTCATCCAATTTCAGAACTTCCTTATATGAGTGTGAGCTATCTGAAACATGTTTTCATTTGTATCCTCCCTGTTCCTTAGACTCTGGTCTTCCTTCCTTCTACACTAAGGGTGAGAAGTTTGCTGTCTTTTAAAATATTAGAAAATAATTTTAAAATATCATAGCATCATTGTCAAATTACAACTTTTAACAAATTTAACACCTACAATGTCAACATCTACGCTAAAACGTAGAAAGGACATTGCTTCAGAAAGATAAAGAGACTACATATATTTCACAAAATATTAAAATAATGGTATCCTTGGGTGGTAAAGGTGACAGGAGTGAAGTGGCAGGCAGAGAGGTATTTAGTAGTGGAGCACATTAGGCAGTGATATATATATATGGGGATACATATGGGGCAGACGAGAAGCCACTTTTAGAATAATGCGTAAATTTTCAATTTATGTGTATCATCATATGTTTGGCAGTTTTCATGTGTAAGCCACTTTTAGAATAATGAGATAATTTCGAAGAAAAAAAGGAAGTATATCCGTAAAAGACAAGAGAATCCTCTAAGGTAGCTCCTATGAAATTCTGGAGGCAAATTCTAACTAGGAAAACTAAAGATAATAATAAAATTGCTTTACACGATTGGAATTCCTATCTTAAAAAGCTTTATGAATCTCCAAATGTCATGCATAATTTTGAAGCCTTGCTCACAATGAAATATTTTTTCTCATTAGAAGACATTGATTTTGGGCTTAAATGCTTGGAAAATGGGAAAGCTAATGACATTGAAGGTTACTAGACGGAAATCTTAAAAATTGGAGGTCCTGTCCTCATCCCCCACATCCACAAGCTTTTCAATCAAGCAGTCAAGCAAGGGTTCCCTAAACCTTGGACTCAGAGCCTCATTATCCCTATTTTTAAAAGTAGGGATACAAATAACCCCTCAAATTATCAGACAATTATGATCAACCCTCTCTTAGCCAAGTTATATGGTATTATTTTGGAAAAGAATTTGAGCATATGGCTTGAAAGTGAAGGTAAGTGGGCTAAAGGCCAAGTGGGTTTTAGAAGGCAACACTCAACAACGAAACACATTGTTACACTTAGGATCATCGTGGAGGAATGCCACAATGATAAATCCAATATGTTTTGTTGCTTTGTGGACTTTAGAAAGACTTTCGATATGATTCCTAGAAACAACCTATGGAATAGATTAGAAGAGTTAAAGATTCCTTTTGAGTTGAGAGCTGCTGCTATAAGGTTATACGATAATGTAATTGCCAAGTTAAAGAGAAATGAGGGGTGGTCGAAAGATATTAAGTGTGATATCAGAGTTAAACAAGGTTGCCCCCTCTCCCCTATCCTATTTGGCATTTACATCGACAAGCTAGAAGGTTGTTTAGAGGAAGCAGGTTGTGCTGGCACGATCTTAGCTAGGATAATCATCATCCTTCTTCTCTATGCTGACGATATTGTTCTTCTCGCAAGGTGCCTATCTGATCTTGATAAGAAACTTAGACTTCTTAAGGATTTCTGCTCTACCATGGGTATGACTGTTAACACTGACAAAACAAAAGTTATGATTATCAAATCCAAGGACACTTACTCTAATTTTATGTATGACAATAGTAACTTGGAGGAAGTGTCTTATTACAAGTACCTAGTAATTGATATTCATCACAAGCTCAACTGGAACTATAGCATTGAGAAAAGGATTAATGGGGGGTGGAAAGCTTATTTTGGTCTTGAAAATAATTGTAAATGGACAAACCTCGTAATGTGGGATAGAAAGAAGTTCCTCTTTGACACTTTAGTCACTCCTGTTATCTTATATGGATGTGAGGTTTGGGGTTGCAGCATATCTAGAGAATCCCGGAGAAAGATTGAGAAAATCCAGAAGTGTTTTATAACGTATAACATCAAAATTAAAAGCAATACACCATATCCTATTCTCCTTATAGAAGTGGGTCTTTCCCCTATCGAGAGCCTAGATATGACTATGCTTCTGTTGTACAAGCACAAACTCAATAACATAGGAGACCATAGACTTCCTAAGCTAGCTTTAAATTCTAGCCAAAACCACCTAAGGCTCAAACGAGGTTGGTATAAAGACACCAGGGCCTGGTTAAACCACTGGGAGATCGATGAGAATGTTGCATTGCAAAAAATTAATAACATTAAAAATATTGTTTCTTATAAGTTCAAATAAAAAAGTGGTGTGATAAATATTTAGTAGCTAAAAGAAAATTAAGATATTGTAAGGAGGTCATCAACCCCACCCTAGAAGATCAAAATTATCTCTCAGTTTTAAGTAGCTCAAAGAAGAAAATTGATATAACCAAGATGAGAACGAACTCTAATGAGCTCCATAGTGAAACGGGCCATTGGGCAGTTCCCTAAAACACCATGGATAGAAAGGATCTACCATCTCTGTGAGAATGTGAACTTCGAGGATGAAAATCACTTCCTCTTACAGTGCCCCGCATACAACCACATTAGATCTCACTTTCATAAGCTTTGTTGCAATAATGACCTTCCTAGCCTTTTACGATGTCAAAATTATAGTGAGCTTGGGAGGCTTCTCTCCAAGATTTTTGAGAATAAGAATAAAATCTTAAATCAAACTAAATAACTCGTTTTCTTTAGGTTTGATAGACCAAAGTTTGGTCTCAGTGGACGTTAACCATCATCATCATCATCATCTTATAAACACATTTATAAAGCTAGTATTATAAAAACACTAATGATTTATAGAAAACTATTATTCATTGAATTGTAAAAACCTAACATTATAAATCATTGTAAACTTGAATTATTAAAACCTAGGCCACAACCATATAGGGTTTGCATAATTTCTGCCTCTAGGGTTTACAATGTTCCCATGAATATTTATTCACGAATGTCACACATTCAAGACACAGTGAACTAATGTCACACATTCAAAACATAGTGAATTAAAGTTGTAATTTAAAGATTATTGATAATATATATATATTTATTTGGAGAAACAAAAATGTAAAATAAATAATTACTTGCACAATGAAAAAGGTTGACTAAGCACAAAGTTATTCATCACTCTTAACAATATTCATGCCATCCGAACTGCAAAGATATCATCGCCACAGAAGTCTTTGAATTTTCAATTAGCTCCTCACCACATAAGGCTTTTATTTCTCAATTAGCTGTACCTCCATTTCTAATCAAATAAAAACCCTACCAAACACCTAACCCTTCCCTTTTCTATCTATAAATTTCCAATGCACAACAAGGATTTGAGCTTTTCATCTCCTACTATTTGTACCAACTTTGACTACACCTGAGGTTTCATGAGTCACATGGTCAACACACATATTTATATTCATCCATGGTGTTGACCTAACTTAGGATGGTATAACTATTCTATTTTTTGTTTTTTTTTTTTTTTACTTTTTTTTTTTGCTTGGAATACCAAGATATAAATTTAAAAATATTATGGCTTTTTGTTATTTAAAATTTCTTTTCAATCCATAGAATCCATTTAGGCCCATAGAAAACCTAAAACACTTGCATCATGATTCAACAACTCAAACTTGTAATTCCAATAATTGTAGGCCTAATTTCAAACAAAAATTAACTAAATCCAAATTTAAAAACATTTACATGCTATTTCCAGATTAATCATTAAAACCTTAACTCCGACTATGACACGACGTCAGTCAAAATAAAAAAATAAAAATAAAATTAACATATACCAGTAAATTTATTACAATGGAAGTACAAATTGTCATTAACATCACAATGGAAACTCTTACAAGAAAGGAACATTGGTGGTGAATTCCAATGAGAAGGATTTTACCTATTGTCAAATCAATATACATATCCATGATCAAGACTGTTCGTTGTGAATTTACTATTATTAACATTTTAATGAAATTTATGCAGAAATATGGTGATAGAATTGCAACTACTCAAGAAATTTAATCTAAATTAAGAGATTCAATTCTATTCTACTGCTCTGCGGAAACTAATTCACAATTTAGAGAAACATGCACAAACATGAATCATCAAGTACACATATGTTTCTAGGGGAAAGCAATTGATAAAAAACCCTTAATCCCATTTGCATTAATCAAGTGAAATGATAAACAATTACAATTGTGATCTCTTGCTCTGAGGAAAAACTGCAAGAGTAAACTTGTTCTCACTCTTCCTGCACTCGTGATGCCCGCAATCACGTTGCCTGCACTTGCTCCTATTTCCTTGCGCAATTCCTGAGGAAATAGACTCTTATTCTTTAGGAATTTCCTCCAAATTGATTGTGCAATTCCCAAGGATTGATCACTTGACCAATACTCTAAAATGTACACTCAATCTGGTATATAATTAATTGTAGCTGGTTGATCAATTAGCTAGATGATCACTGAGTTAGACTACTGTCCCACTACAAACCTCAACTTCCACTAGTTCTATCAACAGTTGGAACTAGTTTAACTGAATACAACTGATATAACTGACCTTGATTGCTACAAATTATCAATCACACATGCTTAACTGAAGTCCAAGCCCTCTAACTCAAATTTACTAAGCTAACTGAGTGACAAGAGCCATGTTACCTTAGTTAACTGCCTCCAAGTTGTCTGCTTATGTGGAAATTCAAATTTTCTCAGTTTGAGCAAGGAAAAAGCAAATTGAGACTTTCTTGCTACACTTATCAACACTCCCTCTTAGCAAGAATGGGTTTATCAACCACCCCTATACTTCACCTGTGGAATTCAAACTTCCCTCTTGACAAAGTCTTTGTCAATATGTCAACATTTTGTTCCTCTACTGGAATGTATTGTAGCAAAAGCTCTCACAGTTGCTGCTTCTATTGCAACAACTATAACTGAGAAGCATAAAAAACAAAAAACATTGAATCAACTATGTCTGCAACTATCTACTCGGAAAATTGTGCTATTGCTGACTCTTCTATTGAGCTTCCTATTCTACTGTCAACACTCCTTTGCACTCGTCAATATCTGACTAACACTAATCCTCCTGCTACTGAATATTGTGGGCCCCTATAGCAATGTAATGATGCATGAGTAGGACATCTGAATGGACCCTGCCCAAATTTCTGCAACTTTGGGACTAAGGTTCTACATCACTCCACCTCACTCCTAGAGGTATAGCTGAAATTGCTCCATCTTTCAACTTGTCTCGAACTCTCCCTCTACTGGAAGTCTATGGATGGTCCTCCTCATCATCATCCTGTTGGTCAACCTAACTACCAACTTGTTGAGGCTCCATTTTGTGAGGTCGATCCTACTCCTTCTCAACCACCACATCTCTAATCTCTACCTTGCTCCTCAAGGATACACATTCTCCCACCTCAAGTTTGTACATGTTCTTCACATGAACCCTAATTTTCTTCACCTTCCAGTGGCTATGCATCTTAGGAATTATTTCCCTTTTCTAAATATCACATCATAACCATAGTCTTCCAAAACTACTACAGAGATGAGATTCTTCTTTAGGCCTAGAAAAAACATCACATATTTGAGGCAAATAGGGGATCTCAACTCCCTCTTAAAGGTTATTGTACCAATCCCGATAACATTGTACCTTCTATCTTCCTTAAGCTTGATATGGATCTAGAGATCTTTCTCCTCCATGTCACTAAAAAACTCTCTACACCTTGTCATGTGGAACGAGGCACCTGATTCCAAGTACTGCACACTCCCCATCATCACGCTAGCCATGCATGTGATAAGGGTGAAGTATAACTCAAATTGTGAAGCCAAAACATCACTTGTTGATCCTCCTGAGTTCTTCTTGCCAGACTTTTGTGTGGACACTTTGTAGCATAGTTCCTGAATTCATGACAATTGAAGCATTTGATTTAGGATAAGTCTTTCTTCTTTCTCCCTTGGATGGATTCTGGTTTGGTTTGAGAATTCTTCCATTTTCCCTTCTTTCCCTTTGCTATTTCATTAGGTGTTTCCACAACAACACTCATTTTCTCAGTTAGCAATAGCATCTCACTTTTCTTGGATGTTGAATTCCTTCTTATTTTTAGATCTTGGTAATTATTGCCTTATGATCAATAATGACACACTTGAAAAAATTTCAACCTTAATTTCATTTTTACGATTGAGAAAACATTATTAGATTGATATAGGATATATGAGATATTGCTTGGTGTCTAATTACAATTGAGCGACCTAATATATATACATAGTCCATGTGTCTTTTCATTAATATAAACGTCTTTTCAATAAGACATGTATTTTTAACTAATTATTGATTATTTCTATTTATATATTATATTGTATATAAATATATGTTGTGTTATATAATATAATATATATTATACGTTGTTATATAGAAGGGGATACCTTCCGCTACTATATAAAACATCAACACTCCCTCTTAGTGAGGGAGGAATTTTTCCATGATGTTCTTCTCTACTTGTCCCAATCACACCCAACCACTTCACATGGTATCGATAGGACTACCACCATAGTCTCAAGACTACGTTACAAGTATTTGATGTTTCTCCTCGCCTAGTAGTCCCAATCACACCTAGCCACTTCACATGGTGTAGAAAAGACTTGTACCATGCTACTCATTACTCCAACAGTCACTTCACATGATTGATTTAGGAAACCCTTAGCTAGAGGGAGAGTATCTGCCTATTGTAGGAAAAGCATCACAACTCCCTCTCAACAAGGGTGGGAATTCTGCATCACACCAAGGTTGTCTATGAAGTATTAAAACTTCACTTTAGACAAAGGCTTATTGAGAATGTTTGTTGTCTGCTCATCTGTGGATATGTACCAGAGTTCCATTGCTCCACTTTGTACCATGTCTCAGATGAAATGGTATTTGATATCTATATGCTTTGACTTGTCGTGAAAGACTAGATTATCTGAAAGCTTCGCACAACTTTGATTATCACAGTATATCAAGATTTTCTCCAACTCTAGATCAAATAACCCTACAAGTAATTTCCGAAGCCACATTTCTTCATGGCTTGCATCATTATCTGCTATATATTCAACCTTTGCTTTACTGAGCCCCATTTATAGCTGTTTTTTGCTAAACCATGTGATCATACCTTATCCCAAACTAAAGCAACACCTTGAGGTACTTTTCGTGTCTATTGCACTCCTTTCCCGGTGAGAGTCTGTATAACCTTGCAACTTTACTTCACTCTCTGAGACAAATTTGAGTCCATATCCAATTGTACCTACAAGTTCTCAATGCATGCTTTGCTGCTACCAAATATACATGTCTAGGCTCAACCATGTACTGACTCAATGTGTTCACGACAAAGCATATATCTGACCTAGTACTAACCAGGTGCATCAATGATGTGATCAACTGTCTATACATCATGAGATCAACCAAATATGAAAAAGAATCACTTAAAACTTTAGATTAGTAACCATAGATGTGGCCATGGACTTGCAGTCCATCATCCTAAATCTCTGCAGGATCTCAACTATATACTTTCCTTGGCTAAGGAAGATCTCATTTTGTCTCTACCACACTTCTAATATCAAGAAATAGTTCATTAAACACAAATCCTTCATTTCGAACTCTGAAGTGAGCTCCCTCTTATCCCATTATGAGCTTCTCATCCATTGTAAGAAACAAGTCATCTACATGTAGTACCAATATCAAGGGGCAACCATCTTCAAGCTTATAGTAAAGGTTGGGATTTGCATTACTCTTGGTAAACCCTAAGCTCATCAAATACCTATATATTTTTGCATAGCATTACCTAGGTGCTTTCTTAAGCCCGTACAAAATGTTTTTCAATTTACAAACACGGGACTTCTTCCCGTGGGTCACAAAACCTTGTGGTTTCTCTATGCACACTTCTTCTTCAATTACACCACTCTAAAAGGAAGTGTCTACATCCATTTGGTGTAACTTCCAACCCATAATTGAAGCAATAGAGATGATAGATCTAATAAAAATGTATCTGGCTATTGCGGAAAATGTTTCATCATAATCATTTTCTGGGAGAATCCTCTAGCCATAAATCTAGCCTTTTACTTTTCTATGCTGCCAAATGCAACATGCTTGACCTTGTAGATCCATTTTGAAGTCACCACTGACTTACCTTCTGGTCTCGGAACCATGTTCCACACACCATTTTTCATGATGGATTGGTACTCTTCCATCATAGCATCCTTCCACACGTGCTATTTTGCGGCTTCCTCACAAGTGGAAGGTTATGAATCAATGATCTTACTCATTAACGCCACATAGTTGGAAAACTTGTGTTGTTTCTTTCTCTCTTTGAAGGAGCCTCTGGGAGTTGCATGTTTTTTTGCTTCTTGGAATGTGGTCTAGAGTCATACTGGTCTCTTCTTGATGACTACAACCTCTTTGGGTGGATCTACTAGTACCTTTGGCTCTATTATCTCATATTGATCTTCTGGGATATGTTCTTCTGGAGTAGAGTCAATCATCACTATATCCTTGGGAGCCTCTTTCTCCACTCTGTCCTCGTCCATGTGAGACTCACTAGATTTCTTGAAAGCTGCTTCTTCATCAAAAGTGACATATCTACTAATTTCAATCTTTCTCTATCTAGAGATGTGTATTTTATAAGCCTTTGAAGTCTCACTGTATCCAACAAAGGTGCCCTTATTTCCTAAAGGTTATAGCTTCGTTCTCTTTTCCTTGGGGAACATGTATCTACAATGGACAACCAAATATCCTCTAATGGATGACTTCTGGTGTATTCTGGGTGAATACCTATTCTGGTGTCTTGTTCGCTGATATCTTATGAGGATTTATTTTTTGAGGATATAAAATTGTTTTGGATCCCTATATCAAATAAAACAAGTCCACGTTGATGTTGTAGTGGGGATAGTAAATCACCCACTATTATTTTGCACCTGATATATACATAAATCAAAATTTTCATGCCCCAAACTTTAATAAGCCTAAATTGCTAATTAATTGGTTAATATGTAATGTTGTGCATGAGGGAGGTGTGAAGAAAAGGTATCCAAAAAGAGAATGTATGTGGAGGTATGAAACATTTCTGAAGAAAGTTTCTGTTCCTTTATCCACACACTCGTTCTCGAGCATAACACTTCTTCCTCACACACATTAAAAAAAAACTTCATTTAATATTGGATAATAAGTATTTAATTCATAAATGTGGGATAAAAAATGCACCCGTTCTCCTGCACAACACTTTTTTCTCACACGCATTAAAAAGATGCTTCATCTAATATTGGAAAATAATTATTTAATTCAAAAATGAACATAATATTCGAGAACTATGAATACAAGGGTTTTTTGTTTCTAATTTGATACAAATTTTAAATGATCAAAAGCCTTCAAACATAGTTTTGAAAACAACACATCGGACCATCCACAAAGTAGTGTTGTCACAACTCCTTTGCATCCGGATATCAAATAAAAGGAGTTTAATCACCCATCCTTATTCCGCAATGCCCCAAAATTTAATAAGAAAAAACTGCTAATTAATTGATTAATATGTAGTGTTGAGAGGTATGAAGAAGAAGTGTGTAAATGGGAAATGTATGCGGAGATGAAAATCATTCCGAATGAAAGTTTTTGTTCCTTGCTCTACACACCTGTTCTCTTGTACAACACTTGTTTCTCACACACATTAAAAAGACAATTAATTTAATATTTGATACTAAGTTTCTGCTTAAAGTTAAAATAATTTCATGTCTACAGAAGAAATTTTCTTGTGCATCTTCATTCTCCCACACATACCCTCTCTTCCACACATCCTTTATTTTGCACCATTGAATCTATAAAATTTCAAAATGAAAAAAAGGAGTTTATTTGAAATAAGAGGTAAATGCACTAGGAGTCCTTATGTTAATGTTAGTGTGAATGGAAGCATTAGAACACTCATTGACGGAATGCCCCACTTACATAAATGAGTAGCCCCCAGACTTACATAAATGACCTTCTCAGAGCACTATGGAAGTGTGTAGAGCACTCAGGACTGAATGACCATTTACAAAATTACTTTAATTTCCATTTTAAAATGATTCATAACAATACTGAAATTAAATCACCCTCCATAAAATATTTTTAGATTTACAGAAAAATGTAAATATTTATCTTTTTGCGAAAACTTTGATTAAAATTATTAAATAACCACAAAAACTTCGCAACTAATTGAGAATCAAGGGACTTTGACCATAAAACAAGTGCTAGAGTCCATCACTAGACAAAAATAAAAATTAATAAGATATTACTTAATAGCACTTATCGCTGAATTGATGTACACTTTGATCATTAAAATATCTAGTAATGCAATTCCAATGTGTATAGGACAAACCATCATTATATATATGGACAAATAATGAGTATACAGTGTCACAAAATCTTAGATGATATTTTAGATATGAAATCCATGACTATTTTAACCCATGATATAGCTAAAATGAAATGACTCACAAAAATTGATTGGAAAATCTGTGCAGAAAAAAGGTTAAAAGGCCACTTCATTAAATCACTACATGCATTTAAACACGTACTGAAATTTCATACAAGTGAGGATGAAATAAAGGGTAAAGGCTTGGCAAGAGTTGATATGCACTACGTTAAGCTTCTTGATGGGACCAACCCTCGTCCTTCTGTCCGGATGCAAAGATTTCATTAATTGAATTATTAATGAAATGATTTTTGGGGATCTTTGACGATGGTTTGGTATTTTGCTGTTTTCAATTATTTGGTATGGGTTTTGGCTGTGAGGGAGACACCTCTATTTGCCTTGGATTTCGTCCTCCCACCTTATGCTACGCTGGAAACCCTAACTCTCGATTTACCCTGTCATTTTCGACTTTCGTTCTATTGTGCTGAGGGGGTATGCTCTCTGGTTTTCACTTGCGATGCTCATATGGTTTCTCTGTGGCGCTCTGGTTGAATTCTTCGGCCACGACTCTGCTCAGTTGGCTGGGCTCTGCTAGTATATTGTTGTTGTCAATGGATTTTCTGTTCGTTGGTCTGTTTGAGGGTTTCTGGGCTTGTCTCTCGACGTTCTGCAAGTGGGCTCCTCTATTATGAAAATGCCATGGGCGTGGTTAATGATTGATTCCTCTTGAGTGTATTTGGTATCACTATTTTTTTTTAACTACTATTCCAATGGCTTCACTATATAATTTGTTTACTGGTCACTGTGTATCCTGGTTGCGGCCACGAGGTGACCCGGTGTTTGACCTCTGCTCGTGGTTCGATACAGGTAATCTCTCGTTCATTGATTCAGTTCCTACTTTGCATCTTCTGTCGGTACTAATAGTTTGTGCTTCTTGTGAGCAGGGTTTCCTTGTCGATTCACGGCTTGTTGAGACCTCTTCTCTTGCGATTTTTCGACTCCTCCTCTGGTAACTAACAAACCCTTACCCCGTTTCCTTCATTCGGTTGGGGTTTTCATTATTCTTGCTATTAACTACTGTGTGCAGTGGTTGCAGGTGGTTGGAGAGCGTGTTGTTATGGCTTTGGCTCCACTTGCGACTTGTTAGACCGGGTAGTGCCTTTCCATGTATCTCATGCTTGGCATCTGTTAATAGTTCTAGTTTGGTTTCAGGCTTCGGCCTCTCTTTCATTCACTCAAGTGCGCACTTTGCTCATTGTAAATAATAGTCAGGTTGTTCGGTGTTTACTTGGGGTTGTGAGAGTTAAATGCGTCTTCATGGTTTCAAACCCAGGTTTCTCTGTCTATTTTGTAATATGAACTAATATTAACTTGGACTGTAAATAAATTGAAAGACTTCTATAGATTTGCTTCAAACCATATTTGTAAGGAAAAATAATGCGTGTTACTGTACACGGTACCTGGTTGTAAATGTTTTCTTCTTGCTAGAAATTTGGTTGTGCTTGTGTTATGAAACCAGCTCAAGAAAAGATAGAGAAGATAGATCAACGCCTTAGAATTCAGCCTCTTTGAGGGGGCAACCTCCTTTACATTACATAAATGAACAATTCTTGGATGATACAAATGAAAAACCTCCTTTCTATATATAAGAGTCTAAGGAGTCACAATATAATCCAGCCGACCTAACAATAATAATATAAAGCCACAAAAATAACAATAGAGGGATTCTATGGGGCACAATAATAACAATATGGGGGCAATAGGGGCACAACAATATTAATAAGGGGTATAACTACAATAGTAATGGGGTAATCACTAGTATTATAGGGACCCAACATGCCCCTCTCCTTCAAAAAAGTGTTGTCCTCAACGCTTGAGTAGTTCTAGATACTTCTGCATAAAATTCTCATCCTCCCATGTGGAATCTTCAGCGGATAAGTTCTTCCACTTGATAAGATACTCTGAAATTGATCGATTTCGTAGTTGTCGAGTTCTTGTTTCTGTGACTTCTTCCGGTTCCAATATAATTTTTCCTTCCTCGTCAAGTTCTGGCAATATTGTTTGAACTGGGAGCTTGTCGCCTATAACCTTCTTTATACATGAAACATGGAAAACTGGGTGCAATCGAGAAGCTGCAGGAAGCTCCAATTTGTATGCCATAGTACCAATCTTTTGCAACACCTTGTACGGACCATAATACTTTGGTGATAATTTATTATCCTTCTTAGCTTGCTTGAGGGAAATTTGCTTATATGGTTGTAGCCGTAGGAATACCCAATCAACTACATCAAAACTTATTTCACTACGATGTTGATCTGCCTGTTGTTTCATTCTATTCTGTGCCAACACGAGGTTATCCATTAAGAGTTGGAGGACTTATTGTTGATGTTTGATGTGATGTTCCACTGCCTGAACCTTAGAATTTTCTCTTAAATATGATGTGATGGATGGTGGTTGATACCCATAAAGTGCCATAAATGGGGTCATTTTTGTTGCTGTATGGAAGGAAGTCTTATACCACCATTCATCCAAAGGCAACCATTTGACCCATTGTGTCTGTTTATAAGATACAAAGAAACGAAGATATCCTTCCAAACATTTGTTTACTATCTCAGTTTTCCCATTAGATTGAGGATGATAAGATGAGCTATGAGCTAACTGAGTACCAAGACAAGAAAATAATTCTGTCCAAAAATTTCCAGTGAAAATGGGATCTCTGTCACTTACAATAATCTTTGGGTTTCCATGTAGCTTTTGAATTGTTTCCATAAATGCAATAGAAACTGTACTGGCTTTAAATGGATGTGATAATGCACAAAAGTGTGCATACTTGGTAAGTCTGTCAACTACCACCATGATGACACTCTTTCCCTTAGACTTTGGTAAACCTGTGATAAAATCCATTGTAACCTCCTCCCAACATTGGCTTGGAATGGATAAAGGTTGTAATAGACCTAGTGTCTTAATTGTTTCAACTTTATTTTGTTGGCAAACCAAAAATTCCACCACAAACTTTTGAATATCTGATTTAAGGCCATCCCAAAAAAATTCCTTCTTAACCCTGTGGTAAGTTTTTAAAAATCGTGAGTGCCCTCCTAAGGGAGAAGTGTGCAATTCCATAAGAATCTTTTGTTTTAGCTGGGAATTCTTACAGAGGTATAAGCGATCTTTGTACCATAACGAATCATTTTGCCAGCTAAATGTATCAGAGATACTGGAATCTTGTTGTAACTTTCGAATAAGTGCCCACACTTCTTCATCATTCTTCCATTCCTCCCTTGCTTCGTTTATCCAATATGGTTGGATAATCGAAATGGCGCACAACAATGCTTCCACATCCTCATCCTTTCTCGAGAGTGCATCTGCCACCACATTTTCCTTCCCTTTTTTGTAGATGATTTCAAAATCATAACCCAACATCTTTGTGACCCACTTTTGTTGCTCTTCAGAGGATAATCTTTGTTCTAAAAAGTATTTAAGGCTATCATGATCCGTCTTTACCTTGAAGTGTCTTCCCATTAGGTAGGGTCGCCATTTCTTAAGTGCATGGAGTATTGCCAGCATTTCTTTCTCATAAATAGCTTTGTGTAAAAACTTTCCCTTGATTGGACGACTTTCAAAAGCAATGGGTCTTTCATCTTGCATTAAAAGAGCACCAATTCCATTTCCTGAAGCATCACATTCCACAATAAAGGTTTTTGTGAAGTCCGGTGTAGCTAAGACCGGTGCTTGGCACATTTCCTCTTTAAGATGTTCGAATGCCTTTGTTGCTTCTGGGGTCCATGAAAATGCATATTTCTTCAATAATGTTGTTAGAGGTGCTGCTATTCTCCCATAATTCTTAACAAGCTTGCGATAATACCCTGTCAACCGAGAAATCCTCGTAGATGCTTTATGGATGTGGGAATTTTCCATTCCTTAATGGCTTTAATTTTGCTAGGGTCTACCTTAACTCCTTCATGAGATACAATATGACCCAGATATTCCACCTCTTGTACTCCAAAGAAACATTTGGATCTTTTTGCATATAAATGTTTCTCCTCCAATAGTTGTAACACCCTGTCAACATGTTCAACATGATCCTTCCAAGACTTGCTGTAGATTAGTATATCATCAAAAAATACTAACACAAATTTTCTAAGGAATGGTTTGAAAATTGAATTCATCAAAGCTTGAAATGTTGAAGGTGCATTGGTAAGGCCAAAAGGCATGACCAAAAATTCATAATGACCCTCATGAGTTCTAAATGCTGTTTTCGGAATGTCTTCAATCTTCATTCTGATTTGATGATATCCCAAACGAAGATCCAACTTGGTGAAGTAAATTCATCCATGCAATTCATCCAGTAATTCATCAATGACAGGAATGGGAAACTTATTTTTAATAGTGAGCTTGTTGAGCTCCCTATAATCCGGACACATGCGCCATGTTCCATCCTTCTTGTGCACCAATACGACTGGAGCAGAGAAAGAACTTTGACTTGGTTGAATTATACCAGCCTCTAGCATTTCTGCAACCATACGTTCAATTTCACTCTTTTGGGCATAGGGATATCTGTACGGCCTCATGTTTGGAGGAACACTTCCTGGAATCAGATGAATAGCATGATCATGATCACGAATAGGTGGGAGACATTTGGGAGTCTCAAATACCTTGGAATGATTGTCCAAGACTTTTTGGAGATCTGGAGAAATAGATGATTCCACTGTGGACACATCTAGCGAACATAATTGTGCAATTACACCTCTTTGTTCCTTTTTTAGAAGCTTTGTCATACCGTTAGAGCTGATTATCTTTCCCGGTTTCCCTGGAATACCCCTTAATTCAACTTCCTTTCCTTCCACAAAAAATTTCATGAAAATTTCTTGAAATTAAAAGCTATTGTACCCAAGGATTGTAGCCATTGGACTCCTAGTACAACATCAGCACCTCCCATTGGAATGGAAAGCATTGGGCTAGTCAATACATATTCTCCCATGGATAGCTTGATATTATGGCACTTTCCCAAGCAATTTATTATTCCTCCATTTGAAACCATCACTTGACACTCTGGTGCTGGATATAAGAAGAAATTCAATTCTCTTGCTACCTTACAATGAATAAAATTGTGGGTACTTCCTGAATCAATCAACACTATTACCTTTTTCTTCCAATTGTTGTGGTGTCAACCTTATAGGTTGTGGAAGACTAGTGGCAACAACACTTCCGTCTTTATAGTTGTGAGTGGTATGCTTCCTGGTTGCCATAATTTTGCTTTCCATTTTTCTTGCTAACCTGAATGCCTTATCTAATGAATCAGGTTCCCAAAGGCGAACATCATGTTGGATATTATCCTTCAAAGACCCTATGAACACGTCAATCCTATGCTCCTCTGGAATATCTTTTACCCTTATGTTCAATTTTTGGAACTCCTCAATGTGCTCCATTACTGAACCCTTTTGTTTGAGACTTATCAACTGGCTAAAAAAAGTGTTGCTTTTTGTATCTTCATAATGTGCTATCAATTCTTCCGTAAAAATTGCCCAAGTGATAAATTGTTTACGAGAGCAAAGCCATTGATACCATACAAACTGATTTGGTTCCAAATATATAGTTGCCATACGTACCTTTTGTGCGTTTTGCACATTATTGAGATCGAAGAATTGCTCCATCTGTAATATCCATGTGGCGGGATCCTTGCCATCAAACTTCCTCATATCGATTTTTGGAATATGGTGATTCTTCGATCCAACATTAGCATCTATGGAATCATGATTAATATTTCTTTTGTTCTCATCATGAGTTTCCTTTACTACTTTTTCACCATTAGTGACCCTTTCTTGTAGCAACTTCTTCAATTCTTCCATGTCTATCTTCAAATCTATCTTCAAATCTGCCATGTCTCTCTTCAAATCTGTCTTCGAATCATCCGTCTTAGCTTCCATGCCCTTTATCTTAGATTCCACGCCACTTATCTTAGCTTCTGTTAGCTTTTGTGAGCGTGACATTTGTTGCACCTGTTCTTGTAATTTTGATATATCATGTAGCATTTCTTCCTCTTCTTCATGAGTCATGCTAGAGCTTTCAGTTTCCTTACTAGGTGTTTGCATTTTCTTTCCTCGGGGCACCAATTACCGATAATAATGCTTTACTATGCCCTTTGAATTTTGTTAAACCAAGCTTACACAAAAATTTAAAAAAAAACTACACACCTTTTTTTCACTTTATAGAAGCCTGATATTGAATCTGATGTATCTCTGTAATTTTGGATCATCCAGTTCTGAAATTTCTATCTGTAGTAGCCTTCTGCGTCCTCTTTCCAATGCCACAAGTCTGAGCCAAATTGGATTCTCCAAGGAAGAGTTATGTGAAATCTCCCACAGTGACTTACTTTTAGACTGGTTCAGTAGAGCGAACTTGTACGGCATGCCACGAGTCACTGTTTCAACCTTTGAATCCGTAACACACACACAAGAAACTACAGTCTGTCATATTTTTGTAGCTTCTTACGAAATTTCAATCCGATCCCTAGAGAGAAAGTTATGACGATTTTCCCCAGGTCACCTGTTTTGAATGTAATTCAGGAGTATGCAAAAAGACCAACTTCCTCAGATCATATCTCCGCAAATATCGTGCGAAAAGCTTTGAAATTTGGATCCAAGTTGAAGCGCGATTTATTCTCAAATGGGTTTTTTTTGTGACTTCTGAAACGTCACAAAAAATAAGTAATAGCGAAATTTCCATGATGACCTGTTTGGAGTAGCGAAACCCTAGAATCCAAAGCTCTGATACCAAATGTTATGAAACTAGCTCAAGAAAAGATAGAGAAGATAGATCAACGCCTTAGAATTCAGCCTCTTCGAGGGGGAAACCTCCTTTACATTACATAAATGAACAATTCTTGGATGATACAAATGACAAAACCTCCTTTCTATATATAGGAGTCTAAGGAGTCACAATATAATCCAACCGACCTAACAATAATAATATAAAGCCACAAAAATAACAATAGAGGGATTCTATGGGGCACAGTAATAACAATATGGGGGCAATAGGGGCACAACAATATTAATAAGGGGTATAACTACAATAGTAATGGGGTAATCACTAGTATTATAGGGACCCAACAGCTTGTAATGAAACCCTCTGTCTGTTTTCTTTATCACACGCTCGATGCTATTCAGGAACTGTAGGTGGTTGTTGTGAATGTTCGTTAGTTCTTTGATAGTCTTTCTTTCTGTGTGTTTGTTATAACGCTTCCACCAGTTCTCGGTCCCGCAGTCTTTGATATTCTAGATGCTTGTTAAAAGATTTTAATCTGCCAATACTTGTCTCTGTTTGGAAATACACTCAATTCATCTTAAGAATAGAAAAAAATAAAATCTTGTTACAAAATGGATTCAGATGTTTTCAAAATTTTCTTGTATGTTTCTATTATTATTCTGCTATGATGGAAATCAACCTTTACAATGTCTCGTGTTTCTCCTTTTGTATGATTTGTTGAAAAATTTTAAAACTGTCAACAGTTACATGTAGTTACCATGAGTAACTGTTAATTTCCATTTGTCTAAATTCTGGAATTAATTTAAAAACAGAGTTTTGTTTTTTTTTCTTTAAAAAAAAACATCTTAACAAAAATAAAACAAAACTTGCTATCGTGTACCAACTGCTAATAACTAAGAAAATAAAAATTAAAAAAAATTCAGATACAGTGACCTATGAACTTGTTAACTTGTGAGACAAACACTTCCTCTTGTTCACCCCTAGTTGGATGCTCTTGCATCAGGCTCTCGAGGTAACAAAAAGTCATGGCTTTGGTCCATGAGCTCCTCGATAGAATACCTTGCACGTTGTATCTGCTCCGCATCAAGCCACGAACTATCCTCTATAGGGCGGTTCTTCCACTTGATGAGGTACTGTAGGTACTCCTTTTTCCGTGTCCTTTTGGCCACTTGTGTGTTAAGGATTCACTCGATTTCGAGTGGTTGAGCTGAAGGCATTTGTCTCATCCATGAACTACTTTTTTCCTGGGTGTCCCGCTTTGGCTGTGCCGAACTGTCCTCTTCCAGATTGGCAGTGTATGGGAATAAATCTGCCACATTAAAAATGGGTGATATTTCTATACCTGGAGGAAATTGCAATTCATAGGCATTTGCAAAAAAATTCGTAGAATTTTACAAGGTCCAATTTTTTTAAACTTCAGTTTATTGTATTCGCCCCTAGGAAATCGTTCCTTGCGCAGATGCGCTAGGACTTGATCCCCCACATTAAATTGTACCTCACATCATTTCAAATTAGCTTTCTGTTTGTACCTCTAACTGCTGTCCTGTAATTTCATCTTTACTTGCTCATGTAGGTCATTAATTGCTCTTGCAAAGTCTTCCCCGTCAGCACTTCTTTTCTCTAGCTGTCCCAAATCCCGCAGTTCATGCACTCCTCGGGGATGCATTTTGTATAAAATCTGAAAATGACTACTTCCTGTTCTTCGGTTTGGTGAATCGTTGTAAGCGAATTCTGCTTGAGCAAGTACACCATCCCACATTCGTGAATTTTCTCCCACTAGACTCCTCAACAGGTTTCCTAAACCTCTATTCACCACCTCCGTTTGTGCATCAATCTGTGGGTGATAAGGGGAGCTGAAGTTCAAGTATGTGTCCAACTTCTTCCATAGGGTGTGCCAGAAATGTCCTGTGAATTTCACATCCCTGTCAGAGACAATGGACTTAGGTAAGCCGTGCAACCTGACAATCTCGGTGAAAAACAAGTGTGCGATGTGAGTGGCATCACTGGTTTTCTTGCAAGGAATGAAATGTGCCATTTTTTAGAATAGGTACACTACCACCATCACAGAGTCATAAGCGAGCTGTGTTCTTGGTAGACCCAAGACAAAGTCCAAGTTGACTGAGTCCCACGGTACACTCGAAATAGGCAGTGGCGTGTAGAGTCTCGTATTCCAACTGTGTCCTTTCACCAACTGACACACGTTACACCTAGTTACAAATCGTTGCACATCCCTTCGCATCTTCGGCCAGTAATAAAAGTGACTGAGCTGATCTAAGGTCTTATCAATGCTGAAATGTATAGCTAGACCTCCGCTATTATTCTCCTAGATGATGTTCTCCCTCATCGAATAGTCAGGAATACATAGCTGTCCTCCCTTAAACAACAACTTCTCCTGTAGGTTATAGTCCAACCATGGACTGTTATTCCTCAACAAAAGGGTTTGGCAAGCTTCATATGCCTCCTTAAAATTTGAATCTATCTGATACAAGTCTTTCAGGTGTTCAAAACCCAGCTCTTGTATCGTCCTCTCCTCCAGGAGAAAAACCCTCCTGCTCAATGCATCTGCTACCTTGTTGGCCTGTCTGCCAATATGTTTCAACACAAACGTGTAACTCTGCAAGTATTCAACCCACTTTGCATGCTTGTGGTTTAGCTTATGTTGCTGCATAACATACTGCAATGCAGAATTATCAGAAAACAAAACAAACTCATTACCCAACAAATAGTGTCTCCAATGCTTCAATGCTTGGATGACAACATAGAACTCCTTGTCATAAGATGAGTACTTCTGCCCGCTTTCATTCAAATTTTCAATGAAATAAGCAACATGTTTGTCTTCCTGGCTGAGTACGGCCCCAATGGCTGTACCACTGGCATCACAAAAAACTTGAAAAAGTTTGTTGAAGTTAGGTAGCCTCAAAATTGGCCTCTTAGTGATCTTTTTCTTCAATATCTGGAAGCTCTTTTCTGTAGCTTTAGTCCACTGAAAAGGTTGACTTGCCTTCTTGATTGTATCCAACATAGGTGCACAGATTCCACTAAAAGCCCTTATAAACTTATGATAGAAACTTGCCAACCCATGAAAACTTCAAACTTTGAACATAATCTTAGGGGATGGACAACTAAGTATAGCTGCAACTTTTTCTGGGTCCATTTTCAGCTCATTTTCTGCAATGACGAAACCCAAATAGACCAACTCCTTCTAAAAGAATGTGCATCTTTTTAAATTTATCAGCAACTTGTTTGCTGCAACTTCTCCAAAACATATTGAACATGTCGAAAATGTTCCTCCTTGGTTTTGCTGAAAATCAGTATATCGTCAAGATACACCATCACAAATTTCCCAATGAACTCCTTCAACATCTCGTTCACCAGGCGCATAAAAGTACTAGGTGCATTACTTAACCCAAATGGCATCACAAACCATTCATATAGCCCTTCATTAGTCTTGAAAGCTGTTTTCCATTCATCCCCTTCCTGGATTCTAATATGGTGGTATCCACTCTTCAAATCTATCTTCGAAAAATATGTTGCCCCGCTCAAACAGTCCATCATATCATCCATTCGTGGCAATGGATACTTGTACTTGATCATAATCTTATTGATGGCTCTCAAATCTATGCACATTCGCCACTTTCCTCCTTTCTTGGGAGCTAAAACTGTTGAAATTGCACATGGGCTCAAGCTCTCTCGAATCAGTCCCTTATCCAGCAACTCATGTACCTGTTTTCTAATCTCCTCGTCTTTGGGGCTCATTCGGTAAGCATATTTGTTCGGTAAACTAGCTCCACGAATGAAATCTATGTGATGACTAATACTTCACTTTGGTGGCAATTTATCTGGTAGATCGTCCACCACAATGTTGCTAAATTCCTGCAACATTTCCTGGATTTATTCAGGTAAATAAGAAATTTTAGTATGCAACAACACTGTTCTTGGTCTCCTTACAACAACATATTTCACTTCATCATCTTCAATCTGTTTTAAAAATTGTTTTCCACCTACCAGTAACACTTTTGTTCCACTAGTTTCTGTTGTTTCCTCCTCCTTTATGGGCACTAGCGTATGCTTAATCCCATCCTTAACAAACTTGTAACAGTTTGTCTTCCTATCATGAACAACTTTCCGGTCATACTGCGACGGTCTACCTAGCAGGATATGACACACATCCATGGACATGATGTCACAAATAACTTTGTCCCTATATTTGCCAATATGGAATTCCACCTTGCACTGCTCATCAACTAGCAGTTGGTGACCCTTCTGTAACCATGACACCTTATAGGGGGTTGGATGCTTCAATCGTTTTAAACCCAATTTTTCCACCAACTCTGTTGCAACTAGATTATCAGTGCTTCCACTGTCTATAATGAGTTTGCAGCATTTGCCATGTGACTTGCACACAGTCCCGAATAATGCCATCCTTTGGGTTTGTGCAATCGTTCCTTTTGCTGGTTTCAACAATACTTTATTCAAGACTAAGGCCTCTCCTATCTCTGGTACATTTTCTACCTCCTGAGGCAGTGCCTCTGCTTCTTCTGTCTGAGCAACATATGCTCCTCTTTGACCAACCTGTTCTCCTTCAGGACACTCAAAGGATCTGTGCCCCCACTTGTGGCACTTGTAGCACTAGTAGGCAGCTCCTCTGCCTTTTCCATTTCCCCTTCCTCTCTGGTATGGCCTTCCTTCCCTAGTGCTGCCTTCCTTTTCTACTGTCCCTGAGGTTTTTGAACTACTGCCCTCTTCACTGTTGTTGGCAGTTCTTCCTCTGCTAAAGGATTGTCCTTTCCCTCTGCCAGTTCCTCATCCCCTCCTGGCATTCTACTTTCTTGTGATCTTTTCTTTTGCCTTTAAGGCACTCTGGTATGCTTCCTTTATGGTTTTTGGAGAAAGAATACTTATCTCATCCAATATCTCTAGCCTTAGGCCATTCACAAACCTTGCTGTCTTTTCTGGGGTGTATTCAGTATAACTAGCTCTCAAATTCACCCGATAGAATTCCTCAGTATACTCTTTCACCTTCATTCCTCTTTGCTTCAAATTCTGTACCTGTCAATGCAGAGCAATCTGGTAATATTTGGGAAAAAACCTGCCCTTCATCTTGGCAACCATTCTAGTCCACTTTTTAATCGGTAACTTATTATACATTCTCCTCTCTGCCTGGACACTGTCCCACCATAAGGCTGCATGTCCTTTTAGCTTGGTAGCAACGAATTTAACTCTCCTATCCTCGTTGACCTCCTCACATTCAAAATACTTGTCCAATTCACTAATCCAATCCAATAACACTTCTGTGGATAAACTGCCATCATAGTTTGGAATTTCAAGTTTTGGCTTGTTGCTAGCCAACAAAACTGACCTTAATAATTTGATCTCAGGTCCTTCTTCATCTGATCCATTTGTCGTAACTACAACCTCTTCCTCACTGTCATCTCCTACTTCTGGATCCCTTCTCCTTCCTACTTCTACTGCTGCCAATAGGGCATTCAGGATTCTAATCTCTTCCCTCAATCCCTCATCTACTACTCTTCAAATAGCTTTTCCATGACCTCTTCTCCCAGCTTCCATTTTATAAGAAAATCAGTCAAGTGTTCCTCCTCTGATACCAAAATTGATGGGACTAGCCCTCGTCCTTCTGTCCGGATGCAAAGATTTGATTAATTGAATTATGAATGAAATGATTTTTTGGGATCTTTGACGATGGTTTGATATTTTGTTGTTTTCAATTATTTGGTACCGGTTCTGGCTGTGAGGGAGACATCTCTTTCTGCCTCGGATTTCATCCTCCCGCCTTATGCTACGCTTGAAACCCTAACTCTCGATTTACCCTGTCATTTTCGACTTTCGTTCTGTTGTGTTGAGGGGGTCTGCTCTCTGGTTTTCACTTGTGATGCTCGTAGGGTTTCTCTGTGGCGCTCTGCTTGAATTCTTCGGCCACGACTCTGCTCAGTTGGTTGTGCTTTGCTAGTATATTGTTGTTGTTAGTGGCTTTTCTGTTCACTGGTCTGTCTAACGGTTTCTGGGCTTGTCTCTTGGCATTCTACAAGTGGCCTCCTCTGTTCTGAAAATGCTACGGGCGCGGTTAATGATTGCTTCCTCTTGAGTGTATTTGGTATCACTGTTGTTTTTTTTAACTGCAGTTCCAATGGCTTCACTGTCTAATTTGTCTACTGGTCGCTGTGTATCCAAGTTGCGGCCACGAGGTGACCCAGTGTTCGACCTCTGCTCGTGGTTCGACACAGGTAAGCTCTCATTCGTTGATTCAGTTCCTACTTTGCATCTTCTGTCGATACTAATAATTTGTGCTCCTTGTGAGCAGGGTTTCCTTGTCAGTTCACGGCTTGTTGAGACCTCTCCTCCCGCGATTTTTCGACTCCTCCTCTGGTAACTGACAAACCATTACTTTGTTTCCTTCATTCGGTTGGGGCATTCATTCTTCCTACTGTTAACTACTGTGTGCAGTGGTTGCAGGTGGTTGGCGGGTGTGCTGCTATGGCTTTGGCTCCACTTGCGACTTGTTAGACCGGGTAGGGTCTTTCCATGTATCTTGTGCTTGGCATCTGTTAATAATTCTGGTTTGGTTTCAGGCTTCGGCCTCTCTGTCGTTCGCTCAAGTGCGCACTTTGGTCATTGTAAATAATAAACATGTCGTTTGGTGTTTACTTGGGGTTGTGAGAGTTAAATGCGCCTTCAAGGTTTCGAACCCAAGTTTCTCTATCTATTTTGTAATATGAACTAATCTTAACTTGGACTGTAAATAAATTGAAAGAATTCTGTAGATTTGCTTCAAACCATATTTGCAAGGAAAAATAATGCGTGTTAATGTATGCGATACCTGGTTGTAAATGTTTTCTTCTTGCTGGAAATTTGGTTGTGCTTGTAATGAAACCCTCTGTCAGTTTTCTTTATCACGTGCTCGATGCTATTTAGGAACTGTAGGTGGTTGTTGTGAATGTTCGTTAGTTCTTCGACAATCTTTCTTTCCGTGTGTCTGTTATAAGGCTTCCACCAGTTCTCGGTCTCGCTGCTGTCTCTGATATTCTAGATGTTTGTTAAAAGATTTTAATCTGCCAATACTTGTCCCTATTTGGAAATACACTCAATTCATCTTAAGAACAGAAAAGAAATACAATCTTGTTACAAAATGGATTCAGATGATTTCAAAAGTTTCTTGTATGTTTCTATTATTCTTATGCTATGATAGAAATCAACCTTTACAATGTTTCGTGTTTCTCCTTTTGTATGATTTGTTGAACAGTGTTAAAACTGTCGACAGTTACATGTAGTTACCATGAGTAACTATTAATTTCCATTTGTCTAAATTCTGGAATTAATTTATTGAAAATAGAGTTTTAAGAAAAAAACAAAAATAAAAAATATCTTAACAGAACTTGCTATCATATCCCAACTGCTAATAACTTAAAAAAAAAAAAAACTCAGGCACAGTGACATTAGAGCGAAAATGGGTCACCTAATTTATCGCGAGGCAGTAGAGCAAAAAAATGGGTCACCTAATTTTGTGTAGTTTCCTTGCAAAACTCTGAATTACATTTCCAAGCTCATGTTTGATGATTCCTGTTTATAGATATCCCTAGGGTATGGCCTACCTTACCATGACCTCTATCCCATAGCATCTTTCCCCTCCATAAAATTACTCATCCTTCCTTTGGTTTCAGCATACATTTTCAACAATATGATATCTGGGGGCAATTGGATTCTGTACTTGTACAGTCACTGTACTTGGTATCAAATCCAGCCAATTGACTACTTTGATGGTCACGCAACACAAACCCAATATTCTCGATTTCCTTCCATCTGCATCCCTACCCGATTCGTCTAAGCTTAGTGACAACGCCCTTTTCGTCCATGATGGTTTATACTGAAAAAAAGAGTATGCAACTTGACCATTTGTGCGGTTTTCCTCACTGTATGCACTAAATAATTCTACAGAATTGTGAGTAGAGTGCTTGAATACTTGGTTTGATCAGCTGGGCTCCAATAATTCTGACGTGTAAAGCTACTGCTCCATGCAAATATTGCTTGACCCAGCTACAACACCACTCATGATTTTTTTTTTTAATTATTTTCCATGGATAATAGTGTCACTGATCACTTTAAGCTCTATAAAATGGAAACTCCTATTTCCACCTCTATAGGAAAGTTAATGCACCCTGACATGCAAGGGGAATAGTGGATGCCTTGCTGCTAACATGCCAAAGTCAACTTTGACAGAAATATAAATGCAAGGCACCCACTATTCCCCTTGCATGTCAGGGTGCATTAACTTTCCTATAGAGGTGGAAATAGGAATTTCCCTATAAAATGGCCTAGAGAGTTTGAGATCTTTACCATTAACGTTGGTCGATCGATCATTTCATAATATTTGTTTTTGTTAGGTCAACATGGCATTGTCTTATCAGGTTGTAGTTGGAGTTATTGGTGAGTTTTTCGTTTAGCTGCTCCATAACATTCTCAGGTTGTAGTTGGAGTTATTGGTGAGTTTTTCGTTTAGCTGCTCCATAATATTCTCAGGTTGTAGTTGGAGTTGTTGGTGAGTTTTTCGTTTAGGTGCTCCATAATATTATGAGGGTAGGATCCTTATGACAACGAAGAAATATTTTGTTCATAATCAAACTTTTAATGTCCTTTCTACCACCTGTAATTGCTCGAATGTTGTCTGAGAAAGGAAGTGAGATGTATCCATTTTCATACAGTAGGAGAGCTGAGTGAAAAATATCCCTTATCCATAGATTAAGAATTCAGTTTTTTCCCCTAAACAGTACTTATTACTACTATTAGTTAGTCTGTGACGTTTGATTCATACAGGGTTGTCACCTTCGGGTTGTAGTTATATTATGCATCTAGTTTATCAACCAGTCTTCTTTTTTTTTTTACTATATTCCTGTAAGATTATATTAGATTTTAGAATATTCAAGAAATATAATAAGTAAAATCAATGAATTGCAATAAATATAAAGATAATCTCTTTTTTGACTATATTCATGTAGGATCATATTAGATTTTAGAATATTCAAGAAATATAATAAGCATAAGTAAAATCAATAAATTGCAATAAATATAAAGATAATCCATATATTTCACAAATATGTTTCAGAAAGATAAAGAGATTACATATATTTCACAAATATTAAAATAATGGTATCCTTGGGTGGTAAAGGTGACATGAGTGAAATGGCAGGCAGAGTGGTATTTAGTAGTGGAGAAATCTTTATGTCGATTACTAATTTCTGAATATTTGAGAATCAGACGGACATGGCGTCGTCAATTTTTTTACCACGCTCTTATCCGTTCGATTCGAATATTCGGGAAATCAGTGCTCAGGAAGTGAGATATATATGGGGTAGACCAGAAGCCACTTTTAGAATAATATGTAAATTTTCAATTCACGTATATAGTATGTTTGATAGTTGATGGAGAATATTGAGGATGAAGGGGATGAGGAGGGTACGGCTCTGCAACATGCTGTTACGGGGCTATGTATGAACGGGGCTTACAGGCCGGAAACGGCCCTGTAGCTCCCCGTTCCTTTCACTTTATCGATCCCTCCTTCCGCTGAGCCGCGCACAACTTTATACTGCATCCTCCCTTATGGTTTTTACCCTCTCTATTACCCCGCGCTCTAGGGTTTTACCTGTTTAGTTTTTTACCTGGTCACGGGCTCACCTGCACGTCCGGATCTAGGGCTCCCTGCTCAGCCGACAGCACACGACAGAACCTGCTGCGGCGACCTGGCGGTGCTCCTATTACCATCTGCGCCTCACCTAACGGACCTCCACAACGGCCAGCGTCGACCCTAGGCGGTTACCAGTTTCCGAGGACGATACAAGCGGCTGACGAAATGGACATCGACGAGGTAGATTTTTCGGAGTCCCCGCTGGCTGAAAGCTCCATCTGGCGCACTACTTTCTCGACCTCCGGAGGTATGTACAGTGAAAATCTCACAGCCAGTTTTGATGACCCATCCCTTTCGACTGAGCTGTCCATCCCGGCCTCTCTGCACCCTGGCGAACCCTCCTCCTGGACCAATTTTTCAGCGCCTTCCCCGGCCACCCTTGGTTTCCTCGCAGACTGTTTTCATCCCTCGCCTCCGGTCGCTGGTCCCCCACTACAGCCGGGCCTCCCTGACAACCTCCCTCCGCTCTCTGGGCCTCAGGAGGTTTCCGTCCCCTCTGCATCAAACCCTCCCCCTCCCCCCCCGGCTTCATCTGGGAGCTACCACGCCATCCCACCTCTCCCGGAAGTATTTCCCCCCCCCGCGCGAACCCTACCCCTCTCCTTGACCCCCCGCAGGCGACTCCCGGGGCTTCAGAAAACCCTAGACGCATGTCTTCTCGTTCCCTGAAGAAACAACGCTGTTACAAATCTATGTCCGAGGACGTCTTCCTTAGACTTGAAGAAGACATCCAGTGGGGAGATGCTATGGATCTAGCAGACAGAGTACTCATGGGCCGCATTAGGGGTCGACATATTTCTGCAGACAAATTGAAGACATGGGCATCGGAGATCTGGGGCAAATATCTGGTGGAGATCCCCTCCGTCCAGACATTCGTCCGAGGCTGGTTTGCTCTGAGATTTGCAAGGGCGGATCATACCAGCTGGGTGCTGTCTTCGTTCTGGCATTACGAAAAAGCCCCGGTCCTCCTCAAACGCTGGACGCCTCTCTTTGACCCGGAGACGGAACAGATTGGGATCGGGCCAGTATGGGTTAGACTTCCGGGACTGCCACCACAGTACTGGTCCGAGGATATATTCAGAAGAATTGGGAATACACTGGGTACCTTCATGGAGTCGGATAAGGCATACATTCAGACGGGGATGATGGCATATGCCTGGATACTGGTCCATCTTGATACTAGAGGAGGCCTGCACGAACACATCAACATTCAGTGGAAAACATCCACAAGGAAGCAGAAATTGGACTATGAGGGCATCCCATATCGTTGCAGAAGATGCCACCAAGTGGGACATCTCTACAAAGACTGCCCCCTTCTTCAAAAAGCACAGCAGTCCCCCACTCCTCAGAATGCCCCGGCTACTATGGTCTTACCTGATCCCCCGGCTGCGGCGGCGCCCCGAGCAGAGCACAACATTACATCAGATACGGTGGAAGCACCATCGGCTCCTCGGCAAAGGAAACAAGGAGTGAACCCGGCCCGACCTCCATCTCCTCCAATGACGCGTTCAAAGGCTGCAAAAGGAGCTGTTTTCTCATCGGGTACGTCTCTCCCCTCAAATGTCTCTGCTTCGCATATAAATTTTTTGAATTTTACTCTCCCCTTCCCCACACTACACCCAATCAAGATCCCCCCCTTCTTCCCCCTCTGCCCTTGACCTGGTCAAGGCCTCCCGTCTGTCTCACCCCCCCTCCCGATCGCACTACCCTACCTGCCCTATCCCCCAACCTTCGGGTATACTGTCCCCCTGCTCCCTCCCTTCCATTCCCCCCCTCCCCTCCTCCTCGCCCTCCCCCTCGGTAAACTCCTCACCGAGGTACGTTACCCGCTCATCCACAAAGCGCCAGGAAGTGGACGCAGTAGGGCTGACTGCGGAGCCTCTTCTCCTCTCACCTAAGCAAGGTAGAGGAAGACCCCCAAAATTAAAAAAGGCAAAGGATCAAGCTGGGGTTGATGTCATCCAGGGCAAACAACTAACCATCGACAGGGCACTTAGAGCATCGGTTACCCTCCCCCACCCCCCTCCATGAAAATTATATCCTTCAATTGCAGAGGGCTGGCCAGCCCTGAGAAAAAACTGGCCCTGAAACGACTCTTATTTTCGGAACCGGTTGATATCATTTTCCTACAAGAAACTTTATGTAAAGCAGATTTGGCTACATCCATTCTGGGCTCTTGGCTGCCAGGCTGGTCTTTTTACGCCTTAGATGTCTCAGGACGATCGGGGGGATTAGCCATCGGTTTCAAGAATAGTTCCATCAATCTGAAGAATATCTGGGGTGGATGGGGTTACCTGGGGGCAGATGTTTACTCAATGGATCTAGAGGAGGATCTTCGAATCCTAAATGTCTATGGGCCCTGCACAAACAGGGAGCAATTCTGGAGCAAGCTTTTTACCTCCCCTCTCCTTCTAGCTAAGAACACCATCCTTGGGGGAGACCTGAATTTCTCTAAGGGTCATGTTGAATCTTGGGGACATCTGGGGCAGATTGACCCGCTATCGGATTTCTTTTAGCACCTGCTGGAGGACCATCACTGGATAGACATTCCATCGGCAAAGATCCAGTATACATGGAAGAATAATAGAATTGGGGAATACAACCTCGCCATAAGATTGGATCGTTTTATTATCAAGGAGGTTTTCCACTGCAATCATCCCCAAACCAGGCAATGGGTGGGAAGCGGGGGGATATCGGACCACAGGCCGATATACTTCGAAGTTGAAGCAAGGCTACTGAATCATAAGGCCCCTTTTAAGTTTAACTCCACCTGGCTTCGGGATCCTGGATATATAAACCTTATATCAGAATACTGGAAGTCACATCCTTTACCAGATGATGCTGACCCGGTCCCCTGCTTTATAAGGAACCTCACTGAAATTAAGGTTCTTTCTAGGAAATGGGCGCACCAGAAGAGACTACAAGATGATCAGATGATCTCCCTAGCTGAACAAGCGATTGCTGATCTAGAATCCCAATCAGTGGGCACCTTCATCTCCCCGGAACAAAAATCTAGTTATGAAGGCCTCATCAACCAGAGAACTCAAGTCCTAAGAGACCGAGAAGCTAGTTGGAGATTAAGAAGCAGAGCAATATGGCTAAAGGAGGGGGATGAGAACACAAAATTTTTTCATCGTTTCGCAAATGGCCGGAAAGCAATCAATACCATTTGGGAACTGCAAGATGAACAGGGCCAAAGGATCCACAAATCTAGGGAACTTGCTTTCCTAGCCTCCTCTCACTTCAGGAATATATATAAAGCCCCAAGAGAAGCAAACTTGCTAGAAATCATGAGAGTAGCTGAGCTTTTCCCCAGATTTGTGGATGAAGAGGATGCAGCTGAGCTCACTAAAGAAATCACTATGGAGGAGATGGAAGCTACAATGAGGGGATTTCAAAGGGATAAAAGCCCGGGACCTGATGGCTGGCCCATTGAGTTCTACTTAGCTTTCTTTGAGCAAATAGGCCCGGACCTCCTCAAAGTAATCAAACATTGCAGCCTCTCTGGCATTACCCCGGCCATTAAAGCCACTTTCATTGCCCTTATTCCAAAATCCGACAAGCCTGCTTCCTATAATGATTTTCGGCCAATCTCGCTCTGTAACTGCCTCTACAAGATCTTGGCCAAAATTCTAGCAAACAGACTCAAGCCCATCCTATCGGCCCACATATCCCCTGAACAATTTGCTTTTCTTCACCGCCGCCAGATCCATGAAGCTATTGGCACTGCTCAGGAACTTCTACACTCGATGCATGTTAAGCGCTTGAAAGGCATGATCCTAAAAGTAGACCTTTCCAAAGCTTTTGATAGGGTAAATTTGCTCTACATCCGCATGCTTCTCACCCACCTGGGGTTCCCATACATATTCATCAAATGGATAATGAGCTGTATTTCAGATGTGTCGTACAGTGTCCTCCTTAATGGGACCCCCACTCCTTTCTTTACTGCTGAAAGAGGCCTTCGCCAAGGATGTCCCTTATCTCCCTTACTTTTTCTTCTCATCATGGAAGGGCTTAGCAGGTTGATCGCATCAGAACACAGAAGGGGAAGGATAAAAGGGATAAAAATCACCGAGAACTGTTCTCTCACTCATCTGCTATTTGTGGATGATGTGCTTATCTTCTTAAATGGAAGTTTGGCCGATTCCTCTGCCTTACGACATGTTTTTGATCTCTTCCAGAAGGCCACAGGTATGATCATAAACATCCAAAAATATACTTCCAGAAGGCCACAGGTATGATCATAAACATCCAAAAATCTACTCTCACTGCTACTGGTTGTTCTGCCAACGAGATCATCTATATGGAAAACCGGTTCCCTTTCCAAATTCACCAGATGGAGGAAGGACTAAAATATCTGGGCTTCCGGGTAAAACATGGGGGATATAAAATTGCGGATTGGACCTGGCTTATTGCTAAGGTGGAGAAAAGATTATATGTATGGTATAACAGATATCTCACCAGGGCTGGGAGACTTACCCTCATAAAAGCTGTCCTGGAAGCTACACCAGTATATTGGATGTCACTGGCTTGGATACCTAGAGGAATCTTAAACAGACTTCAAAGGATATGTTGTAGTTTTCTATGGAAGGGGAACAAACAAGGGAACCTCTTTGCATGGGTCAAATGGGATACTATAGCAAGGCCAAAGAAATGGGGAGGATGGGGCATTAAAAGACTGGATCTCTTTTCAAAAGCTCTGGCAGCAAAGCTAGGATGGCAATTGCTTACAACCAACAGTCTTTGGAAAAGGGTAGTAGTGGAGAAATATATAGCCCCGGAGAGTATTCACAGCTGGATCCGCAGGGAACAAAGGGAACATGGAAGACACTCAAACATTTGGAAAGCGGTCATAACATCCCTCCCCCTCATTCGGGAAGGTCTAACTTGGAGAATACATCAGGGGAACACAGTCCGCTTAGGGATCGACCCTTGGATTGGATGTGGCAATACCCATCAGCTTCCAGAGCAGTTAACGGAACACCTGAGGGAACAGGGTATCACTCATATTGCACATATAGCAGACAATCAAAATTCCAGTCTCTTCCAACAAGCCTGGAAGACAGCTCTAGACCTACACATCCCGGAACAGTGGAGGACAGAATGGGAGAACTACACTGATGCCCTAAACCAAGCACACATCAGGATTACGGAGGAGGATGATGTGTTGGTATGGGCACATGCAAAAAATGGTTCATACACTCCAAAGGAAGGGTACCTACAACTTATGCAACATCACCAGCCTGAAAATATACAGCAGTGGTGGAAGGCTATTTGGCAGCTCAAAGCAGCCCCCAGGACGCACATGTTAATGTGGGCCATCCTATTCAATAAAATTCCTACTGGATCAAATTTGAAGAAAAGGTCTTTCCATGGACCCTTTTGGTGCCATTTATGTAGAAGCACCAACGAAAATACACAACACCTTTTTTTGAATTGCCCTGTGGTCATAGAGCAATGGACCCTTATCACCTCTCTTCTCCCCTCCCCTCACAGATGGCAAGGGCAGACCATCATGGAAGCCTGGGCGCACTGGTTGGAACACCACTCGGGCAAAGAAAGGAACATCCCCCTCCTTGTGAGCTGGTCTATCTGGATGGTGAGAAATCGCTCTATTTTTGACCATAAATCCCCATCCTGGCCTACCATCAGAGCACACATCATGGCAGATTATGCTCTCCTCCCTGATGATCCCCCATCGGCCCCGCCCCGAACCATCACCCCAGAGCACATTGACAAATCCTACCCTTGGGCCTATTTTGATGGCTCAGCACAAGCTGTAGGTTGTGGGGGGGGGCGCGCTTCTCTACCTTCGGGAGGCCCACTGTTTCAAACTACAAATGTTCTTGGGAAGAGGCACAAACAACTTTGCTGAGCTCTCCACAGCCATGAACCTGATCCATTTTGCTCTTGAAAAACAATGCACAAAATTACAATTATTTGGAGACTCTCAAATTGTCTGTAATTGGCTCAACAGAAAATATAATTGCAATGTTTTTTCTTTGAGACATCTACTGGAGGAAACACACAGGCTAACAGCTGCTTTTGAAAAATTTGATTGTAAACACATTTACAGGGAGCGCAACTCAAGGGCAGACCTACTGTCCAAGCAAGCAACGCAAAGGCAAGAGGAAGACTGGCTAATTGAGGAAGAAGTGGATGGAACTATCTACCGCCATTATCACAGGCCTTTTGTAGATCTACGAGCACAAAGAGAAAATCAGCATTAGAGATGGCTCCATCCCACACATACAGTCATTTTGTTTTTTACGGTTATTTTGTCACCATAGTTTTGCTGCAACATGGTCGTTTTTAAATATGTTTTATATTTACAGACTCTGTTACACACGGTCGTCACAGGCCGAAACACTTCCAAATTATTTTGGGGTCTTATTTCTCCGCAGTCCCTGCGCGGAGCTCAAAAACATAGCATATGACAGGAATTATAAATGTTTTTACAGAACATGGAACTCCCTGCGTGGAGGCAAAAGACAATTATATTTTTTGGCTTTCGTTTTTGTGCTGAATATACATGGTGGGAACACTATGTATAACCTATGATACTGATCCGAGAGGAAGATGGCCTCACTTGGTATATGTTATAAACATCTACAGAATGTAACTTTCTATTGACTAATGGAAATTACGACTTTTTCTACGGGAAAAAAGTATGTTTGACAGTTGTCCTGTGTAAACCACTTTTAGAGTAATGAGATAGTTTTCAATTCTCATGTATCGTATGTTTGACCGTTTACATAAGTCTGTAAGATATTTTCGAAGCGCTTTGAAGCATTTCCGCTTATTGGTTTGACAATGATATCTAAAATAATTCTTAAATTAATAATTTATTTTATTTTATAAATAATATTTAAAGTATAATTATTTTTTTAATTAACTAATTAGTATATTTTTTTATTATTTTTTATATAATTGATTTTTTTAATTTTTAATTTTGATTAATCAAAATAATAAGATTAAAATCTGGAAAATATATTTTTCATTTAAAATAAATAAATAAATATATATATATATATATATATATATATATATATATGTATAGATACAAGAATTTTGTGATTTATAACGTAAATAGATGTTTTTCGGATTCATCACATAATCAAGATTTGGTCAACGTTTGGAACCAACTAATGTGGTCTATCCTGAGGATGGACCACATTAGTTGGTTCTAAACGTGGACCAAATCTTGATTATGATTAATCCGAAAAACATCTATCTATATTTTTTTGTGTTATTTATAACTTTTTTAATATCTTGAATTTTTTATTACTGTAAATATTTTAATTTGTTTTATTAATGTTAAATATTTTTGTGCGATTAATTTCTTTTTTGTCATTTAAAAAAAAATGAAAAGTTAGACAATTTATCAAAGTATAAAACTTCTAACCACTATCACGAGGGATCTCAAATGAAAAGCTCTAAATTATTAAGCTCACTGCAGTGCACATAATTTAGACGTAGACAAAATGGAAGATGCAAAATTATAAAGAATGATTGTTGTAAAAAATAATTTCAATAGACTTATTTTTTAGTGGATATAAAAATAGAGCAATTTATTTTATTTTTTAGTCTAAATTTAGTGATTTTTTTTTGCTTGCAAGATCTTGAATTTTTGCTATTTAAAATGATAAAGATTCGGTGCACTCAAAAATCCTTGAGACAGTTAGATTGTGCAGATTATGCTCAAACTTACTATTCTAAGAAATTCTCAATAAATTTTAGACAAAATCAACGAGAAAATATGCCCAAAAATGTCAAAACCTTCTAATATTTAGACTACTCTTAAACCAATTATCGTATTTGAGGTAAGATTGAGTAACTTATTTATTTAGAAAGATATTTGATAGGTACCTTATGCTATACATACAACTTATTTTCAATTTTTTTATAATTTTTATTGTTTTAAATTTATTAGTATTAATAGTACATTTAAAATGCCTGAGTTGTTTTTCAAAATAATTTTTTATGAATATTTAATTAAGAGCAATTAAATATTTGTATTCTAACTAGCACAACCACATTAAAGTAAATGTGGCTGATAAACATCATTTTCTATCATTTATATGGCAATCAACATTTAAAAATAAAACCAATCAACGTCATTTAATGTTATTAATTATATTAATATTAAAGTAATATAAAAAAATAAACCTAATAATAAAAATTAAAACTTAATATTATTATAAATGTTATTATAAACACATTTATAAAGCTAATATTATAAAAAGACTAATGATTTACAGAAAACTAATATTCATTGAATTGTAAAAACCTAACATCATAAAACATTGTAAACTTGAATTATAAAAACCTAGGCCACAACCATATAGGGTTTGCATATTTTTTTCCTCTAGGGTTTACAATGAATATTTATTCACTAGTGTCACACATTCAAAACATAGTGAACTAATGTCACACATTCAAAACATAGTGAATTAAAGTTGTAATTTAAAGATTATTGATAATACATATATATTTATTTGGAGAAACAAAAATGTAAAAAATAAATAATTACTTGCACAATGAACAAGGTTGATTAGGCACAAAGTTATTCATCACTCTTAACAATATTCATGCCATCCGAACTACAAAGATATCATCCCCACATAAGGCTTTGACTTTTCAATTAGCTCCTCGCCACATAAGGCTATTTCTCAATTAGCTGGACCTCCATTGCTAATCATATAAAAACCCTACCAAACACCTAACCCTTCCCTTTTCTATCTACAAATTGCCAATACACAATGAGGATTTGAGCTTTTCCTCTCCTACTATTTGTACCAACTTTGACTACACTTGAGGTTTCATGTTTTACACAGTCAACGCGCATATTAATATTCATCCATGGTGTTGACCTATACAAATTTAAAAATATTGTAGTTTTTTGTTATTATTATTTTTTTTCAATCCATAGAGTCCATTTAAGCCTCTAGAAATCCTAAAACACTTGCATCATGATTTCACAACTGAAACTTGTAATTCCAATAATCATAGGCCTAATTTCAAACAAAAATTAACTAAATCCAAATTTCAAAAATTTTACGTGCTACTTCCAAATTAATCATTAAAACCTTAACTTCGATTATGACATGGGGTCATTCAAAATAAAAATAAAATTAACATATACCATTAACTTTATTATAATGAAAGTACAAATTGTCATTAATATCACAATGGAAACTCTTACAAGAAAGGAACATTGGTGGTGAATTCCAATGAGAAGGATTTGACCTATTGTCGAATCAATATACATATCCATGACCAAGACTATTTGTTGTGCATTTACTATTATTAACATTTTAATGAAATCTATGTAGAAATATGGTGATAGAATTGCAACTACTTAAGAAATTTAATCTAAATCAAGAGATACAATTCTACTCTACTCCTCTGTGGAAATTAATTCACAATTTAGAGCAACATGCACAAACATGCATCATAAAGTACACATATGTTTATAGAGGAAAGTAACTAATAAAAACCCTTTAAGCCCATGTGCATTAATCAAGTGAAATGATAAACAATTACAATTTTGATCTCTCGATTTGAGGACAAACTGCAAGAGTAAACTTGTTCTCACTCTTCCTACACTCGTGATGCCCTCACTCACACTGCCTGCACTTGCTCCTGTTTCCTTGCACAGTTACTTAGGAAATAGACTCCTATTCTTTAGGAATTTCCTCCAAATTGATTGTGCAATTCCCAAGGATTGATCACCTGACCAATACTCTAAAATGTACACTCAATCTAGTATATAATTAATTGTACACTGCATTGGAATCTCCACCACAACTAATGAACTTGAATCAATTAAGTAGATGATCACTGAGTTAGATTTTTGTCCCACTACAAACTTGACCTTCCACTAGTTCTATCAACAGTTGGAACTAGATTAATTGAATACAACTAGAAATAACCGACCTTGATTGCTACAAATTATCAATCACACATGCCTAATTGAACTCCAAGCCCTCTAACTCAAATTTACTAAGCTAACTGAGTGACAAGAGCCATGTAATCTCAGTTGAATGCCTCCATATTGTTTTCTTACATGGAAATTCAAGCTTTCTCAATTTGAGCAAGGAAAAAGCAAATTGAGACTTTCTTGCTACACATATCAACACTCCCACTTAGCAAGAATGGGTTTATCAACCACCCCTATACTGCACCTATGGAATTCAAACTTCCCTCTTGACAAAGTCTTTGTGAAGATGTCAAAATTTTGTTCCTCTGTCGAAATGTATTGCAGCAAAACCTCTCACTGTTGTTGTTGCTACTACAACAACTGTAACTGAGAAGCATAAAAAAAAAAAAACATTGAATCAATTATGTCTGCAACTGTCTACTTGGAAAATTGTGCTACTGTTGACTCTTTTATTGAGCCTCCTACTCTACTGTCAACACTCCTTTTCACTCCTCAATATCTGACTAACACTAATCCTCCTGCTATTGAATACTGTGGGCCCCTATAGCAAGGTAATGAAGGACACCTCAATAGACCCTGCCCAAATTTCTGCAACTTTGGGACTAAGGTTCTACATCACTCCACCTCACTCCTAGAGGTATATCTATACTTACCCCATCTTCCCACTTCTCTCAAACTCTCCCTCTATTGGAGGTCTTTGGATGGTCCTCCTCATAATCATCTTGTTGGTCAACCCAACTTCCAACTTGTCTAGGCTCCATTTTTTGAGGTCTATCCTGCTCCTTCTTAACCACCACATCTCTAATCTCTGCCTTGCTCCTCAAGGCTACACATTCTCCCACCTCAAGTTTATACATGTTGTTCCCATGAACCCTATTTTTCTTCACCTTCCAGTGGCTATGCATCTTAGGAATGATTTCCATTTTCTAAATATCACATCATAACCATAGTCTTCCAAAACTACTACAGATATGAGATTCTTCTTTAGGCTTGGAACAAACATCACATATTTGAGGCGAAGAGGGGATATCGACTCCCTCTTAAAGGTTACTGTACCATTCCTGGTAGCATTGTACCTTCTATCTTCCTCAAGTTCGATATGGATCTGGAGATCTTTCTCCTCCAGGTCACTAAAAAATTCTCTACACCTTGTCATGTGGAATGAGGCACTTGATTCCAAGTACCACACACTCCCCATCACCATGATAGTCATGCATGCAATAAGGGTGAAGTATAACTCAAATTGAGAAGTCAAAACTTCACCTGTTGATTCTCCTGATTTCTTCTTGCCAGACTTTTGCGTGGACACTTTGTATCATAGTGCCAAAATTCATGACAATTGAAGCATTTGATTTCGGACAAGTCTTTCTTCTTGCTCCCTTAGATGGATTCTGGTTTGATTTGAGAATTATTCCATTTTCCCTTCTTTCCCTTTGCTATTTCATCAGGTGTTTCCACATCAACACTCATTTTCTCAGTTAGCAATAGCATCTCAATTTTCGTGGATGTTGAATTCCTTCTTATTTTTAGATCTTGGTAATTATTACCTTACGATCAATATTTACACACCTGAAAAAATTTCAACCTTAATTTCATTTTTACGATTGAGAAAACATTATTAGATTGATATATGATATATGAGATATTGATTTGTGTCTAATTACAATTGAGCAGCCCGATATACATACATAGTCTGGGTGTCTTTTTATTAATAGACACGTCTTTTCAATAAGACATGTCTTTTTAATTAATTATTGATTATTTCTATTTATATATTATATTGTATATATAATATAATATATAAATATATGTTGTTGTATATAATATAATATACATTATACATTGTTATCTGGAAGGGGATACCTTCCGCTACTATATAAAACATCAACACTCCCTCTTAGCGAGGGAGGTATTTTTCCATGATGTTCTCCTCTACTTGTCCCAATCGCACCCAACCATTTCACATGGTGTGGGCAGAACTACCACCATAGTCTCAAGACTGTGTTGCAAGTATCTGATGTTTCTCCTCACCTAGTAGTACCAATCACACCTAACCACTTCACATGGCGTAGAAAAGACTTGTACCAGGCTACTCATTACTCCCTCAGTCACTTCACATGATTGATTTAGGAAACCATTGGCTAGAGGGAGAGTATCTGCCTACTGTAGGAAAAAACATCACAACTCCCTCTCAACAAGGGTGGGCATTCTGCATCACACCAAGCTTGTCTATGAAGTATTTAAAATTCACTTTAGATAGAGGCTTGTTGCGAATGTTTGTTGTCTACTCATCTGTGGATATATACCAGAGTTCTACTGCTCCACTTTGTACCATGTCTTAGATGAAATGGTATTTGATCTCTATATGCTTTGACTTGTCGTGAAAGACTGGATTATCTGAAAGCTTCACACAAATTTGATTATCACAGTATATCAAGTTTTGCTCCAACTCTAGATCAAATAACCCTACAAGTAATTTTCGAAGCCAAATATCTTCATGGCTTACATCATTGTCTGCTATATATTCAACCTCTACTTTACTGAGTCCCATTAACAACTGTTTTCTGCTAAACCATGTGAACATACCTTATCCCAAACTAAAGCAACATCTTGAGGTACTTTTTGTGTCTATTGCACTCCTTGCCCAGTGAGAATTTGCATAACCTTGCAGCTTTACTTCACCGTACGAGACAAATCTGAGTCCATATCCAACTATACCTGCAGGTCCTCAATACATGCTTTTCTACTACCAAATGTACATGTCTAGGCTCAACCATGTACTGACTCATTGTGTTTACTACAAAGAATATATCTGACCTAGTACTAACCAGGTGCATCAATGATCCGATCAACTGTCTATACATCAAGAGATCAACCAAATATGAAAAAGAATCACTTAATAACTTCATATTAGTAACCATAGATGTGGCCACGGACTTTCAATTCATCATCCCGAATCTCTACAGGATCTCAACTGTATAATTTCCTTGGCTAAGGAAGATCTCATTTTGTCTCTACCACACTTCTAATCTCAAGAAATAGTGCATTAAACACTAATCCTTCATTTCGAACTCTGAAGTGAGCTCCCTCTTGCCCCATTTATGAGCTTCTCATCCATTGTAAGAAACAAGTCATATACATATAGTACCAATATCAAGGGGAAACCATGTTCAAGCTTATAGTAGCGGTTGGGATTTGCATTACTCTTGGTAAAACCCAAGCTCATCAAATACCTATATATTTTTGCATACCATTACCTGGGTGCTTGCTTAAGCCTGTACAAAGCGCTCCTTCCCATGGATCACAAAACCTCGTGGTTTCTCTATACACACTTATTCTTCCATTATAGCACTCAAGAAGGAAGTGTTTGCATCCATTTGTTGTAATTTCAAGCCCATAATAGAAAGCAATAGAGATGATAGATCTAATAAAATTGTATCTGGCTATTGGGGAAAATTTTTCGTCATAATCATTTTCTGGGAGAATCCTCTAGCCACAAATCTAGCCTTTTACTTTTCTATGTTGCCATATGCAACATGCTTGACCTTGTAGATCCATTCTGAAGTCACCACTGACTTACCTTCTGGTATCGGAACCACGTTCCACACATCATTTTTCATGATGGATTGGTACTCTTCCATCATAGCATCCTTCCACACTTGCTAATTTGCGGCTTCCTCATAAATGGAAGGTTCTGAATAAATGATCTTACTCATTACCGCCACATAGTTGGAAAACTTGTGTTGTCTCTTGCTCTCTTTGAAGGAGCCTCTGGGAGTTGCATGTTTTTTTGCTTCCTGTAATGTGTTCCAGAGTCATACTGGTCTCTTCTTGATGAATACAACCTCTTTGGGTGGATCTATTGGTATATTTGGATCTATTGTGTCATATTGATCTTCCGGGATATGTTCTTTTGGAGTAGAGTCAATCATCACTATATCCTTGGGAGCCTCTTGCTCCTCTCTTTCCTCGTCCATGTGAGACTCACTAGATTTCCCGAAAGCTGCTTCTTCATCAAAAGTGACATCTCTACTAATCTCAATCTTTCTCTGTCCATAGATGTGTATTCTATAAGCCTTTGAAGTCTCACTATATCCAACAAAGGTGCCCTTCTTTCATAAACACTCTAGCTTCGTTCTCTTTTCCTTGGGGAACATGTCTCTACAATGGACAACCAAATACCCTCTAATGGATGACTTCTGGTGTATTTTCGGTGAATACCTCTTCTGGTGTCTTGTTCACCGATATCTTATGAGGACATATTTTATGAGCATATACAATTGTTTTGGATGCTTCTGCCCATAGATACATGGGTCAGTTTTGGTCATGGATCATTGCTTTAGCTACATCTATAATTAAATTATTCTTTCTCTATGCAACCCAATTTTGTTAGGGGTTGTAGGGAGTTGTCAGCTCCCTCTTAATCCTTGATTCTCTACAAAAGTACTAGATCTCATTTGAGTTGTATTCTCCTCCATTATCTGACCTCAAAACTTTAATATTTATTCTAGAAAGAATTTCTACTAAAGCCTTGAATTCTTGAAACTTATTGAAAAATTCATCTTTTGATTTCAAGAAATAGATCCATGTTTTGCATGAGAATCATGAGTAAAAGTGACATAATATAAAATGCTACTTAGAGATGTGTTGTAGCAACTACAACCACCCTCCAAAATTTTGGCCTATATCAATTTCGGAGCCTCCTTTGAAGAGTTTCACTTGATGACTACAAACACTTAGGTTCACTCCATCAGATCGTGTGTCTTTTCATTCGCCTTGCTTGTTTATTTCACTTAAGTCTCTGCATGTTGATGTCTAAGTCATGCTTGCGACCATGTTTTGGTTATGCTCAAAGTCTTTTCTTCGTAAGTGTTTGTTGTGTTCACCATGAAATCATCTGTCGCACTCACACATGGATTCACATTCACTGTCGCGCAAGAATTGTCTCGATCATGAACAATCAATCATGAGTGTCATGGTTGTCACTTGCACCTCCAGTAAGTCATGTTGAACATGGGTGTCTGGATGGTTTGGTTTTTTCATCGTCAATTCATGCAAGTGTGTGTCCATATGATCACCTATTCATCTTTCGCCTGTTCACACACTTAGTCATTTTTGCTGAAGTTTTGACAACCAGACTCCTCACTGAAAGTTGAACCATCACCCTACTTTCGACTTGATCGACTGTCAACCAGAACAATGCAAAAGCACCAAGCTAGTTCTTTAAAGATGTCTTGCCTACAAGCAATTCAATCAACACTCATGCTGGCCACCCGGACAATCGACCGACTGTTCAACTCATAAATTGCGCAGTGCTCATGAGTAGGCTTCCTGCTGCCCGTAAGTCAGCTCAACTTATAAATTACGCAGAGATGATTAGGAAGCCGACCTCCCGACCTTAATACAATTTTCCCAGCTAGCAGCTCTTAGCAACAGACTACCTATTCTCTCCACGAATTTCATAGTTTATGCTGCCAGTGACTGAGAAGCCAACTGGGAGTTCCCTCTGGAAATTGCGCAGATCTGGCTGTCGGTGACGCCAACAACCAACTGGCATTTCCCTCTGGGAATTGCGCAGATCTGGTTGCCAATGACCCCAGCAGCCAATTGGCAGTTCCCTCTGGGAATTGCGTAAATCTGGTTGCTAGTGACCCCAACATCCAATTGGAAGATCCCTTAGGGAATTGCACAGATCTGGCTGCCAGTGACCCCAACAGCCAATTGGAAATTCCCTCCGGGAATTGTGCATATCTGGTTGCTAGTCTCCTCGGTAGTTCCCCATAAAAACTGTGCAATCCCTGCCTGCCTTGCCTTCCAGCAGCCCGAGCCGTTCCTCCCAAAATTTGCGCAATTTTGCTTCCCAGCCATGCCAAACCTTGCAGACAGTCACAGTCGACTTAGATTTCCTATTTCCATCTCTCAGTGACACTTGCGTAGTTTTCATCAGCAGTTACCCAGAGCCATCATCTCGCATCACAACCCTACTGCCTCTCATAGTCACCTGCATTGAAATGATCATGTATCATGGTAGACTAGGAGGTTTTGGATTTGAGGTCGTCTCATCATAAGTGACTGCAGGTACAGGTACACCAACAAACATGTCAAGACGACGATTGGGATGAACGAAGGGACCACATGCAGATGGACAATTTAACCAACGGATGAACGAACAAAGCATGCAAAGCGGACGAACGTGATGAACATGCACCTTCATGAACAAGTGAGCTTGTTAAGCTTTCTAGCATGAAAGCAAGGAACAACATACTAAAGCTTCATCAAGAGAACCAAGGACCATCGAAGACTCCACACACTTCGCCATGTGGAGGTGAAGCTATGGTACACCATGAAGACATCCATCACTCAGCATCACTCTAGCTTGACAAGCACTCCAACAACAACATGAATGTACCAACATTGTCATGTCAAGTCATGTCGAGTCAAGTCATGAGTCATGTTGCCCACATCTCCACTATGGGCTTGATGTCAAACAATGTGATATAACGTGGAAGTCCAAGAGACCCACTTGTTGAACATAGAGTCATGTAAGTTGGAAATTCATGGAAGTCAAATGGTCATGAGGGTAGTCGAACAACCACAAGGGTCAGTTTCACCCTTGGCTATAAATACCCCCCTCATTTGTACATGAATGGACTTTTCACCTCAGCTCCTCCCACATAGCCAAGAGAGTCTGTAATCTTTTCTTTGAGGAGTAAGTAGTGGCTCCAACGCCCTACTAATGGGGTTAGTGATGTATGGTGTGCTGATGTGTCTTGGATCTTTTGCTTAATTTAGGAGCCTGTCAACAGGCCAACACGTTTTCACACATGTATTGTATTTGTTGTAAGGTTGATCTTTAACACTTGTAATGCATGTTGCTTTAACCATGTGTTCTACATCTAAATTGATTCATTGCATAATCTATTAATGGAAATGTGTTGTATATGTTGTTAATGTTGTCCCGTCCGTGTCGATTACTCTGTCGGACATCAGAAATACCTTTCACATGAACCTTGTTGTAACAACCATTGCACTCGTCTCGAATTGATCTGCGAGTGTTATACATGTTATCTTACCTTGTATGTTGTGACTGCCACATCCTAGTGGACTTCTCTGCCAGAATCTGTGTATGTCCTTAGTGTTGTGTGTTCCTAGCCGAGTTGGGACCGATCCCTTTCAACCTGGATCTCACCTTCCCCTTTTTCCCCTCATAGTGAAAGAACCATTGACACAAGTACACTTACACTCACCAGGCACATGAACCCCACTTCTCGAAGATGAAGTGAACCACTCTCCTGTGCTGATAAGCAAGAGTTGAGGCAAATCCTTAAGACAATGGAAACCCGACCATCATACCGGATGGGATTCCCACACCAAAAAGTGTGAGGTCTAGTTGGGAATTCATACCAGGGTGATCCCCTAAATGTTGGCGCATCCAGTACCGTCAACAAGATGATACAATTATTTGTTTACATACATCCGAATGTATAATGTCTAATATTCCCTTGGATCTATTGTCACTGCTTGGAAAATTTTCCTTGGCATTCTTGCTAAGTGAAAAACCTTTGCATGCTCCATCATGCTTCACCTACATATTTGGTAGACTTGTGACCTTTTTGCTAAAAACTGGCAAGGCTTTGTAGTTGAGGTGAGCAAGTCTTCAGTACCATAGCTCACTAGAGATAATACTATTGTGTACAAGAGCTTGTGTTGGGTATCCCTTTGATTTAAAAATTCCTCCCTTTCAGACAACAATCACATCGACTGAATCTATAATTGAACCCTTAAGCCATAGAACGACTTGGCCATCAAAAAAAGATACTATGAAGCCCCGATATTCTAAAGCAAAGATAGAGAGAAGATTATTCTATAAATCTTGTATAAGAAATAAATCTTTTATTGAATTGGAGTTATCTAAATCAAGTTGGTATGATGTTTCTCCTACTCCTTTTACTGCATGATTTGAATCATCTCCAAGTTCCACTTGAAGGGATGAACTCCCTTTTGTCAAATTTGTAAGAGAATTTCGAAACCCATTCATGTGCTTGGAAGCACCACTGTCTACTAGCCAAATATTTTTCTTTGAGTGATGGTGCCTATGAGAGCTGAGGCAAATACATACTTTTAATATTTTGTCTCCCTTGTCTTTTTTCTAAGATGCAGACTCCTCCATATCTACTGCATGTGCATGATGTTTTCTTTTTCCTTTCCCTTGAGTATACTGGTAAGCAAAGTGTCCCAACTTCTGACAGTTGTAACACCTAATCTTAGACACATCCTTCTTGTGATCTTGAATTGATATTATATTTTTCTTGGCTTTGATCACATTCTTCTTATGTTTTTCCTTGGCCTCTTCCTCTTCTGGTTCTGGGAGGTATTTCTTGGCATAATCCAAGAGCTCATTCTCTTCTAAGATGAGAAGTATTCTATGCTTCCATGATTTGAAATTGTCTGCTTCATCTAGCCTATCTTCTACTCTGAGATTGGACATCCTCTTGTAAATGACAATTTATTCCAACTATGGAGTAATGTTTGTTTTAACATTCACTTCACTTTAAGAAAATATTTTGTTTTGTTTTATATGGTAGGAAATACCAATTGTAAAAAAAAATATGAAAAGATACGTGAATTCCTTTTGATCCAATAAAATAAATTTTATAGTTTTTATTTTTTTAATTTTAATTTTATGTTTTTTACGAAGTTGTTTTGGAAAATACCATGGGCTCTTAACCTCTCTACTATGTTGAATCATTTCTTATTTTCATATTATTCCTTAAGACCAATAATTACAAACTCTTAAAATTTTCAACTTTAATTTCATTTTTACGATTGAGTAAACATTATTATATTGATATAAGATATATGAAAAATTGATTGATGCCTGATTACAATGGAGGGTCTCCATATATATACATAATTGGGGTGTATTTTCAATAAGACGTGTATTTTATTTTTTTGTTGATGCAAGAGACTTTCCTTTTATTTCAATATCCAAAAAGTAAAGTTACTATAATTACAAAAGGCCTAAATATCTCAAGGCCTACGAAACCAACGAGATCATACTATCAAGGATGTGACCCACTAAACAAACTAAAGGACAAGCTAACCAATCAAATTGTCCCCGCGATTACAAGTTGACCCAAGGTCAAAGCCCGCCATACCTCTGATCATTAACTTGCAAAGATTAAACAAACTCATGTCCCCCCAAACTAGCCCGAACAAATATAACCGTCAATTTTCCCCACCAAAAAGGACGGCGCAGAGAGATATCGGAGAGCCGAGATGCAAGGTTTTTAAGGCACGATGAAGGGTGGTAAGTCGACCCCCACCCCTGCCATGTGTTGAGATCCGAGTGGAATCGCTCTTAACGAACCAAAACCACTTACCATTTGAGAGCCTTGCAATCATAGAAAACCGCTTAATGCCCGGTTTTCCGAACTGAAAGAAAAGTGCTGGGGAATTTCCTTTGTGGGAGCGATCCAGCCTGTCAAATTGCTGAAACTGACAATGGAGCTCGCCGCCGAGACATTCTGTAACTGTAAATGAAACCTTGTGTCGCCATTCAAGAAACGAAGGAGATAAGTTCCCTTGCCCCGAAGGAAGTTATCACCATGCAAAGAAAGCCCTTTTTCAAAGAGCCGACCTCCGAAATAAGTGAGAAAAGGCATCAAGAGCTTTAATCATAGCCTACACCTTGAGCCCAATAATCTAACATTTCCTTGTCCTCTGCGGCTTGAGCATCGTAGAGAGCTTTTAGCCTGCTTGGAGGCTTCTCTTGCCAATTCATTTCGATTCTGCAATTTGGATTAGTCACTCCTTGGTTGGCGAGTAGATATGCAATTTTATTGGCCTTCCTCCGAACATGATTGAAGCTAACCGTTTGCAGACTTTGGAGATGTTTTTGGATTCTCTGGTACACTTGTATAAGTCTCCAATGTTTTGAGACCCTTTCAGGCACTGTTCCATAGCTGATTTTCTTAACTGCATTTATACAAATCTCGGAGTCTGCTTCGATGAGAACATTTGAGCTGTGATTGAGTTTAAGAAGCTATAGACATTGTTCCAAAGCAATTAATTCAGCCATGTTGTTGGTGGCTTTTCCTAAATGATAGTGGAAGATAAAAATTATTTTTCCTTCTTCATCTCTTAACACACCTCCATAACCTGTAGTCCCCGGGTTTCTTTTTGAAGCCCCATCAATGTTGCATTTTAGATAACCTTGTGGTAGAGGATGCCAGTTCTCCTTTTCCGTTTCCAACACTCTTTATTTTTTTTAATACCCTTGAGGATGATCTCATGCATTCCCAGCTGCTTGAGAGTTCTCAATTCAAGCGCAGTGGGAGGAATCGAGGGATAACTGTGCACAGTGGTGGAAATGGTTTCCTTAATCTGCTTTAAGATCAATTCCATCAGGCAAAGAGGAGTAGTTTTTCCATCCTTGAAAATTCTCTTATTCCTTTCCTTCCAAACATTCCAGATAATGAAGCTTGGTGTCAAGGTCCAGGCTAAATTAAGGATCTCATACTCTGAAAAGTTTTTTCTCCACTTGTTCAGGGTGTTAATAATGCTTCCTTTATCTCTATCTGTCTGTTGAAAAATGATGTTGAAAGAATCCCATAACCAGGTGGTATAGGTGCAGTTGTTGAGAATATGCTCCATTGTCTCCTCTTGAGCCTCACATAATTGGCATCTAGAAGGCCCCATAACCCCCCTCTTCTGAATGTTCTCCCAAGTTAATATTTTCTTCTGATGAACTAACCACATAAATAGTTTGATCTTCATCCATCCTTGGTGGCTCCAATGTTTTTGCCAGGACTTGGCCAAAACGCAGGGTTCGAGGTTAAGGGTAATTCTTTTTGCTTCTTTGATATTGAAGATGCCTTCTTTGTTTTGGCCTCATCTTAACTGATCCTGCCCATCTGTAACCAAGATCTTCCTCTGTTCTAATATTTTCATGAGTTCTTATATTTTTGCTTTTATGGGGCCGTCCCCTCTGCATTCTATTTTCCTCCAGCTTCTCCATTTCTTAGTGTCATGAGGAAGATTCTAGAAATCCCTAACATTTATAAGTCCCTGGAAATCAGTTTCTTGCTTGATGCTCATAAAGTCCTCCCTTAACAACATTGGTTCTTGTTGCCATTTATCTTCCCAGAAGAGAGCTTGTTCTCCTGCTTTGATTTCCCAAAAGCTGTTGTTTTGTACTAGGCTCCTGTCATCCCAGGCTTTATTCCAGATGTGAGAGCCTTTTAAGTTCCCTAACATTCTGATAAGATCAATTGTTTTCCAGAAGCTTGCAAATGTTTCTTTCCAAGTTTTGGCCCAATGCGCCCTTGTTTCTTTAACCCATCTCCACCAGAGTTTGGCTCCTAAAACATTACTTAGAATCTCCTGATCGTCTAAGCTTAGGCCTCCATGACTTTTGGGTTTACAGATTTTATCCCAAGAAACCAGGGCCCATTTCTTTCTACTTTCCTCCTTGCCCCAGAGAAAGTCTCTCTGAATGTTCCTGAATTACTGTAAGACCCCTTTGGGAGCTGGCAGGGCTGATAAAAAGAAAATAGGGATAGATTGAAGAACTGCCTTCATCAAAATCAATCTGCCAAGAAGGTTCAATGCTCTAAAAGTCCATCTTTTTATCTTGTGTTGCATATTGTTGAACACCGGTTCCCAGATACTTTTGTGCATTGGTTTATTCGTGAGGGGGATTCCCAAATACTTTGAAGGGAGGACCTCCCTTTGGAAGCCCATAATTCTGGAGATGTTCCTTTGAATAGCAATGCTAGTGTTAAAGATTTTTTTTTTTTGATTTGGAGAGATTGACTTCCATACCTGAGGCCGAGGCAAAGTCATTTAAGATTTTTTTGTATGCTGTAGCTTCCTTGACTGTGGGGATACCCTGCAGCATGGTGTCATCCACAAATTGTTGATGAGTCAAGGCTTGGCCGTTCTCCATTAATTGTAGGCCCTTGATCTTTCCTAAGACTTTGGAATTTTTAATGGTTCGGCCCAATCCTTCCATCATGAGGATAAAAAGAAAGGGAGAGAGTGGGTCTCCCTGCCTGAGGCCTCTGGAAGGAGTGAAGATCTCTGAGGGTGAGCCATTCACCAGAATTGAAAAGCTGGGTGAAGTAACCAAAGCCATAACCCATCTGATCCAGTCATGGTCAAACCCAAAGGCAGAAAGGACCTTTCTGATATAGATCCAGTTCACCTTGTCATACGCTTTTGCAATGTCTAATTGCATGATCATACCGGCCTGCTTTTTACTAGTGAGAGAGTGAACAACCTCGTGGGCCTGAATAATATTATCCAGGATTTTCCTTCCTTCCACATAACCAGACTGTTCCCCAGAAATCAACGAAGGAAGAAGAGGTTTGAGTCTGTTGGCCAAGATCTTGGAAATAATTTTGTAAACAACATTGCATAAAGCAATGGGTCTGAACTTATCAGGAGTCGGGGCTAAGTCCTGTTTGGGGATTGGGGAGATGAAGGAGGTGTTGAGGGCTTTCATAATGGATCTTCTTCTTCTGGAGTCCTCTACCACATCCAAAATATCCTGTTTGACAACATTCCAACAGGCCTTGAAAAAGTCGACACTAAAACCGTCTGGACCTGGAGCTTTGCCATTCTGCATATCTTTGATCACTGTACTGACCTCTGCTTTGGTTATTGGTTTGTTCAGGTTAAATTTGTCCTCTCTAGTCACCATCGTGGGAATATTCTTTATAATTTCCTTGATGTGTTGGTCTCTGTCTAGATTATTTTCATTTGTGATGCCTCTGAAATGTTGAACCATCACAGCGTCAATATTCTTGTGAGAGGTCTGAATCTCCCCATCTTCATTCAATATTGAGGAGATTCTATTGTGTGTTCTATTGGCTATGGTGGAACGGTCGAGAAAACGAGTGTTTTGTTCACCTTCTTTGAGCCATTGAACTCTTGACTTTTGTCTCCAAAAGATTTCCTCCTATTTGCATAAATTCTCCTAGTCAAGGTTGTGTTTTTTAGCTTGTTCACTTTTGGTTTTATCAAAACCATCTTTGATAATTGTTTGGGACAGTTCCTGCATTTTGATCTCTACTTATTTTTTGTTTACAAAAATGTCACCAAAATCCTTCTTGTTCCATTCTTTGAGTTTGATTTTTATGTGCTTTAGTCTTTTATGGAGGAGGAACATTTTGGAGCCCTAAACCTGTAGATCTTCGGACCACCATTTTTCAATGTTGCTGATGAAATCTGGGTGGGAGAGCTAGATATTCTCAAATCTGAAGGGTCTGTTTCTGGGAGCATCCATTCCCTTAATTTCTAATTGAATCGACCAGTGGTCTGAGCCTCCAAATGGGAGAACACTTGCAAATATTTCTGAATTTGTGAGCATCAGATTCTCGGAGATAAAAAATCTGTCTAAATTAGAGGCAACCTAAGCATTACCTCCTCTTTTATTGTTCCAAGTAAAAAGACCGTTATGCGTTTCAGAGTCAACCATTTTCATGTCTTCTGTGAAAGAATGGAATCCTACTGAATCTCTACTGAGGATTCTGGTGCCTACTTTTTTTTTTTTTTTTTTTTTCCGAAAGATATTTAATCATGTTAAAGTCTCCTCCAATGACCCAAGGGATTTATTTATGTCTACTTTTGAGATCTACCAGGGAGTTCAGAAATCTAAGATTCTCATCTATTCTCTAAGGACCATAGACATTCGTAACCAGGAGGGTCTCAGACATCCCCATTGGTTGAATGATAGCTGATAAGTAATTTCTCGTTGCCTCTGCATCTACAATGCTGACTTTTTGGGGGTTCCAAAGAGTGAGTATGCATCCCGTTGTGTTCTCTGCTTTGACTTCTAGAAACTCAAATTTACTGAGCCATTTGTTATGGATTTTTTTTATTTTCTGAATGGAGCATTTCATTTCATGAATGAAGATTATGTCTGGAATTGCTAGTTTCATTCTGTTACTTAGCATTCTTTGTTTTCTTTTACTACCTAGACCTCTGATATTCCAAGATATGAACTTCATAATTAAATATTTGTAAAGGAGTAACTGGTTAGATCTTTCATCTTACCCGAATCTATCATTAGCTTTCCACACTCCATTAGGAGCTCATTTTTCTTTTTTCTGCCTCTCTTCTTCCCTGGATTTCTGGTGGCTAATCCTGGAATTAGTTTCATTGTTTTCACCGCTCTGTTCTCTTGTTTGTGGATGTTTTTACCTTTCTCCAGTCCTCGTTCTTGTGTTTTCCATAAAAATAACTGTTGTATTCTGTTGCAATCTTCTTGAGGCAGAGAATCTATTCCTCCTTTGGTTCCTTGCATCAGGAATCCTTCCAGATCCAGGTTTTCCTTGTCGAGTATTTCTTGTAGTTTTTGATCTTCTAGATCTATTTCACTTTGGGTCATTTCTTGGTCCATTTCTATTTCTGTTTCACTTCTCTTGGCTTCTTTTTGGGAGTCAATGTCTGGAGAATGATTTGTGTCCTCTTTTTTTTCTTTTTCTTTAGCATCTTCCTCCTGATATTGATTCTTTCTTGTGATTTCTTCAGGCTCTTCTAGCACTTGAAACTTATTCTGACTACCCTTTTTCCCCTCAGTATGTTGTTGCTTTGATCCCTTTTTTCCTCCCCTTCCTCTACTAGCCACTTTCTGAAAGCTTTCAGTGTCCTTCGATGTATTATGTTTTTCTTTGTTATCTTCTTTGCTGAGAGGACAGTCTCTTAATAGATTCCCATGTTCGTGGCATCTTCGACATCTGAAGGGGATATGTTCATAGTCTACCGTCTGCACCCACTCCTCATCAAAAACTTCTAGGATCACTTCATCCGGAAGTGCCCTTGATAGATCCATTTCCACACAGATCCTAGCAAAGGAGGTATATTTTCCCCTTGTGGCTTTAGAAGCTTTGACATAGTATCCTAGTTTATTGCCAATGGCAGCAAATGATTCCGTTTGCTAATAATCAAGAGGTAGAGAGTAGAACCTTACCCACACAGGAACTGAAGAGAAAGTCTCCCTTTCTGGGACAAAGTTCAGTTTCCAAGGTCTCATATAGAGACCTGCAACAGTAAAAAAATAGGGTCCTCCTTCGAATATTCTATATTTATCTTCAATGTTAGAGAACACTACTGTGAAGAATCCTTTTGACCTAAGATGTAGGTCAATGCTTCCTTTGGGCTTCTAATGATACTTGATCCACGTCTGTAAAGCCTTTTCAGTGGGCCATAGTCCCATGAATTTATGGATAATGGCGGAGGTTCCCATATGTTCCCTGTGCTCCTGCAGAGTAGGATCATTTAATATTACTCAAGGAGTGATTTCTGCTTTTGGTTTGCAAGGTCCTTTTTTTCTTGTCTCTTGAACCCAAAATTTTGTCTTCTTCCTCTTTGTCCTTTGTGCTACTATTTTCTTTTGTTCTGGTCCCATTTTTTTCCTTCTCATTGTCCCTGTTCCTGTAGTTCATACAGTCTTCACTATTTCTAGGTGGTGATTTACTTCTGCTGGCCACTACATCTTTGTAGGAGGGAGTCAAGATCCCTCCCCTGCCATTCTCCATTAGAATCGAACTCTGCTCGCTATGGAAAACCTAGCCGTTTCGTTTCTCCCGCTGTCCGTCTTTTTGGCCCCAGAAGAATGCCTATGTCATAAGACGTGTATTTTCAATAAGAGATGTATTTTTAATTAATTATTATCTTTTTATATATTATATATATATATATATATATATATATATATATATATATATATATATATATATATATATACATAATATAATATATATTATACTTTGTCTTCTAGAAGAGAAAGCCTTCTGCTGCTATATAAAACATCGAAAATGGATTTAATCCTGCATTAGAAATTTCATACATGATACATTATAATATTATTTCACCAAACAATGTAGTTGTGCCAACAATTCTCCTGCTTACTTTTTCTCTGCACTTTAACATACTTACAATATGTGCTAAATGTTTTTCCATTACATTTTCCAATGCTCCTCGCTAATGGAAAATCCTTTTCTCATGTTCAATAAACATCTGAGCTTTTGAACTTTGGCTTAGGGAGGTTGTGAAAAAATTGAATAACTAATCTGAATTTGGTCTTCCTCCTGCAAATATTCAAATAACGGAAATGGACTTCAATATGTTTCTTGTGGCATGTATTACTGCATTCTTTGCAAATTGAGTTGTGCTTTGGTTATCACAAATTGAAGTTGTTGCATTTTCCAATGTAAATATAATTTCTCTAAAATATACATCAATGGATGTTGGCACTTGCTTCAGGCCATAAGGCATCTTCTGTAATTTCCACACAAGATGGTCTTTCTCCAGGTTGTGCGAATTTTATTGGTTGCTCCATTTACCCGTCTTCCTCTATCCATCTCTTCAAAAAATTCTCTTCATATCCATTTGATGAACTGTCCATCCAAATTGCAATGCAAGAGGCTAGAGCTAACACAGTTTTTAATATTGCCTTCTACTTGATCAATACCATCTGATTTTGTGCTTTTTCTTGTCCACCTTTTTGCATCCAATTACCTTTTTGGCCTCAAGTAACTTTGTACAATTCCATGTTTGGTTTCTCTAAGTGAAACCTATTTTAGTCTACGTAACTTTGCACCATTCTTCCTTATCCCCTACTTATTCAAAACTCTGTGGTTATATGGACCTCATCATAATGTGTGAAATTAATTGATGGTTTCTTGTACAAGCACACTATTTTCTCAGTTGTGCATATTCTGCTTCCATTTGTATCTGCTTCTGTCTCTGCATTTTTACAACTTCACTATTCTCTAGTTCTGAAATAGATTCTTCAACTATTTTCGTGTACAATTTTTTTTTCTTCTGTGGTGCTTTGATACACTTTTTCTTTTGCTTCTTTAGCATGTTCCTATTTGCTATTTTCTTCAGTTGCTGGGTAATTTTTCTTGATTTCATTATATTACCTAGGCTTTGCTGCTGCTGCAGTTCTTTTATCAAATATCACCTGTCTTGATGATCAACTTAAGGTCATCAAGTTCCTACAATCAATAGGATTTTGATTGTTTTCATAACCCCAAAGGATACCTTTGTGCCCACTATCTACCATGTCGGGTTTCTGTTGTCTTTAGGAACATTTGCATAACATGTGCTCCCAAGAATGTATAAATGCTTGATTGTAGGCTTGTGCCTATTCCAAGGTTTCTATGGAGTCCTATTGCATAAAAATTTTGCTGGTATACTACTCATTAATTATACTACGTGGTTCACTTATTACTAAAAATTTCATCTGTGCAGAATGTCTCCCCAGGAAAGGGTGTGGCATTTCATAGATTTATCATTTGCCAAGAAATACAAAAGATATCAATGTTGAATTGTTTCCTTCTTATTATTTGATTCTGAATATTTGAGAATGAAGGATTTTTGTGTAGGTTTGTATACTGTGGAAAGTCAAGTACTTGAACTAATCTTGATAAAGTGCAAGTAGCAATGACACATCCATTGGCAGTTACAAACTACAATATTGATATAGAGAGTTTGATATCCTATTTTATGGAAAAAAGAAAGGATTTATTTTTAAAAATTTAAAAGGGTCCCCGTTATTTCCTATTCTAAATCTAGAAATAATGGCAGTTGTTGAGTACCACAACAGGTCACTAAGCTTACCAACTACAACAATTTTGTTTTTGGGTATAGTTGTAAATCAGACGTACATGCAAGGGCAGAGTAACAAAGCTCAATCCCCTTGAAAGTTACTCAACATGGTTAATTGGAGGTTTACTTTCAAGTGACCCCAAGTACCTTTCGATCTCATTGTAATATGTGAAAATCGCTCTATCATAGCCAATAAAGTGGGTACGATCACTTCACCATATCGGACATGATCTCATGCTTAACTCATGTATACGAAGAGCTTCCTAGAGAAAAATTGAAATATTTGGATTTCTCTCCCTAACTTAAGATTCTATTGTTTGTGTGTAGCTTTGGAAAGTTTACTTCCTTTCCTATTCCAAATACCTACAACCTAATCTACTGTAGGTGGAAGGAGCCCTAAAAATAATAAAAATTCTAGATGAATTTTATTAATGCTGTGTTATTAAGCTGTTATTTACTCAAAGAGTAAATGTATGTGAAACTGATGGTTTTATGACTTGACTCAAAACTCTAATACATCAAATATGAAATTTGTAATCTCTTCATTTCGATGAATTCTAGCTAGAGTAAGTAAAGAGGTTCTTCTTTAAAATATTAACTACAATATGTACCACTTCTAATTTTTCAATGCAATTCAAAGCTCTAAGTTGTAAACTACGCACTGCAATTTATGCACAATTTGTCTGAAAACTATGCAAATGTAATCTATGCACAATTTCTGTGAACACTATGCAACTATAATCTATGCACAATTCTTGTGAACATTATGCAAATGTAATCTATGCAAAATTTTCATGAACATTATGCAAATGTAATCTATGCACAATTTTCATTCATGAAATGAGAATTCTAACCATGAAAATATAATCTTATATGCAAGAGAATTCTTTAGAACAAACACAAGATGATTCAAAATCAGCGAAAGAACAACAAGACTATTTCCCTTCACTAATCCAACTAAAGAACTAATCAAGTGTAAGTAAAGGAAATCATGTGAAAATTCCAAAGATAAAAAATAATGAAACTCTAAGGTGATTAACACTCAGACACAACGAAAGTAAAAACATGTAAAAAAATGTTAAGGAACTAATACAAATCTTTGAGCAATGACCAAAGGAATTAAAATTCAAAACACCCAAATAAATACTTAAAATGAAAATGATTAAATGAATGTTATGAAATCAACACTTAAAGTGTAATTCTGATTAAACTTTAGTACTGGAATAAAAATGACTCTTGTTTTCAATTCAACACAAGAAGCACATCTCATCAAAACACTAATTATTGAGAAACCCTACCTTTCAATCCTTGAAAATGAACAAATCTCAAGAAAAATCCTTCACAACACTTGATCAAACACACAGAGACTGACTAGAGTCATAGACAAATGTAATGAAACCTTAAAAAACAAAAATTCAGACTTTAATGAGAGGAAAATATATTTTTTCAAAAATTTCTTAGAGTATGCACAGGTAGACATTATAGTACAGTGCACATGTGCATTGTTGCTAAAGGTAATCTACATAGATCTGCGTTCTGTTTCTAAACATAACCTGTGTAGGTCGAGAAACTTAAAGAAAAAATAAAAAAGTATCCAAACAAATCACAAAATCTGAAATATCATTAGCTTGTCAAGACTCAGATAAAGCTATTAAATTTTTTTCGAGAATACAAGATAAGGAGATGGAAGAGAACATGACGTTCCCTAGTATGGTCGCCAATTTGTTAGGCGATATATCCGTTTTGCGGACAAGATAAATATCCCTAGATCCTTGACAGAAATTAGAAACAAGTAGACAATTGAAAAGACTCTTTCCCTAAGTTGGACTTGTTTGAATTATAAGCTTAAAGTCAATGGATGAGCCTCTTACCTATTTCACAAAATGCTCGATGAAGTTCCCTTCTTGTGATTTGATGTAGTTCCTCAATGCTTGATAAGATCTGCAACCATAGACAAGAAAAGGATCAAAATCATATGCGATATAATAATCCAAACAATTTTAACCTAATGATAAAGGAGATTAGAAATTGAATTTTCCTTAATAAACACTTTAAACAATTATAAACCATTCATCATTCCAATAAGACAATTCAATGGGGAAAGCATTCATTTGTATTAATTAGAGATAAAGAAGAGCCTTACAACCTTCGCCTTGATGCCATGAGGTTCCTCCTAAATGCCTTCAATCTCCTCCTTGTATGATAATCTTTCCAATCTCAATCTAACACAATAAGTTTACCTTATTTGAGTTTTGACCCCCTTAATCCCTCTACCCTCTAGTCATTTTACAGGCCAAGAGGAAGAAGTTTCAAATCCAAAAGAGGAGGGAGATATCCCCTAATTCAGGGATTATTTTTCCCTGAGGAAAGTGATTAAGATGCATCATATGAGGGTTATAGCTCAAATAGTCATCACCTAAAATATTTTAGTTGGGAAATATTTGACCAATTATGTTTCTAGAATGTACCTTTTATCTTTACTTTATTTTATTCACCTGCGTGGTCTATAGTGGTAGAGATAGCGCAGTTCTGCATTGTTATAAGAGTTAATTCAACCGAATGCAAGGGAATTTCTAGGAAATCAACGTAGATGATACTTGACAAGTTGTGACAACTATTTTTCCCAAATTTCCCATCTTCTTCAAGATATTTTTGGTTGTTTGACTTCTAATGGAGTTCAATCAAACATGTTCATGGATGGTAAAAATACCCATAAACTTATCAAGTGTCATGGTGACAAATTGATGTGTAACATAAACGTTTTGATTTTCATAACAAGAGTGAATTACTGTCGTAACAAAACATTAGTGTTAATCCTTGCAATCAGAGCAATAATCCATGTACTTTAACTAAATGTTATACCATTAAATCTTTGAAATGACAATAGGTGGCATACAAACTATTGAAAGCATTGAGTACCAAAATGTGCGTGAAAGGACAAGTGTGAAGGGTGACTATATATGGAAAAATTGTGCCAAGATAGATTCTTGCAGAGGTGTGGGAAACTATAGTGACATATATTGATTGCAGTGTAGAGTATTCGTCACCTAATATTCAAAAAATAATTAAGACTTTTCATACTATTAACATGTATTCAATGAATCGATGTGCAATCAGGCAAATACGAGTGCTTAATAACATTTATTCTTATGCATTGTGTAATGATTACTCGTTATAGACCTATCAAGAATATTGTATCCATCCATATTATATAGTCATGTTTTTGACATTTATTCATAAAATTGATGCGTAATGAACACATTGTTGGAGTGCTTAATAAAATTTACTGCTTGTAAACAAATTGAGAAGATGCAAAAGGCTCCACAGTTAGTATCCACTATAGCAGATTGAAACGATATGCATACCCCCTCTGTACACTTCTTTCACACATTTCCCCTTTGGCAATAAAGTTTTGGAGAAATTTTACATAGCTTCAACCAACCTTCCGCAACATGGATTATCATATATAAAAAATTTATTAAGACCTAATCTTACAATTAACAAAAGCTTCATTGCCAATAAATGTAATTCTATTCGACATTTATTTGGCAAATCGATATGTAATCAAGACATCGTTCAAGTGCTTGATAACATATTAAAATAATAATTAAGGATTAAACATATGATTAACAAAAACTCATTTTCCAGTAAACGTAAGTCTTTTTGACATTTATTTGGTGAATTAACATGCAATCAAGACATCATTCGAATGCTTAATAACATTTACTCTAATGCATTGTGTAATTATTACTGGTGGTAAAAAATCAAGAAGGTCATATCCATCTATGTTATAAAATAGTCTTTTTGAAATTTATTTGGCGAATCGACGTGTAATTAGGACATCATTTGTGTTCTCAATAATATTTAGTGGTTGTAAACAAATCAAGAATGTGTACATGGATTTGCAACAATTTTTTATCCTAACAAATTGGAAGGATGTGTGAAAAAGGGATATGTGCATGAGAACGTTTTCCCCCTCGTTTACATACCTTCACACACATTACCCCTTTGCACATTTCAACTTCCTGCATTGCGTATTAACGGATATTAAAAATTAATTAAGGCTTAATCATATGATTAACAAACATATTTTCAAATCTTAATGGGTATTATCGAAATCATAAGCATTCATACGAGAGTAATGGTGAAATCATCATATATTTAGAGCTTAAGTGAATGAAATCCTATCGAATTTTGCTAATTCTTCTTGTTTCTTCGAGCTACAAAGTTATCACATTGTTATGTTGTTTACAGTAAGAAGAAATTATAACAAGTTCCTCTTGTCTAAAGGTTGTCTAGGCTAGAATGAACGAGAGAACACAAGCCAACAAAATATGGACCCTCGTTTAGAATCTAGAAATGAAATGGAAGACAAAGCTTAAGTATTCTTATTTCAACATTTCAAAAAAAAACATGGCACAATATACATTATTGAGTAAACCCATAATATTTATGAGATCAAAGGAAAAGTTTCAGTACACAGAAAGGAATGAAGCAACAAGTTCAATTGACATCCTTGAGAACTCATATCTTATAGATGTACTCTTTATGGCAAGAGCATTTATGGTACTCTTTGTCTTACCTGCTTAGTTATTGTCTTGTTGTGAACAAGTACAATGAAGAAGCTGAGAGACATTTGTAATGTAATACAAAAAGAGGTAATTTATTGTGATTGTAGTTTATTTACTACTTAAAGCTAGCAACCATTAAATGTAATAAATTAGAAAATGGGGTGATAACAACTCCAGAGTTTCTTCCAAGAAACACATAAATATGTGTAAAGTAAAGGAGTTAATATGAGGCTTCTGTTTACTAAGGTTGTGTACATATGAACAAAGGTTTATGAAGATGATTTACACTTTTTGGCAAGTGCATGAGTTAGCAGTGAGAAAAAAGCAGCTCAATCGAGTTGTTTGAGGGCTTAAAAATTACCTCATATCTCAAGATGATTCTTAAACAAATCGTAAGAGACAAACATGATGACTGGAATATGATCATCTCATTCATGAATGATCTCCAATGTAACTACTGGTAAATGCAGGACAAATTATCGAGTATACAAAGTAGTCAGTGATGTTTATAGGAAAACCTAGACCGATTTGAAGGTATTTTGGACCACATGGAGAAACATGTATACTATGTGTTTCAACCTGCATCGTCACTTGGTTCAGGACTAGAGAATTTTGTTCGGTAACTATATTTGATAGTTAATGGCTCCTGGTTGTGTACTGAACCTAATTTTTTTTTAGTTCTATTTTCCTTTTTGTTTTTGGACAGTGAAACAATTTTTGGTAATTTGTAGTGTTTTTTTGTTAATTACCTATAGTCCAATAAATTTGGTAAGAGTGAGGCTGGTAAGATTTTGTCAAATTATTCTCGACAATGTAATATTTTTTCATAAATGAAAACCCAAGATTCATAAAAACTTGAGACATTTTATATGTTGGAAAAAAATTAATGCATATTATGTGTTACATACATGTAACACAAACATAGAGCCGCAATTTCATCATAATTATATAATTGGAGGAACTTATTACTTGTGCGATGGAAGAATCAAGGCATCTGACTATGTGCGGAGATAAAGTGTCTGCTAACTTTGTTTTACCAAATATAGGATTTGAAAATATAGCCACAAAACGTTTTCATAAACTCCATGCAATTGAAAACATGCAAAAGAAACATAGCATATGGATGAAAAGCATGAAGCATTTGGAGTAGAGTGTTTTGGAAAGAAGCAGTGCACAAAGTAAAAATGTATGGAACAAGCATATCAAGAAGGAAATGCCTATAGATGTGTGGAAGTTGGAGTGTGTGTGAAGGAAACATCAAAATAAACATGTAAATATTTGACAAAAATCTAGTCAAAGTAAAACATTAGCTACTAATGAAGCAAATTATCGAAGTATATGCTATTAAGCACTCAAACGATGTCCTAATTATGCCTAAATTAATTGAACAAATGCTGAAAAGACTTACATTTACAGGAAAGGGAGCTTTGGTTAATTGTAACATTAAGCCTTAATTAATTTTTTAATATGTTCTAGTCTTCAGGAAAGGAATTTAATTGAGCTTATGTTACATTTCATCAAAACATTGCTGCAGAATGGGAAAACATGTGTATCAAATAACGTGAAAATTGTATTTTGTAATGTGAAGAAGAAGTGTGCAGAGGGGGAATCTGTGTGGAGGTGCGGATGTGGGGGAATAAAGGTTCTCTTGCACATACCCATCTTCTTCACATCGTTGCAATCTGCTAAGAGTAAATGTTGTTAAGCACTTGAATGATGTCATGATTACACGTCGATTTGCCAAACAAATTCCAAAAGGACTTATATTTACTAGAAAGAGAGCTTTTGTTAATCATATGATTAAAGCCTTAATAATTTTTTTAATATGCGGTGATTTTCACCGTGAGAGGTTTGTTGAGTTGTTACAAAACGTTAAAATATGTGTATCAAATAATGTGAAAATTAACCATTTTCCAATGTTCGAAAAAAGTGTGCAAAGGTGGAACGTGCATGAAGGTTCGGGAGTAGAGGGATAAAGGTTCTCCTGCACATCTACCTCTTTTATTGATCCCTTATTCTGTACACTAAAAATTTAAAAGTTTTCCATCCTACAAAGTTAAGTTGTGAAGCTAGTTTTAAAATGGAAATTTAAAATTAGTTTAAAATTTATGAATTTAGTTAATCGTAGGATTAACCAATTATTATTTTTTAATATACGCTACTTCGTAACACGGGAAGTTAATTGATCTTATGTGACATTTCACTAAAAAGTTTCCGTGGAATGAGAAAATATGTGTCAAATACTATGAAAATTGATGTTTTGGAGTGCGTAGAAGAAGTGCATAGAGGGAGAACCTGTGCAGAGGTGTGGATGTGGGGGAATAAGAGTTCTCCCACACATATCCTTCTTCCGCACATCATTTCAATTTGCTACAACAAATACTAACAACGAAGCCCTTTGCACCTTCTTGATCTGTTTAAAATCAGTGAGCATTACACAATGCTTCAGAGTAAATTGTTTTAAGCATTCGAACAATGTCCTAGTTACACTAGGATTAATTGTTAATTAGTTTTTAGATATGTGATGATATACACCATGTTGTCACTCACTGCATTATGAGTCTTCAACTGATCAAAGTTGCCAAAGATAATTGAAGTTTGAAGGCATATTCCTGGTCACAAAAACACTCAAAGACAAATAGGACCCTCTCCATTGCATAGTGATTGGAATGAGATTTCCAACTTTATATGGAAGTCTGAAAATGGACTTCTGGGTCAGAAGATATGACTTGTTAAAGTTCATAGGTTCTTTTTCCTTTAAAGGGGAAGAAGAAAAGCATATCAGAGGTTTGGGAGCTCGTCGCAATCGCAAATTGGCATTTTATTGAAGTGGCAGTGAGGGAGGGCACATCGAAATTAGTGATCAACCAATCACAGATATTTCATATCGGCTATCGGTGGGTCCGAGGCAGAACAACCTCGCATATCGATGATTAGCGGTGGGCAGTCCCACATCTCGCAATCCTACATTTCGGCATCCTGCAATCCCGCATCCCACAATATCGTAATATAGGACCCCATAATATCAGCAAATCGACGATCAGCGGGCCCGATGGGCCATCCTTAAGGAATTGCGGGGGTGAAATAGGGCGAGAGCAAAAAATTGCCAAGAATTTTGGCTTGAGTGTTAAAGTGTTGGAGGGGTTGATTTTATTTAACAAAGGAATTCATGAAAAACCAAGGGTTGATGGGCCCTTTTCTCTCTCCTCTAGGGGGCCACGTGGCAGAATCCTATTGGTCCTAAGAATCCATAGAACAACTGCTGTCAGCATGACATGGCAGCATGAAGATGATGCAGTAGTATAGAGGACATGTGGCACGTAGATTCAGCTTTTTCAGGGGTCCTATGGGGGAATTTCCGAGTGACATGTGCCACCACTCACAAGGTGATACATGGTAGTGATGACATCACCCATTGCAAATCAGCGATCGATGATCGCGCAAGGCAAGGTCCCTCCTCCACCAAAGTCCCCTTCGACTTGCGATTGAAATATGCGAAGGTCCTCTTGGACGCGATATTTTATGCGTTATATCTCATGAGGATTTCGCGTCCGGACTGTCGGCCAGTGCTATGAAAAGAGGTGAAGGGGTCTATCTCTCCTGTCTTATGATTGCGATGCCTTCAGTGGGCCCGACCACACAGATCGGTGATCGCAGGGGTTAAGAGGAGGTATCAATGGCAAACATCGGAAATCGCCGAAGTGCGTGATTTCATGTATTAAAGGAAAAAGGCCCCTGGATAGGCTTTTAGAGGCTCTATCACCTTCGGGCTAAGCACATGGTTCAAGCCCCCATTCATATGAAGAAAATTACAGAAAGGAGTTGAAGTTAAGGAGGCCTAAAGGGGATCGAGACTCGCATGTTTTAAAATGTTTTAGTGATAGGGGCCAACACCGAGAAGTCCTCCATGTTACACTATAAGCACATCACTGAGAATATCAGGGCGTCGATAGTGTAGTGCAAGACTTTAAAGGCTTGATGGGTCAGTAGCTGTGGATTTTAAGAAAATAGGTGGTGCATTTAAACTTGACATGGGATGATCCAAAAAGGCCCATTGTGACACGGAACCAGGGTTGGCACTGACAGGAGTAAAAAACAGGGATTTGATAGCTCTGGAGGATTTAATTATCCGTCATGGTGTCCCATACAAAGGGAAGATGACATACCACCCAGGGGTCCTCTGCTCCAGTACTGTGGCATGAAACTAAAGGTGCCCACACTCAATTTTAAAGGATAAATGTTTCAAGCAGTAAACGCTAAAACAAAGGGAGTCGGCTGAGCAATACATGAGGCCATACAAAGCGCAACCTATAACCTGAAGTAGAGGTGATCACAGGGATGGGCATGAAGATATTTAATTTACATTTTCGTCTAATTGATTACATATTTTTTGTCCTGTAATGTGCCTCCCTTCAATGAGGAAATTAATTCTGTAATGTTTTTTGGGCCACAAAGCCATCCCTAGCCGAGACAGCTAGTCAATCTGACAACTGAAACTCGACTGAAGATATTTTGCTGTAATCAATGTTCTACGCTCCCCTCTTTAGATAAATAGGGGAAAGAAACACTTCACAAAGGTTTAGAAATTCTAAAGAAAAAACTACATGCTATTTTCAGACTATATAACTTTATATTACAGGTCTTTCAAAATTTCAAGTAAAAGGTGGTGATTCCCCCTTCAAGTATTACAATATGTTATCCCTCTGTTAAAATCCACTATGTTCATATTTCTTCTCTGAATTCATGCAATCATAGCTGCTAGAATATTTCAAACTTCCTCACAGATATTTGTATCGATATGTTAATTCATGTGCCTGTAACTTTCTCATAGATTCATATGTATCGACATTGTTAATGCATGTACCTGTATGGATTATTGAAATTATATCTTTAAATCTGTGCTACATGAATCATAGCATTCAATCCCTTTTTTAGCCATTACATCTACCTGTAACTCAAATAAGTATAGAAATTTTTAATGCCTCAAGCTGTGTGTGAAAAGTGTAGAATTTTTGATGCTTTAAGCTCTATGTGATGAGTTGCTCTTTCTACTTATCCTGTCTCATTTTCTTTACAAAATCTTATTAAAATGTAAGTCCTTGAACTACTCATCCTCCACTCTTTTATGCATATATTTATGTGAACTACATATGTGAAGAAGTACTAGAAATACATGTCTTATACCTTTGGATGAATGAACCAAACCTTTATCTATATATATGTAAAATATATGTGAGGTCTACATTTTACTGAGAATAATTTGAGACACTCAAAATCTAGATGTGCCCAGGCAATAGTCTTGTAAGAAATCTAAGGCTGTCTCTGGGAGCTACAACACACCACGAGAGGTTGGTTGATTTTATGTGACATTTTTCTAAAAATTTGTTTTGGAATGTCAAAATATGTATGCCAAAAAACGTGAAAATTGAGCTTTTACAATGTGAAAAGGGGAAATGTATGTGGAGGTACATGGGAGAATAAAGGTTATCACACACATCCACCTCTTTTGTACATCATTTACTCCACACACTAAAATTTTAAAATCTATATTAAAAATTCAAAAATTCAAAAAAATTGAAATTAGTTTTAAAATGCTAATTTTTAGCCTAATGTGAGCCAATATAAAACTAAAGTACTCATGTAGCTTCTTGTTAAAATTTATGTTTTGCAATATGTGGAAGAAATGTGTCGAAGCAGAATGCATGCATAGATGCAGAATGAGCTCTGTTATTCCGCATACTAAAAATTTAAATGTTGTCTACCATATGGAGTCAAGTTACGAAATTGGTTCACAAGGATAGTTAATCACCCACCCTTATTTCACATTTGATATACACACAAACCAAATGTTTCATGCCCCAAACTTTAGTAAACTAAAAATGCTAATTAAACAATTAACGCGTCCTATTATGTGGGGGAAAAGTGTGTGGAAGAACTATGTGGAGGGGGAATGTATGCGGAAGTGCAAAACATCATAGAAGAAATTTTGTGTTTCTTGCTCCACATACCCATTCTCTCACATAACACTTCTTCCTCACACATATTAAAAACACACTTCATTTAATATTGGATAATAAATGTTCAATTCAAAAATGTGAAATCACTAATGCACTTAGTATTCGAGAAACATGAATACGAAAATTCACTGATTCTATTTTGTTAAAGTTTCTAAATAAATAGGAATAATGGTGCGAAAGAAACATCAAAATAAGCACATAAATATTGAGAACAAATATAGTCAAAGTAAAACATCAACTAGTAATGAAACAAGCCAATAGATTAAATTCTATCAAGCACTCGAATAATGTCTTAATTATGCATTGATTTGCCAAATAAATGCTGAAAACATTTACATTTACCGATAGGAGAGCTTTAGTTAATTGTAGGATTACGCCCCATGTCTTTTTGATTTTGTAACAAAAAATGTTTTGTATTTTTGTATAAATTGGTGGAGAATCATTTCCCAAATTGAACATCGATCTTGAATTAACACAAGAAATAACACTTCCCTAAACAAGCTCTAACTCAATGCAATAAAATTAATGTTTAAATGTCACTGTATCATTAATAAATAAATAAAATCAAAATTAGAATATTACTAAAATAGTACTTAGTCGAATATTATTATAGCATATAGTTGAATATGATTATATGATATGAACTGCAAAAAAAAAACACTTGGTAAGATTTTTCCTTTACTTACTTCTTTTTTAGCTTAGCTTTTTAAGAAAATTAAATTTGTATTAAATGACATTATTAAAATATTCTCAACACTATATTGATATCAATTTTCAAAGCGTGCCAAGCACATCAATCATGAAACACAATCCTATGAATTGGACTATCTTGAGTGGGAATTTAAGAAAAATGAATATGTTTTTTAGCACCCGATATCAAAACTTCTTTTTTGATTGTAGATTAGGCAAATCAATACTAGCTAGATTGATGACGATCAATGGAAAATGAATACATTAAAATGGATAGTACTCAAATTTCCTTTCATAACTTTGATGTAAATTCATCATTTACATGACTTATGGAATTTAACGCACTAAATGCAGACCTGCTAGCTCTAAACAGATTCCTAAAAGCTTGGGGAAAGCAATTTGCTTCGTTTTTTTTTTTCAGAAATTGACGCACATTATCGATGTTTGATTTATCATATGTATATTGTATTTTGAATTTCCTGAGTCTTTTTGTAGGCTTGTTAGCTCTGAACTCATTTCTAAAAGCTCTAGGCAAGCAATTTTCTTAGTTTGTTCTGGAACTCACAAGTGTTATCAACGTTTTCTTTATCAAATGTTTATATTTTTTTGAATTCTATAAGTCTTGTTAGTATCATCGCCGTCAAAATTATTTTTCTAGTGAATTTCCTTTTGAACTTGTTTGTGTTTTAAGCCAAAATTACTTTGAATGGAAAACCTATCAATATTTTGAAAGACGATTTTGATATTCTTGGCTTTAATAATTTGGTGTTGCACTAGACACTATTGTAGTAGTTCCAAATAATTGGTAAGCCGAAGGGTAGGGGGTGGAGTTGTGTCACTTGATTTCTGTTATTTTTTAAAGAATACCGTAGTTTAGTTGTTATGGTTGCAATACTAACAATGAGACAAATGGCCCAAGGAAGAAACGGTAGAAACATGCAGGAATATTTATATGCAGTCAGCAAAGATATATTAATGCTGATGAATAACATGTTGGAACTTTAGTAAAGGGTTGGGTGGCTGGAAGATGAACTAGATGCCATAAGAACACAATTATAAGAGCTCTTGCAAAATATGAATGGAGCAAACAAACCTCCATTCTGGAAGCACAATCAGGGGGAGTGCTAACCTCGAAGAACCATCGTTGATTAATAAAGATATCATTACCAAATTTTTCTACTTGCTTAGCCAATTTTGAAATTCAGTATATGCTAAAGGCTATTTATTGCAATTTTGTGGACTCAGTAAAACAAATACTATAGTGAAACATATACTAAAATAGTCCAATAACCTTGCATCACCTATACTCTAATCATATTCATAAGACATAAATTTTTTATATTATTCCAAATTGGATCATGAGGCTAATATAAATGTTATCCGTGAAAGTATTTTCTTTCGTTTTCTAATCAAATTGTACAATTGCAAATATAATGAACTTGTTCCTTCCTTTAGGAAAAGTTACATGCTAGCATTAACTTATCTTATTACTTTGTTTAACAAGTCATGTGCAATGGAAAAGTCTATGCAAACATAAACTATTTGCAAAGGAAAAATGTTTCCTAATATTAATATTTGACTAATAATAGGATTTGAAAATTTCGTAAATCAATAAAACAACACAAGAAATCACGTTGCAAAAAAAAACACATGACATAGGAAAATGACCTAGCTACAAGTTATATACTGCAAATGTTAGAGTACATATAATATAAGTAAATAGTATAATACAAAACGTGAAACATAAACAAACAACTTCATTGAAATACATATTTATACAGTGTTAATAGCTACATATCAGGTAACCAGATAATGTAATCAAATCTTAACCATCCAACAGATCAGAAAAGCTCTCCAATCAAATATTGGACAATGCATGAAGAAATTAAAATTTCGAAAGTGCTTCATTATTGAGAAGTGAAGCAAGTAAGATGAGTCACAACTCTAACCAAGAAGAGGAAATGGTAAAATCCTTCAAGAAAAAAGTATAAGGTGGAGTTAAGATTAGAAGTACAAAAGTACAGAGGTGCGAAAGTGTGGACACTCCCCACCCTATCGCCAGTAGCCAATGGTAATCTAGTCTTACTAGTCACTGGTAACTGTTAGAAAATTATATATTACGGAGCAATGAAACACATAAAATATTGCAGAAATATAAACACAGAAAATGCACAAAACAAGAGAGACACAAATATACGTGGTTCACCCAGTTTGGGCTACGTCCACCCCGAACAGCCAGTCCTTCCTTTTTATTATCCAGCAAAATGAAGAGACACAACCTACAACAAATCCGCTGTAATATCTTCTGTTTTCTCTCACAGTCTCACCTCTCTGTTTCTCACTCACAGAATACACATCTATCACACAGCCTCAAATACAATACCCTCATACAAAGAGAGGGGTTGCCTTCTAGGGCAAAAAACCCTAAACTAAACATAAGTTCTACCGTCAGATCATCCGCCTAATGAACGGCCCAGATTGACTAGAAATTACTATACTTTTACAAGGCAATTTTACAGCTATTTTTAGCTTCGGGGGCAGCGCCCCCGAAACCCCCCGCCAGGGGGGGGCTCCCAAAGGTCGCAGCCGCCCCCCCTGGACCCCCCCTGCAGCGAACATTTTACGGGCGGCGTTGCCGCCCCCATTTCGAGTTGGGGTCCTATGTGGCAATACCTTTGAATATAGAAGATAATTAGGCTCCACACCCAACAGTAACAATGATATCAACACGTTCCATGTAACACTTATTGATTTGATGACTCGACAATAATACATGTTCATGAAGTTGAAAACGCTATACCATCTGTAGAATATCGTCATTAGATTGCAAAAAAATTGCAACTAAAGAGACCCGTACTATCACTAGATTGCTCGACAATGAAAATAAAGCGAACTATCATTGTATACGCATAATCACTGTTTGATGGTTTACTATAAATGTGCCATGGATATCAAAATTGGACAAGAAATCCATAACAATTGATTTGTCTGCATAGCATTGCTAATATGAAACTTTTCGTAGGCTAGACATATTTTTTCTAGTTCCATGCCTCGTAGAACATAATATGTTCTAGCCCTATTGTCTACAAGAATCATACAATTTAATCAATGGAAAGAAACTAAACGACATGTTTCCCTGGAAATGGTACAATAAACCATAGTTTCATCCATAGTTCTAGCAATTGTAATTGGACTACTACGTTTTGCACATACAACCTCGAAGGGATTCCTATATGCACTAGTTGTTGTCAGTATTACTTGCAAGTGCTACAAAATTGATATACAATATTGAGAGTTATCAACATGAAATCATTTCTCTCTCTCTCTCTCTCTCCTTTATATATATATATATATATATATATATATATATATATATATATATATATGTGCATACTCCACTCGACAAAGAAATCATTTTTCTCAGACTTTCCACATTTTTCTATGATTTCAATGAACAAATGAACGCCGATTGTGAAGTTTAGAAAAGTATTTCTTGTTTTTTTAATTATATTTTTTAGCAAGATGACTGGAAAGACATTTTATTGCAATTATCTTTGAATTGAAAGAGATATTAGAAGAAGTTTGTCATGTAATTCAACTTGTCACATATGTAATATCTATAAAACATACATGTAAATCGTATTAGAGGTGGACGATAACTTTATATCATTGAAACATTCAAATAAATCTAAGCTTACTATTTATTGCCCTGTCTTGATTGACATTCCCGTCTTTAATTTCTAGTACATATTGCATTTTTTTGCTATGTTGTTGAAATTGCAATGGCACTGATTGTGCTAACTAGAAATACATCTTGACTACGAGACATATTTGAAATTGTCATATTTGGGAAAAATCAGTGCTCTCCGAAAACAAGACAAATGCTTTCTACAATGTTAGAGCTACTTAGTGAGACAATTTTCTCACAGTCACCACTATCATATTTTTCTTTGGAATTATTTCAAAATTTTTAATAGAAACACTAGCATTTGCAATAAGTTTTTCCTCATGTTGTTTAATAAATTGTGTTGACACAAGTAACTTTATCGTCATTTTTGCCTTCTTATTCGTTAAATCTACACAAAGTATTGGTCTTGTATTATTAGCTTTGTCCAAAAAGGTTCAATATATAACTAATACAACACCATGGAAAATGCTTCCTATTATGTTGTTACTGATATTTTCAATTGATAATGGCACAGGCTAGATCTTTTTTTTCCTATCCATGAGCATTGAATTGAAATTAATTCTAGAAAATAAAAATAAATATGATATACATTTAGCTAAACTTGGACAAAACTACCTTTCTGTATCTGTTTCTTGTTTGTTTTCTGCTCCTTTTGTCGTGTATCCTGTGATATCTTCTTTTGTAATTGTGCTCATTTCCATCTCTACTTCTTTGTCCATGTATTTCGTCATCATGGATAATATTTTTATTTGAGAACGGTTAAAAATATGTTATTTCTTGTCTATTCACAAATATTGCATTTAAATCACTGCTTAAAAGGACATTATAATTGATATTAAACAAAAATTAGGTTATGAAGACAAAACCGGATATCACAGTCATTGTTAACATATATTCTAATGCCAGGTTCATAATTACCAGATAAGATCTGATTTCTATGCATATAGGTAAAATACTATTTAGATTTTAATTTCGACAAATTCTAATTTATAATTCCTTGTTACTTATATTAAATTGAAAATTGAACAAATGTACAAATGTTTTATGACAATATTCACGGTACCTTTTTCCTTGTAGTTCTTTTGGATCTGAATCTCTAAGTGATATATGTTTCCTAAAAATTGAAGAAACATCGTTTTTAATTATAGTATATAAAAATTATAACACAATATAATGTAACAATCAAATGATGATAAATAGAATGAAAATGCACCTCTTAAAAAATTTATCACCATCTTTAATTGTATATGTTATATTTGTGTTCTCTTCCCTTCTCCAAAGATATGAATTGGATCAAATATATAGAAATCATTACTAGTTCATGACAAATAATTTTAAAATGGAGATATCATACGAGAGACAACAAAATAAACAAAATAGAGACTAAGCAAAAAAAAGCTACAACCTATACAAATAAAAATTGAAGATATCAGTACCAATATAACAACACACATTTTCCATGGGGATGTGTCCGTTACATATTGAACTTTTTGGACAAATAAAATAATGAAAGAATGCTACTCTATGAAGATTTCATAGATAACAACGCTTTAATGACATTAGCAATGATTGTGCTTACACAATTTACCAAACAACATGAGGAAAACAATTATTGCACATGCTCGGGTTTCTATTACAAATTTTTAAATAATTCCAAAGCACAAGTACGATGCTATTGAATATCATAAAACAATATCATCAACTAATTCCAACATCATAGAAAACATTCTTCCTGTTTACACATGATTTTCCCAGATTCATTTCCAGTTTCCTATTCAATGCAATTTCTACTTCAACAACATAGACATGAATGTAACATGCACTAGAAATCAAATATGCCAATGCCGATGAGAAAAGACAATAGTAAGCATACAACATATTACTACTCATAATGATAAAAAATATAGTTAAAAACCAAAACATCTGTAGCAAGGAAAGCAAATAGGACAATCACAACACTTTCATGCTAAACATTGCCATACAACTTAGAGAACAAATCACTTGCATAATGCAACCAACAGAATGACCACATTATAACCTAGACAAGTAATCATTCACCTCAGACATTTTAAAAAATGATGACCTAGGAAAGAATTCCCAAGGACATCTTTTGAAATGAGCCCCTCCCTCCCCCAAAACTAAAAGTAATTTACATCTCTTATCAATTAGCATCTCATAGCAAAATTTCTAATTTCATAGTACGAAAAAAATTTAGACCTAACTGCTGCACAACGATAATGTATATTGTATAAATGCTTTAAGTACTCACATATTATCCACTTTTTGAGCTATAAACCTCATTACTACATGGTTGTAACATATATTGTGTAAATTCTCTAAGAACTTGTATATTGAAGGAAGGACACATCACTTATCGAACAAAAATGCTACATGTTTTGCACCTGCATTTAGAATGAGCTTGTCTGCCATACTGCAAATAATCTACATAATACACAATCGTACATCTTCCAAAGAAAATATATCATGTCATGCAACTACCATAACGACCACTGTTCATTTTGGAGAACAAATCTTTTTGTATCAAGCTCCCCTAAAAAGTAATTGAACATGTGTTGGCAATGTGCATGGTAAAAAATGCATGATAAACACTTGAATAATGCATCTATGGCCAAAATAACTAGAAGTAGTGTTTATAATTGCCACACTACTTTTTAAAATTTTAAAATATGTATTAGATATTAACTAATGATGATATGCTGTTCATGATATCTTATTTTGAACACTTTGCCAATGCACCCACAGACAAAGTAAATAGAATTAGTTGTTAGAATCGTAACATTACCTTTTAAAATTTCAAGATATGTTTTAAATATTAACCAATGACAATATGTTATTCATTATATATTAACTATTTATTCATGATATGTAGTAGATACTAACTAATAATAACACAATAATAATGTAGGAGATACTAACTAATAATAACACGATATATACGTAAACCAAACTTTTCATGCCCAAAACTTTAATAAATTAAAACTACTAATTAATTGATTAATGTGTAGTGTTATGTGGGAGGGAGGTGTGTGAAAGAGGAATGTATGAAAAGGTATGAACATTGTGGATGAAAGTTTCTATTCCTTGTTCCGGACACCTGTTCTCCCAAAAAAGACACTTCATTTAATATTGGATAATAACTATTCAATTGAAAAAAATGAAATCACAAATGCACTTAGTATTAAGAAAAGTCAACTAAAACGAGCCCACATAAACATAGTAGTGGGGATAGTTAATCGCCCACCCTTATTTCACATTTGATATACACATAACCCAAACTTTTCATGCCCGAAACTTTAATAAGACAAAACCTCTAATTAATTGATTAACATGTAGTGTGCAAGAATATATGAGGATGAACGAAACATTATGGAAGAAAGTTTATGTTCCTTACTCCGCAAAACCGTTCTCCCGCACACCACTTCTTCCTCACACAAATTGATAAGCCAAAACTGCTAATTAATTGATTAATATGTAGTGTTATGCAGGAGGGAGGTGTGCAAAAAAATTGTGCAGAGGGGGACTATATGCGGAGGTATAAACCTTGTGGACGATTTTTTTTTCCTTGTTCTGGACACTTGTTTTCCCCCACAACACTTCTTCCCCATATGCATTAAAATGACTCTTCATTTAATATTGGATAATAATTATTTAATTGACTAATGTGAAATCACAAATGCACTTAGTATTCAAGAAGCTCAAATAAAACAAACCCCACGTCCACATAGTAGTGGGGATAGTTAATTTCCCACTTTTCATGTCTCAAACTTTAATAAGCCAAAACCTTTGATTATTTAATTAATATGTAGTGTGCAGAAATGTATGCAGAGGTACGAAAATTGCGGAAGAAAGTTTTTGTTCCTTGCTCTGCACACTTGTTCTCGCACAACACTTCTTCCTCACATGCATTAAAAAAACACTTCATTTAATATTTTATAATAAGTATTTAATTCATAAATGTGAGATAAAAAATGCACATAGTATTTGGGAACCACGAATACCAAGATTCGTTTTTCTACTTTGATACAATTTTTAAACGATCAAAGCCATCAAACATAGTTTTGAAAACCACACATGGGATCATTGACAAAGCAGTTTTACCACAATTCATTTGCATCCCGATATCATATAAAACAAGCCAAAGGCGACATAGTTGTGGTGACATTGAATCACCCGTCGTTATATCGCACTTGATATACACGTAAACCAAAATTTTCATACCTCAAACTTTAATAAGCCAAAACTGCTAATTAATTGATTAATATATATTGCATGAGGGAGGTGTGTAGAAAAATGCGCAAAAGGAGAACACATGTGGAAGTACGAAACATTTTAGAAGAAATTTTTTGTTCCTTGCTCCACATAGTTGTTCCCCCGCACCACACTTCTTCCTCACACACATTAAAAAGACACTTCTAATATTGGAAAATAATTAATTTAATTCACAAATGGACATAGTATTCGACATAGTATTCGAGAACTATGAATACCAAGGTTCGTTGTTTCTATTTTGATACAAAACTTGAATGATAAAAAACCTTCAAATATAATTTTGCAAATCGCACATCAAATCATCGAGAAAGTAGTGTTGCTACAATTCCTTTACGTCCTGATATCAAATAAAACGAGTTTAATCGCCCACCTTTATTTCGCACTCAATATACACATAAATCAAACTTTTTATGTCCCAAACTTTAATAAGCCAAAACCACTAATTGATTGATTAATATGTAGTGTTGAGAGGTATCCAGAAGAAGTGTGTAAATGGGAAATGTATGCAGAGGTCATTGCGAATGAAAGTTTTTATTGCTTGCTGTACACACCCGTTATCTTGTACAACACTTATTTCTCACACATTAAAAAGATAATTCATGTAACATTGGATATTAAGTTTTTTCTTAAAGTTAAAATAATTTCATGTCTATGGAAGAAAGTTCCTTGTGCATCCGTATTCTCTTGCACATACCCCTTCTTCCACACATCCTTTATTCCACATAGCTGAAAATGAAAAAAAAAAGTTTATAATGAAATAGAAGGTAAATGCACTAGGATTCCCTATGTTAGTGTGAATGACAGCGTCAAAGCACTCGCCAATGGAATTCCCTCCAGCTTACATAAAGGACCGATGGAATTCCCTCCAGCTTACATAAAGGACCCGCTCAGAGCACTCTGTCAGTGTGAGAGCACTCATCGCACTCACCAACATAATGACCATTTACAAAATTATTTTAATTTCCATTTTAAAATGATTTGTTATACACAATACTCAAATTAAATCACTCTCCATCAGTGAAATTATGTCACATCAAAGGCTCCTTGAGCCAATAAAAAATTATAAATAAGATTTTTAAAAATTAAGAAAATATTTTTAGATATAAAAAATACAAATATTTAACGTTTTCCCAAAACTTTAAGGTTATAAAAAAAACACAAAAACTCATTAACTAATTGAAAGTCAAGAGACTTTGACCATGAAACAAGTACTATAGTCCATGGAGAGATAAAGATTAATAAGGTAGTACTTATAGCTGAATTGATACACACTTGATCATTAAAATATCTAGTAATGCAATTCGAATGCGTATAGGACAAACAATCATTATATATGGGACAAATAATGATTATACAATGTCATAAGGTAGTACTTATAGCTGAATTGATACACACTTGATCATTAAAATATCTAGTAATGCAATTCGAATGCGTATAGGACAAACAATCATTATATATGGGACAAATAATGATTGTACAATGTCACAAAATCTTAGATGATATTTTAGATATGAAATCCATGACAATTTTAACCCATGATATAGCTAAAATTAAATGACTCACAAAAATTGACCGGAAAATCTGTGCAGACAAGGGTGAAAAGGTCACTTCGTTAAATCACTGCATGCATTTAAACACGTACTGAACTTTCATACAAGTGAACATGAAATAATAGAGTAAATGCTTGGCAAGAGTTGATACGCACTACGTTAAGCTTCTGGGTTGTAAAGTCAGAGAAAAGAAATCAATGATATATAAAGTTTGTCGTGTTCATGATAGAAGGCATATCCATTGTTTAGATTTTTATGGTCAATAAGTAGAGTTCTCCCAAAAAAAACCCAGTCCGTGCCTTAAAAAGTCACAAGTTGGCGACGTTTTAGGTGGTAGGAATCATGGTGATTTATCGCGAGACAGTAGAGCAAAAATGGGTCACCTAATCTTCTGTAGTTTCCCTGCAAAACTCTGAATTACATTTCAGAGGGCATGTTTGGATGATTCCTGTTTATAGATATCCCTAGGGCATGGCCTACGTTACCATGACCTGTATCACACAACATCTTTCCCCTCCGTAAAATTACTCATCCCTCCTTTTGTTTTGACATACATTTTCAACGATATGACAACTGGGCGCAATTGGGTTCTGTACTTGGTATCAAATCCAACTGCTTTGACGGTAACACAACACAATATTCTGGGTTTCCTTCCATCTGCATCCTTACCCGATTCGTCTAAGCTTAGTGACAACGCCATTTCCGTCCATGATGGTTTATACTTGAAAAAAAGAGTATGCAACTTGACAATTTGTGCGGTTTTCCTCATTGTATGCATTAATAATTCTACAGAATTGTAACCAGAGCGCTTCAATACTTAGTTTGATCAGCTGGGATCCAATAATTCTGATGTGTAAAGCTGCTGCTCCATGCAAATACTGTTTGACCTAGCTACATCACCACTTCCTTTTTTTTTTTTCAATTATTTTCCATGGATAATACTCACTGTCACTCACTGATCACTTTAAGGTCTGTAAAATGGCCTAGAGAGTTTGAGTTCTTCACCATTAACGTTGTTCGATCGATCATTTCATAATATTTGTTTTTGTTAGGTCAACATGGCATTATCTTCTCAGGTTGTTGTTGGAGTTATTGGTGAGTTTTTCGTTTAGCTGCTCAATAATATTATGATGGTAGGATCCTTATCGCAGCGAAGTAATATTTTGTTCATAATCAAAGTTTTAAGGTCCCCTCTACCAGCTGTAAATGCTCGAATGTTGGACTCTGAGAAAGTGAAATGTATCCATTTTCATACAGTAGGAGAGCTGAGTGAAAAATATCCCTTATCCACAGATTTAAAAATTCAGTCTTTTTCCCATTAAACAGTACTTATTACTACTATTAGTTATTCTGTCACGTTTGATTCATACGGGGGTGTCACCTTGGGGTTGCAGTTATATTATGCATCCAGTTTATCAACCAGTCTTCTTTGACTCTCGTGTTTAGTGATACTTTCAAAATGTATCTTGATCCGTTTCTACGTGAAATAAAATATCTCAGAACACATTACATTTATGGTAAGATTGATTATGTTCATGTAAGTTTATAGTAGATTTTAGAATATTCAAGAAATATAATGGGAATAAGCAAAGTCAAATAGTTAATGAATTGTAATATATATAAAGATAATCCAAAATCAAATAATTAACTTCATTTATATATACTATTTCCAAAATATTTTCAAATTTGGAGTAAACATAAGGATACACCATAGTTTGTGATTATTCATAAAGATAGATCATAGTTTGTGATTATTCAATGCCTAATTGAATTGGGACTTTTGAGTTGAATTTGGATGATTGAGAGCTAATATTTTATAAACTATTGTGTTTGGATGACAACAATTACATGTTGAAAACATGACAAAATATGTATGGCTTGAACAGGAAATATAACTTCACTGGAGCTATACTTGTCTCCCATGTACGTATACAGTATTGTACCTTATTTTCATTTCTTAAATGTTAATAGCTCTTTTGGTAGAGATAATGTTAATAGCTCTTTTGGTAGAGAGTTAATTTGATTAATAAAGGTTGTGTAGTGAACTAATTTCAAATGGTTTGCAGGGCAACATTTTGGGGAATATATAAGCAAAAGTCTACGCAAGAATATTCTGGGTATCCGTATCTGTTCACACTGTTTAACTGTGCTCTTGGGCTGCTCTATGAAAGGTCATTCGTTAAACCCCACAGTACTATGATCCTTACCATCAATGGTGCAGGCTTTCTTATCGAAACATTTTATGTCATGTCCTTTCTCACTTTTGCTTCCCGAAAGAAGAAGGTAACTCAACTTGTCTATCCACCTATCTTAACTCTTTTGATATTAACCTCAAATACAAGTTTACAGAAGAATTGCAGATATTAATGATCAGATGTTGGACTGATGCTTTTATACATGCAACACTGTGATTTGAATTTCTGCTCATTATTTTGCCATGAATACTCTTCCAGGTGAAGACAGTAAGGCTGAGCTGTGGTTTGATAATGGCCTTCGTCATGGAAGCTGCAATTACCATATTTGTGTTGCATACTTACCATTTAAGACAGGTGGTAGTAGGTTGTGTGGGTGTCATTTTGTCCATTGTCATGTATGCTTCGCCATTATCTGTTTTGGTATGTTAATTCTTCTTCTACCATGCTATTCTTCTAATACATGTATATTATACCAGTTTAGAATTATATATCTATTATTCTTCTAATACATGTATTGTTCATGATACTTCCTCCTGCTGAATAATGTATGTTGTGTTTTCTTTGTGTATGTTTTGCAGAAAGTTGTGATTAGAACTAAAAGTGTAGAGTGCATGCCATTCTTACTGTCTCTATTCAACTTCATAAATGCACTAGCCTGGGTTGCATACGCTGTAGTCACTCGGGATCTCTTCATTGGTGTAAGTTTCTTTATTTCTTCTGCACCTTAATTTAACTCCTATATCATAAGTCTTTCATTCAGAAATTCTCTTTTTCTTATAATGATTATTATCTTTTCAATTTCTTCCATGTTCACTTTGCAGGTGCCGAGTGGTATTGGTTCTGTTCTAGGAATGGTCCAGCTTGCTGTGTACTTCATTTACAGAAAGTCAAGGCTAATTGTATCACCTGCATATACCAACGAACTTTCTCAGACCAAACAGATGGACATGAATGAAGTGGATGTAACAGTTCAGAAACAAATAGACCTGAATGCAGTGGATGTAACAGTTAAGAAACAAATAGACCTGAATGCAGTGGATGTCACGGTTCATAAAATAGAAGCCGAGAAATCAACTTTTGCCATAGTAATATCAGTAGATCCGACCATTGCAGATCTGGGTTAAAGTATATTGAGTCTGGTTTCGAAGATAGGGGGTCTAAGATGCATTTAATTCTGCATGAACCCGCTTCCATGATTGGATTTGAATAATTCAAGTCCAAAAACTATACACTACGCATGCAGAGTGGTTGTTGGTCGTCCTTCACGAGGGATGCGCCTTTTCGCTACTTATCACATTTACTGAGATTGGAGTAAAAGTGAATGGAGGCTAAGCCTCCTTGCACTATGTCGTGTATTTTTAATTGATAAGATGTATAAAATTTCATTGTCGTGGCAATTTGCGACCATGGTCTACCTCTATTCTATTACCTGAGTCAGAATGTATGGTAGCAACACCTATCACTGTTAGTGCTGCTACTGCAACAATTGTAACGGAGAAGCATAAAAAACAAAAAACATTGAATCAACTATGTTTGCAACTGTCTACTCGAAAAATTGTACTAGTGCTGACTTTTCTATTGAGCTTCTTGCTCTACTGTCAACACTCCTTTGCACTACCCGTATAACAAGGTAATGATCCATGAGGAGAACACCTCAATGGACCCTGCCCAAATTTCTGCAACTCTCGGACTAAAGTTCTACACCACTCCACCTCAATCCTAGAGGTATAGCTAAAATTGCTCCATCTTCCCACTTGTCTCGAACTCTCCCTCTACTCCCTCTCAACCACAACATCTCTAATCTCTGCCTTGCTCCTCAAGGCTACACATTATCCCACCTCAAGTTTATACATGTTCTTCACATGAACCCTGATTTGCTTCACCTTCCCGTGGCTATGCATCTCAGGGATGATTTCCCTTTTCTGAATATCACATCATAACGATAGTCTTCCAAAACTACTACAAAGATGATATTCTTCTTTAGGCCTGGAACAAACATGACATATTTGAGGCGAAGAGTGGATCTGGACTCCCACTTAAAGGTTACTGTCCCAGTAGCATTGTACCTTCTATCTTCCCCAAGCTTGATATGGATCTGGACATCTTTCTCCTCCAAGTCACTGAAAAACTCTCTACACCTTGTCATGTGGAACGAGGCACCTGATTCCAAGTACCACACACTCCCCATCACCGTGCTAGCCATGCAACCGATAAGGGTGAAGTATAATTCAAACTTAATCTTCAGTGTTGATCCTCCCAAGTTCTTCTTGCCAGACCTTTGTTTGGACAAGTTTTAGCATAGTGCTCGAATTCATGACAATTGAAGCATTTGATTTAGGACAAGTCTTTCTTCTTACTCCATTGGCTGGATTCTGGTTTGGTTTGAGAATTCTTCCATTTTCCCTTCTTTCCCTTTGCTATTTCATTAGGTGTTTCCACATCAACACTCATTTTCTTGGTTAGCAATAGCATCTCACTTTTCGTGGATGTTGAATTCCTTCTTATTTTTGGATCTTGGTAATTATTGCCTTATGATCAATAATTACACACCCCTCTCTGTTTGTTTAGCTGTAGGTTGTTTTATTATGATAACAATGGTTTAGTACTAATAATATCTCTCTTTTAATAACATTAGTCTCGTAATTAATTAATAATCTTTAATTATTCACCCTAGACTAGTATTATTAGTAATTAAGACTCTTTTAATATAGCGAGTATCATCAAACAACAAAGTAGCAATTGTAATATTATTCATATTACTCATATATTAGAAAATTTACCCTAGGCTAATATTATTGATATATTAATTTGAAATTAATATTATAATATTACTATTAGCTTGAAGTTAATATAATAATATTGCAATTGAAATATATATATATATATATATATATATATATATATATATATATATAATTATTAATAAATAAAAATAAATAAAATAGAATAAAATAAGATAAAATTTACCCTAGTCTATTTATTATAATTGTGGTAATAAATTGAACCATGGTCTCTTTAATTATGATTAGAAATTATTATATTATTTGAATAATTTAATGAACCTTGACCCTTTCCCCTAGGCCCTGGTCTAATCTAGACGTTAAGGGTCTTTTTAACCGTTGCCCGTTCATATAGCTGTTGAAGGACCTGCATGCACTATTTAACTGATCACTCAGAATTGTTCCTCAACTTGTCCTGACGATGAACCACACTAGTTGGTTCGAAACACGTCGAAAAATGATTCTCTATGTGATTTTGCTGAAATCATTCTCACAATCAAATTACACACTTGAAAAATTTTCAACCTTAATTTCATTTTTACAATTGAGAAAACATTATTAGATTGATAAAGATATATGAGATATTGATTGGTCTCTAATAAAATTGAGTGACCTGATATATATACATAGTCTAGGTGTCTTTTCATTAATAGACACGTCTTTTCAATATGACATGTCTTTTTAATTATTTATTGATTATTTCTATTTCTATATTATATTGTATATATAATATAATATATAAAGATATGTTGTTCTATATAATATAATATATATTATACATTTTTGTTTGGAAGGGGATACCTTCCGCTACTATATAAAACATCAACACTCCCTCTTAGCGAGGGATGTATTTTTCCATGATGTTCTTCTCTACTTGTCCCAATCACACCCAACCACTTCACATGGTATGGGCAGGACTACCACCATAGTCTCAAGACTACATTTCAAGTATCTGATGTTTCTCCTCCCAATCACACCTAGCCACTTCACATTGCGGAGAAAATACTTGTACCAGACTACTCATTACTCCCTCAGTCACTTCACATGATTGATTTGGGAAACCCTTGGCTAGAGGGAGAGTATCTGCCTACTGTAGGAAAAACATCACAACTCCCTCTCAACAAGGGTGGGCATTCTACATCACACCAAGCTTGTCTATGAAGTATTCAAACTTCACTTTAGATAAAGGCTTGTTGAGAATGTTTTTTCTCTGCTCATCTGTGGATATGTACCAGAGTTCCACTACTCCGCTATGTACCATGTCTCAAATGAAATGGTATCTGATCTCTATATGCTTTGACTTGCCATGAAATAATGGATTATCTGAAAGCTTCACACAACTTTGATTATCACAGTATATCAAGGTTTGCTCCAACTCTAGAAAAAATAACCCTACAAGCAATGCCACATTGCTTCATGGCTTGCATCATTGTTTGCTATATATTCAACCTCTACTTTACTGAGTGCCATTAATAACTATTTTATGCTAAACCATGTGATCATACCTTATCCCAAACTGAAGCAACATCTTGAGGTACCTTTCGTGTCCATTTCACTCCTTGCCCAGTGAAATTTTGTATAACCTTGCAACTTTACTTCACCGTATGAGACAATTCTGAGTCCATATCCAATTATACATGTAGGTCCTCAATACATGCTTTTCTGCTACCAAATGTACATGTCTAGGCTCAACCATGTACCGACTTAATGTGTTCACTGTAAAGCATATATCTTACCTAGTATTAACTAGGTGCATCAATGATCTGATCAATTGTCTATACATCGTGAGGTCAACCAAATATGAACAAGAATCACTCAAGAACTTCAAATTAGTAACCATAGATGTGGCCATGGACTTGCAGTCCATCATCTTGAATCTCTGCAGGATCTCAATTGTATAATTTCCTTGGCTAAGGAAGATCTCATTTGGTCTTTACCACACTTCTAATCCCAAGAAATAGTGCATTAAACCCAAATCCTTCATTTCGAACTTTGAAGTGAGCTCCCTCTTGCTCCATTTATGAGCTTCTCATCCATTGTAAGAAACAAGTCATCTACATATAGTACCAATATCAAGGGGCAACCATCTTCAAGCTTGTAGTAAAGGTTAGGATTTGCATTACTTTTAGTAAACCCCAAGCTCATCAAATACCTATATATTTTGGCATACCATTACCTGGGTGCTTGCTTAAGCCCGTACAAAGCATTTTTCAATTTACAAACATGGGACTCCTTCCCATGTATCACAAAACCTTGTGGTTGCTCTATGCACACTTCTTCTTCAATTCTACCACTCAAGAAGGTAGTGTTTACATCCATTTTGTGTAATTTCCAACCCATAATAGAAGCAATAGAGATGATAGATCTAATAAAAGTGTATCTGGCTATTGGGGAAAGTGTTTCATTATTAATCATTTTCTGGGAGAATCCTCTAGCCACAAATCTAGCCTTTTACTTTTATATGCTACCATGTGTAACATACTTGACCTTGTAGATCCATTATGAAGTCACCAATGACTTACCTTCTAGTCTCAGAACCACATTCCATACATCATTTTTCATGATGGATTGGTACTCTTCCATCATAGCATCCTTCCACACTTGCTATTTTGTGGGTTTCACATAAGTGGAAGGTTCTGAATGAATGATCTTACTCATTAGCTCCACATAGTTGGAAAAATTGTGTGGTCTCTTGCTCTCTTTGAAGGAGCCTCTGGGATTTGCATGTTTTTTTGCTTCCTGCAATGTGTTCCAGAGTCATACTGGTCTCTTCTTGATGACTACAACCTATTTGGGTGGATCTACTAGTATCTCTGGCTCTATTGTCTCATCTTGATCTTTCGGGATATGTTCTTCTAGAGTAGATTCGATCATCACTATATCCTTGGGAGCCTCTTGCTCCTATTTGTCCTCATCCATGTGAGACTCACTAGATTTCCCGAAAGTTGCTTCTTCATCAAAAGTGACATCTATGCTAATCTCAATTATCTTTCCCTGTCCAGAGATGTGTATTTTATAAGCCTTTGAAGTCTCACTGTATCCAACAAACGTGCCCTTATTTCCTAAAGGCTTTAGCTTCGTTCTCTTTTCCTTGGGGAACATGTATCTACAATGGACAACCAAATATCATCTAATGGCTAACTTCTAGTTTATTCTCGGTGAATACTTCTTTTGGTGTCATGTTCATCGATATCTTATGACGACTTCTTTTCTAAGCATACACAATTTTTCTGGATGCTTCCTCTCACAGATACATGGGTAAGTTTTGGTCATGGATCATTTCTTTAGCTGCATCTATAATTGATTTATTCTTTCTCTATGCAACCCAATTTTGTTACGGGTTATAGGGAGTTGTCAGCTCCCTCTTAATCCTTGCTTCTCTGCAAAATTCCTTGATCTCATTTGAGTTGTATTCACCTCCATTATCTGACCTCAAAACTTTAATCTTTATTCTAGAAAGAATTTCTACCAAAGCCTTGAATTCTTGAAACTTATTGAAAAAATCATCTTTTTCTTTCAAGAAATAGATCCATGTTTTGCATTAGAAATCATGAGTAAAAGTGACATAATATAAAAAGTTACATAGAGATGATACAATTATTTGTTTGCATACATCCAAATGTATAGTGTCTAAGATTCCCTTGGATCTATTGTCACTGCTTGGAAAACTTCCCTTGGCATTCTTTCTAAGAGAAAAAAATTTGCATGCTCCATCATGCTCTGCCTACATATCTGGTAGACCTGCGACCATGTTGCTCAAAACTAGCAAGGCTTTGTAGTTGAGGTGAACAAGTCTTCAGTGCCATAACTCACTAGAGATAATACTATTTTGTGTAAGAGCTTGTGTTGGGTGTCCCTTTGATTTAAACAATCCTCCCTTTCAGACAACAATCACATCGTCTGAATCTATACTTGAACCCTTAAGCCATAGAAGGACTTGGCCATCAAAAAAAGGTACTATGAAGCCCCGATATTCTAAAGAAGAGATAGAGAGAAGATTATTCTATAAATCTTGTACAGGCAATAAATATTTTATTGAAATGGAGTTATCTAAATCAAGTTGGTAGGATGTTTCTCCTACTCCTTTTACTGCATGCTTTGAATCATCTCCAAGTTCCACCTGAAGGGATGAACTCCTTTTTGTCAGATTTGTAAGAGAATTTCAAGACCCTGTCATGTGCTTGGAAGCACCACTATCTACTAGCCAAATATCATTCTTTGAGTGATGGTGCATGTGAGAGCTGAAACAAATACATAAATTTTCATATTTTGTCTCCCTTGTCCTTTTTCTAAGATGTAGACTCCTCCATATCTGCTTCATGTGCATGTTAGATCTTTTCTTTTCCCTTTCCCTTGAGTATACTGGTAAGCAAAGTGTCCCAACTTCTGACAGTTGTAACACCTAATCTTAGATACATCCTTCTTGTGATATTGACTTGATCTTCTATTTTTCTTGGCTTTGATCACATTCTTCTTATGTTTTTCCTTGGCCTCTTCCTCTTTTGGTTCTGGGAGGTCTTTCTTGACATAATCCAAGAGATAATTCTCTTCTAAGATGAGAAGTATTCTATGCTTCCATGATTTGAAATTGTTTGCTCCATCTAACATATCTTCTACTCTGAGATTGGACATCCTCTTGTAAATGAAAAACTATTCCAACTATGGAGTAATATTTGTTTTAACATGAACTTCAGTTTAAGAAAGCCTTTTATTTTGTTTTATATGGTAGGAAATACCATGGGTCAATGGTTTACCAAAACCATGGACCTATAAACTACCGATAGTAAAAAAAATTATGAAATGATGCATGAATTCCTTTTGATCCAGTAAAATAAATTTCATAGTTTTTATTTTTTATTTTTATTTTTATGTTTTTACGAAGTTGTTTTGGAAAATACCATGGGCTCTTAACTTGGCTCTCATACTATGTTGAATCATTTCTTATTTTCATATCTTGGTAATAATTGCCTTATGATCAATAATTACAAACTCTAAAAAATTTCAACTTTAATTTCGTTTTTACGAGTAAACATTATTAGATTGATATAAGATATATGAAATATTGATTGATTCCTGATTACAATGGAGGGTCTCCATATATATACATAATTGGGGTGTCTTTTCAATAAGTCGTGTCTTTTTTTTTTTGCTAAGGCAAGAGCGGATCCTTCTATTCAATTAAAAAAATGGAAATAGTGTACAATAGGCGACCTCATCGGTAAGGCCCACCAATATGACAAACCTACCCCAAAAAATGGTCTCAAGACGACAAAGCAACCCAAGGACTCGTGTCCGTCAAATCAAACAAGCAGTCTAAAATTGACCGTTGGATCTTATGTTGTAGATCTAGCGGATGAAAAACACATTGGGTGGCCAACAAGCACATCTGTTAACAAATAAATCAGGCCCGAAGAACCCAATGGACCATAATTTATAATCCAACCAGGTTCAATTTTGACTTATCCTTCGATCACTTTAACCACCCGAAATCCACCATTTGCACGCGATCCCGGAGAATTCAAGCAAACAACATGAAACATAACCACTGTTATGGACCCACCAACATGCACGCCAAATCCTGGCCGTAGATTAGCCTCGCTAGATCTAATGGTTTAGGATCATATCGCGTGGACTAAAAGTGCTGATAGTTAGTGCGCGATGAAGGCGGTAATTCCTCCCTGCCCTTAGCCACGTGTCACATGGTGAGTGGAATCGCTCCCGATTGAGAAAAACCGCTTCCGGCTTGATGAGCATGCGATATACCAGAAACCACTTCAAGGGCCGTAAAGTTGTTTACAGGGATAAAAGCTGGGGTTTTGTGTTCACCGCGGAAATCTGGGCTCCGGCGCAAGGGCCAAAGGGAGATGAAGATCCCTCCATCTAGCTGACCCCCTGAGACATCTGGATTGCCGATACCTGAGGTAATGAGGCCGACATAGACCTGCATCCTCAAAAGGATCTCACTTATATCAAAACACTTCATGAAGAAACCAGATCAACTAGACCCCGTCTTTGTGGCTCTGCGTCATCATGTACTACCTCTCGAATTTTCCTGATACTGCTGTCGGTTGTTGAGGGCCCCGGATTTGCATCCCTCCTTCAACCTGTCATCCATTAAGTCCTCCCACCACCAGCATAAATTGATATGCTTATTTCGGACCCCCTCATTGGCTAGCCAGTCTGTAACTTTGTTGGCTTCCCTACGAACATGCACCAACTTGAGGGTTCTCAGCATTATTAGGTGTGCTTGGATTCTTTGATAGACTTGCAAACGTCTCTAGTGTTCTGAGATTTTGTCAGGAGTAGCGCTAACATTTATCCTTTTCACTGAGTTAATAACTAATTCTGAATCTGCCTCAATGATGACATTTTGAATGTTGTACTTGAGTAGTATTTCCAGGCATAATTCCATCGCCATGAGCTCAGACATATTGTTGGTTGCTTTGCCTAGATAGCTGTGGAAGATGACTTGTATTTTTCCTTCCTTATCCCTCAAGATCCCTCCATAACTAGGTTCTCCCGGATTCCCTTTTGAAGCACCGTCTATGTTGAATTTTAAAAAGACCTGAGAAGGGGGTTGCCAAGAAGACTTTTCTGCCGAGGTTTTCTTGCTAATCTGCATAGAACCCTGAGGGTTAATAACCATGAGCTCCAACTTCTCCAAAATTATGGCCTCTCTTTGTCCAATGGGTTTACCTATAGCTGCACCTCCCATGATATGAACAATTTCTTTGATTTGTTTAAGGACTAGCTTGAGGATGTTGCTCACAGGACTCTCTTTCTCCTTGAAAATCCTGTTGTTATGCTCCTTCCAGACATTCTAGATTAGGAATCTTGGGGTCAGCATCTAGGCGGAGTTTATGATCTCATTATCCAAGAAATGTTTCCTCCAATTCTTCGAAGTAGTGATGATGCCATTAACATCTCTATCTGTCTGCTGAAAGACTTCTCTAACCCAATTCAAAAGTGTTGTGGTGAAAGTGCATCTATTCAGGAGATGATTTGTAGTTTCTTCCTGTTGGATACATAAGTGACATCTTGAGGGGCCAACAAAGCCTCTTTTTCTGAGATTATCCCATGTCAGAATCTTGCCCTAGTGAACCAACCACTTGAAAAATTTGACTTTCATCCAATGAGGATTTTCCCAGATTTCTTTCCACGTTTTATCTGTGTTTGACAGGTTCAACCTTGCATCTATCCTTTTGGCCTCCTTGAGGTTGAAGAGACCTGCCTTGTTCTTTCCCCATCTCAGTTGATCATTCAAGTTTGAATTTAAGATTTGTCTCTTGTCTAAAAGACCTTTAAGGGCTATAGCTTGAGTATGCAGCATTCCCATTCCTCTGTAATCTGGAAGTTTCCATGTTCTCCATTTCCCATTGTTCCTTGATTGGTCCCAGTAGTCACTTACCCACCTCAATCCTTTGTTGATGGTATCAGTGTGAATGTCTACTAATTCTTCACTTCAGAGATTGTCCTCCTGCTGCCAATTATCCTCCCAGAACCAAGCCAAGTTTCTATTTTTGATCTCCTAGAAACTGTGATTTTGGACTAGGGCCCTGTTCTCCCATGCCCTATTCCAAATTGCAGAACCTTTTACTTGTCCTATCATTTTGATTAGATTCTTCTCCTGCCATTCGCTAGCATATTTTTGCTTCCAAAGTTTTGCCCAGGGGGCTTGTATTTATTTTAGCCATCTCCACCAGATTTTGGCACCAAGAACACTATTAATAATTCCTGGATCATGAAGACCCAGGCCACCATGGGACTTAGGTTTACACACTCTGTCCCATGCCACAAGGGCCCATTTATTCTTTTCTTCACCTTTCCCCCAGAGAAAGTCTCTCTGAATGTTTCTTATATTAGTAACTACACCGGTTGGTGCTGGGATGGCAGATAGCATATAGATAGGGATACTTTGGAGGACCGTCTTAGTGAGAATCAATCTCCCTACTAGATTAAGTGCTCTATTTGTCCATTTGCTGATCTTGTCTTTTAGATTATTAAGTACAGGCTCCCAGATATCTTTGTGAAGTGGTTTGTCAGTAAGAGGAACTCCTAGGTACTTCGTAGGCAGTGACTCCCTTTGAAAGGCCAAAATTTTGGAATGATTTCTTTGAATTGAAATATCCGTATTGAAAAAGAAAATCTTAGATTTACTAAGACTTACCTCTAATCTTGCTGCCCTGGAAAACTCACTCAGAATCTGTTTGAATGCTTTGGCTTCCTTGATAGTGAGTGTGCCTTGAAGCATGGTATCATCCACAGTTGATGTGTCACCGTGTCCCCACCTTGAGTGAGTCTCAGACCCTGAATTCTCCCTTCCTCCTTAGTAGCTCTGATAGCTCTCCCTAACCCTTCCATCATTGAAAAGGAAAGGAGAAATATGATCTCCTTTCCTGAGACCCCTAGAAGGCTTGAAAGTTCTTGAAGGAGAGCCATTGAGAAGGATTGAACAGTTGGTGGTGGTAACTAGCGCCATGACCCATTTAATCCAATTGTGATCAAAGCCATAAGCTTTTAATATTGCTCTTATGTACGACCAACTAAGCTTGTCATAGGCCTTTGCTATGTCCAGTTGCATAATCATTCCTGCCTGTTTGTTGATAATGAGTGAATGAACCATTTCATGAGCTAGAATTATATTATCTAAAATTTGTCTTCCTTCCACATAGCCCGTTTTCTCCTCTGACACAAGGGTTGGGAGAAGAGGTTTGAGGCGGTTGGCAATGACTTTGGATATAATTTCCTATATGACTTTGCATAAAGCTATAGGTCTAAATCTGTCTGGAGAGGTGGCCTTTTCTTGTTTGGGGATTAAGGCTATGAAATATTCGTTGAGTGCCTTTAAGATCGTCTTAAATCTTTGAGTGTCTTCCACTATCTCCAGGATGTCCTGTTTCACTATCCTCCAACAAGCTTTGAAAAAATCTACATTAAAGCCATTTGGGCCCGGTGCTTTCCCGTTTTGAATCTCTTTCATGGCTTCCTCTATTTCTTCCTCTGTTACTGGTCTGTTTAGGTTGAAATTATCTTCTCTAGTAACCAATTTAGGGATGTACTGAGTAAATATTTTCGTGGATTGGTATCTGTCTTCCGAGGTTTCCTCAACAATTTTTTGAAAATACTGGAGTAGAACCTTCTCCATCTCTTCATGAGTGTTTCTCTCTATTCCATGCTGGTCTGTAAGTTTCACAATTCTATTGTTGTTTCTGTGAGCTATGGTGGATCTGTGGAAGAATTTGGTGTTTCTCTCCCCTTCTTTAATCCATTGTACTATGGATTTCTGTCTCTAGAATATTTCATCTCGAAGACATCTATTGTCCCACTCCTACTGAAGTGACTCTGCCATCTCTTTCCTTTCTTCTGTATAGCCTTCAGTTATAAGAATCTGGTTTATTTCCTTTAGTTTCTTTTCCACATCTTCCTTAGCTTTGAAGATGTTACCAAATTCTTTTTTATTCCACTCTTTGAGTCTGCCTTTAATGTGTTTGAGCCTGCTGTGTAGAAGGAACATTTTTGTACCTTGCAGGTGAAGCTCTTCCTTCCACCATTCTTCAATGTTTTTGAGGAAATCTGAATGTGTGAGCCAAGCATTCTCAAATATGAAGGGGGTGTTCCTTGGTTTTCCAAAGAGGGAAGCTTCCAATTGGATAGGCCAGTGATCTGAACCTCCAAAAGGTAGAATGAGTGCAGTAAAGTTGCCTCCCTTGAGAAGAAGTTCCTCTGAAACAATAAATCTGTCTAGTTTTGAGGCTACTTGGGTAGGTCCCCCTCTTTTGTTATTCCAAGTGAAGATTCCATTGCTTGTTTCCATGTCAACCAATTTCATATTGGTGATGAAGTTCTGGAAGGCAACTGAGTCTCTACCAAGTGTTCTAGTTCCTCCTTTCTTCTCCATGAGTGATTTTGTTATGTTAAAATCACCTCCAAGTATCCAGGGTAGAGCTGGGTATCTCTTCTTCACATCCTCCAGTGTTGTGAGGAGTCGAAGTTTGTCCTCCATTGGTTGTGGTCCATAGACATTAGTGATCATGTAACATTGTCTGTCTCCCACCGGTTGGAAAATCAGTGAAAGTTGATGTCTGGATGCCTCCGCATTAAGCACACCAAATTTCTGTGGATCCCATAGAGTGAGAATTCCACCAATAGATTTATTTACCTTAACTTCAAGGTATTCATATCTATTTAACCATTTGCTATGTTTTTCACGGATCCTCTCCACAGAAAATTTTGTTTCTTGTATGAATACTATGTCAGGTTTTTCCTCTTTGATCCTTTTACCTAGATTCCTTTGTTTTCTTCTGCTCCCTAGTCCTCTAATGTTCCAGGTTGTGATTTTCATTGAGGTGGGGTTTTAAAGGAGTAACTAGAAAGGTATTTCATCCTTCCTGAGTCAATCATGAGTTTTCCACACTCTAGTAGTATTTCTTTCTATCCTTTTCTTCCCCTCCTCTTGCCTGGATTCTTTGTTAGTTTTCCTGTTATTAATCCTATTGAGGAAGACCCTTTGTTTTCCTGGTTGTCATGTCCTCTTTTGACTCCTGTAGCTATTTGGTGTGACTTGTTAAGGAATATCTATTGGACCTTGTCCACATCCTCCTAAGGGATGGAGTTTATTCCCAGGTTCCCTCCCTGTTCTAGAAACTTTTCTAGCTCTAGGTTTTCCCTTTCTAGGATCTCATGTAAATCTTGATCCTCTGTGCCACTTTCACTTTGAGACATTTCCTGGTATTTTTCTATTTCCATGGTACTCAAAGGATCCATTGTGTGTTTGTTCTGTTCCTGCGTGAACTCCATGCTGGTCCCTCATCCTTTCCCTTTTTCTGTCTTCTTCTCTGTACTCTCTTGATCCCCTCCATCTGTCTTTTTCTCCTAAGATCTCAAACCTGTTGTAACTTTTTGTTTTATCATTCCAAATAGGGTTCTTATGTGCTTTCCTTCCCCCTCATTTTCCTCTTCCTTCTACTTTGGTAAAACCTGTCTGGTCTTTCCCTTTGCTAGTGTTTAGGTTTTCCTCCCTTCTATTAAGAGGACAGTCTCTGGATAGGTGCCCATGCTCATGACATTTGTGTCATCTGAACTGGATGTGTTCATAGTCCACTGTTCGAATCCATTCCTCGTCATAGACTTCTAGGATGACCTCATCTGGAAGGGCTCCTGATATGTCCATCTCCACACATATACAGTCATAGGATGTATATTTTCCCCTTAGAGTTGCCTCTGATATTTTTAAGAAATGACCTAAGTTATTGCCTATAGCTTTTAAAGACTCTGGCATACAATAATCTAAAGGTAATGAGTATAGTCTAATCCATATTGGTACTGAAGTGAAGGTTTCTCATTCTGGCATGAAGTTCATTGTCCATGGCCGCATATAGAGATTAGTAGTTGCAAAGAAGTATGGCCCTCCTTCAAAAATCTTGTCTCTATCTTCCATGTTCGTAAACACTACAATAAAAAAACCTTTGGATAAAAGATGTATATTTAACTCCCCCTTTTGTTTCCAGTTTTATTTGATTCAGGTGTACAATGCTTTCTATGATGGCCAGATCCCCATAAATTTGCATATGATGGCATAGTTTGCCATGTGATCCCTGTGCACTTGCAGAGTTGGATCATTCAGAATAACTTGAGGTTTAGTTGTGGTTTTAGGTTTACAGGGCCCCATCTTGGCTCTGTTCTCTATTCCATGACCTGTGTCTTCCTCTTTTTCCTCCTCACACTCTTCTTCGTGGGCCCCTTGATCTGCATGGGTTTTGTTGCCTTCTGCCTTCTGAGTTTTAGTGTTTTTTGTCTTGTTATCCAAGGATTGTGTAGGTTTGTTCTTTTTCCCTCCTCTTCCTCTGTTTGCTACCATATTACTGTAGGAGGGACCAGAGCTCCCTCCTCCCTGTGTCTCCATGGGCGCCTATTTCCCTCCTTCCCTCGCTTAGTGAAACCCTAGCACAAAAGTTTCGCCGTCATTTTCTATCCTCGACTAGTGATTATGTCCACTTCACTACCAACTTCACTCTTCACTATACTAAAATTCTAGAATCATAAGACGTGTCTTTTCAATAATAGATGTCTTTTGAATTAATTATTGACTTTTTATATATTATGTTATATATATATATATATATATATATATATATATATATATATATATATATATATATATATATATATAAATATATATTGTTGTACGTAATATAATATATATTATACATTGTTGTCCAAAAGAGAATTCCTTCTGCTGCTATATACAATATCAACAATGGATTTGATCCAGCATTAGAAATTGCATACATGATACATTATATTATTTTACCAAACAATGTAGTTGTGCGAAAAATTCTCCTGCTTACTTTTTCTCTACACTTTAACATACTTACAATATGTGCTAAATGATTTTCCATTACATTTTCCAATGCTCCCCCATTAATGGAAAATCCTTTTCTCATGTTCAATAAACATTTGAGCTTTTGAACTTTGGCTTAGGGAGGTTGTGAAAACATTCAATAACTAATTTGAATTTGGTCTTTCTCTTGCAAATATTCAAATAATGGAAATGGACTTCAATACATTTCTTTTGGCATGTATTATTGCATTCTTTGCAAATTGAATTGTACTTTGGTTATCACAAAATGACGTTGTTGAATTTTCCAATGTAAATCTAATTTCTCTAAAATATACATCAATACATGTTGGCACTTCAAGCCATAAGGCACCTTCTGTAATTTCCACACAAGATGGTCTTTCTCCAAGTTGTGTGAATTTCATTGGCTGCTCCATTTACCCATCTTCCTCTATCCATCTCTTAAAAAAAACTCTTCATATCCATTTGATGAACTGTCCATCCAAATTGCGATGCAAGAGGCTAGAGCTAACACGATTTTTAATCTTGCCTTGTACTTGATCTATACCATCTGATTTTATGCTTTTTTATGTCCACCTTTTTTCATCCAATTGCCTTTTTGGCCTCAAGTAGCTTTGTACGATTCCACGTTTGGTTTCTCTAAGTGAAAACTATTTTAGTCTACCTAGTGTTGCACCATTCTTCCTTCTCCCCTACTTATTCAAAACTCTGTGGTTATATGGACCTCATCATAATGTGTGAAATTAATTGATGGTTGCTTGTACATGCACACTTTTTTCTCAGTTGTGCATATTCTGCTTCCATTTGTATCTGCTTCTGCCTATACATTTTTACAACTTCAATATTCTTTGGTTTTGAACTATATTCTTCAACTATTTTTGTGTACAATTTTGTTTTCTTTTGTGCTTCTTTGCTACACTTTTTCTTCTGCTTCTTCAGTATGTTCCTGTATGCTAGTTTCTTCTGTGATGCTTTAATACACTTTTTCTTCTGCTTCTTCAACATGTTCCTATATGCTATTTTCTTCTGTGCTACTTTAATACACTTTTTCTTCTGCTTCTTCAGCATGTTCGTGTTTGCTAGTTTCTTCAACTGTTGGGTAATTTTTCTTGATTTCACTATATTGCCCAGGCTTTGCTGCTGCTACAGTTATTTTATCAAATATCACCTGTCTTGATGATAAAATTTTTCGACAATAAATAAGATTTTGATTGTCTTCATAACCCCAAAGGATACCTTTGTGCCCACTATCTTCGAGGTCAGGTTTCTGTTCTCTTTGGGAACATTTGCATAAGCTGTGCTCCCAAGAATGTGTAAATGCTTGATTTTAGGCTTGTGCCAATTCCAATGTTTCTCTGGAGTCCTATTGTATAAAACTTTTTTTGTTCTACTACTGTTAAAATTGGCAACTAGGGCCAAAAACCATGTGGGTCATCTTATTTATGGCAGTTGATATTTTTATTGGATCCCTTTCATCGAGAGGTGTAGGATTGATCTAAAGATCATCCGATTCTGATAAGTATTCATGGAGTTATGAATTTATTTATGTTATAAGACAAATTGTTAAGTCGACCAACAACTTGTGTAGGCTCAGAAGCCCAATAGTCATGACTATTCATCATCTACGTTTTAGTATAAATAAGAGAGAATTTGAAGTCATTAGAGACACACTCTTCATGTGATCTCCTCTCCACTTCTTGGGTTTTTGTAGAAGGAGAGACACTAAGGAATACGTTGGCCTAGTATAGATGATGCTCTAATCCAACGCAGGTCATGAAGACATCTATTCGTAGGCAAATGGAGACGCCTTATCTACTGTAAATGAAGACATTTATCTGCAGGCAATAGAGACACTTTATACGCAGGTAATGGAGACATATCAGGGCCAAGGTATGTAGTCGCAGTGATAACAAGCACGGAAGAGCCGCAGTAAAAAGTAGAGCCACAGGCATAGAAGCATGGTGCACGTAAGAGCCGCAGGCATACAGTTAGCCGCAGTCATTTCCACATGAAGCTAAGCCGCAGCCAAGGGTTTGACCGCACCTCGCTATAGGAACAGTCATCAACTCGGGTGATAGTAGCCTCAACATATGAGTAGATAAACATGTATCTCGGTGCTCTCACAATAGTGCATACGTAGTCATAGTGAGTAAAAGGTTTATAGTGATATGGTGGCATACCTGTAGCAGTCCAAACACAATGAACAACAGTGATAAAACTCTCGACATACTATCTTTGCAGAACCGTGTTGATGAAATAAGTTTCCATGATGCACAGTATTCAGATCTGTGATCTCAATCTAAATACCAGTGCCACACATTTTCTCAGCATATTAATATGCAGTCACCATGACAAGGATCATAAGCAATAACGTTTCTGATGGTTACAGTCTCAACATAATGAGAATGACAAAGATGAACAGTCTCAGTTCATGATGATGAAAAATGAGCATGTTAAGTAAGGAGCAACATGATGATGAATAGGGCTACATAATGATGGAAGATGTAGCACAATGGATAGCATGATGATGAAAGCAGATGAGATGGTGCAACACGGTAAGGTGCAACAAATGGACGAAATGCAACACTACGATAGGTGAAGTCGTCATCTCAGAGAATCAGTTGAAGCAGAATGTCTTCAACTGATCTCATGTATCATCGTTATAAGAGATGATCTATGCTCTAATCTAGATAAGTCAAAGGGTTGACTTCTATTGTAAATGTACTATCTCTCTCTTTGCTGAACTTTGAAGAACATAAAAGAAGAATTGATCAAGGGTTTCCCGGCGTTGGGGTTTGTCCCTGGCTAGCGCCACATCTTGTGTCCTCTTGTCTTGGCTTGTCTTCTGTGATTTATATTTATGTTCTATCTGCAATTTACTTTAATGCTGATGTGATTGCTAATCTTGAAAAGATATTGAAAATTGAAATAAATTGCTCTAGCATAGAACATAGCTAAAATTAACATGGTATCAGAGTTGAGGTGAAGACAATGCCCAAGCAAGAGTGAAAGAGCAATCACCGAAGATAGTTGGGATAGGATGAAAGGATCAGTGGATTCCTCATCCCTCTTTAAATTCACTGAGGTGAAGTTGAAGTAGAGAATATTATCAGGCTGGCGCCGCAGAAGTTTCGGATGGCCTACCTTGAGATCACTTCATTGGAGGACTGGATCTTAGGGTGGAAGGAAAGTCAATTAACTAGTTCGACCATTGTGCAAAGGAGTATCTGAATGGCTGGGACACATCACTTGATGTTGATAACAATCATTCTAGGGACATCTTCAAAGATCAAAGGAATGATAGGTAATGGCCGACTCTTCATAGAAAGCAAGAAACCCTATGTATGAAGAATCTAATGTTGTTTCTGATAAGATAAAAAATCGTGGGATTATACTTGGAGCCGATGCCACCTATCTCGGAAAGGGTGTAGGGAATGTTATCCCTCAATTGAATGAGGGTAACTCGATTCATTTACAGAATCTCTTTTATGTACTTGATCACAAGAAGAACCTGGTGTCCATTTCAGCAATAGAAGTCGAAGGTTTCAAGATGGCACTCGTCGATGGAAAGGTACATGTTTGAAAATAAAATTTTCAAGATGTTTTTGAAGTTCAAGGTTGTATCAAATTACAGGAAGTCCACTGGGGACCATGTCCATTGACACATAGCACCAGATGTCTATGAGTTAGATGGTCATAGGGAAGCCTGAATTCAAAAAGAGCGTGAAAGTACACATCCGAGATGTACCGAAGGAAAATATTACAAGGGGACCATTTCCCTCATGTAGCAGGTCCACAAGTTTGAAACAACCCGTGGAGTTTGAGATTCATGAATGGGAATCTCAGGTATACAGGTGGAAGAAAGCCCTCTATGGCTTGAAGCACATCACCATGGGCGTAGTATGAGAGGATTGATAGTTGTTTGATGAAGCTGAGATTCACTAGGAGTGAAACCAATCCAAACCATTACCCGAAGGTTGTGGATGATAGACCTCTCATACCGGCAGCTTATTCGGACGACCTATTTTTGCTAGGTGCAGGCCCTCTCATTTGCAGAAGTAAGAGGGAGTTGGATTCCGGATGTGAAATGATAAACTGCAAGCCTGTGACTACCTCAAGGATTTTAACTTTCAGAAGTTATATGGTAGTGATGTCGGACCAGATTTGGGAAATGCCTCTGAGTTTCATAAACTCATTCACGTTAATGTTCTTGGTGAACTTTCGTCTGGACATATGTTTTACAATTAGCATGGTGAGCTCATATTTGGTTGAGCCTCATTGGATTGGTGTCAAGAATATTCTAAGATATCTTCGGGGCACAATCTCTCATGGATTGAGATACACTGCCGGAAATATGAAACTGTATGATTATTCAAATGTTGACTGGGCAGGCAGTGTGGAGGAACACTAGAGCACTTCTCAGTGTTGGTTCTCTTTGGATACTGCTTCGATATCATGAATGAGTAGGAAGCAGAAGTCGGTTGTTATAAGCACTGCTGAGATTGGATACATAACTACTAGTATGATCTCGTATGAAGCTGCTTGGTTGAGGAAGCTCTTCATTGAGCTGTTTGTACACGCGATGAATACCACTGTGATTCTCTGTGACAACCAAAGGTGGGATTCGATTATTGAGGAATCTCGTATTCAATGATTGCTCTAGGAGATAGACATCATATACTACTTTATCTGGGATATGGTAAGTCAATGAGCAAGGAAATTCCATCGCTATGAATGTACAGGTTACTACACTTTATCAAAGCCCCAGGGGAAAGATCAAATCTATGATTTTCGCGAATGACTTGGAGTCGTTTAGAGACCCTTGTAAAAGGGTCCTACATGTTGCATACATTGAGCTCTAGGAGCTCTGGGGCTTGGGGTACTTACTGGAGAAACATATGACCACAAGGTGACTCACCCTCCCCTAGTGGCACGTGATGAATAGGATGATTAGTTCTCCTGTGGGCTTGGATGATTCGTTCTCCATGGAAATTGAGGACAGGATGATTCACTCTCCTGTGAACAAGATGATTCTCTCTCTTGTGGGATAGGATGATTCGCTCTCTTATGGATAGGATGATTCGCTCTCCTGTGGACAAGATGATTCACTCTCTTATGGGACAAGATGATTCGCTCTCTTGTAGGATAGGATGATTCACTCTCTTGTGGACCGGATGATTCGCTCTCTTGTGGACAGGATGATTCAATCTCATGTGGACAAGATGATTCTCTCTCTTGTGGGACATGATGATTCGCTCTCCCGTGGATAGGATGATTAGTTCTCTGTCGAGGCATCCTACCCATGCAGTCCAAGACTCATGGGAAGTACCTCTCATCTGATCAATGAGCAGGGAAATGAGGATAGGGACCATAGTAGTACTGATGGATGCATTGTTGTATCTACCATACTCCCTATGCTAGGATGACCTTCATTGATCTTGGATCAATGATGCTGGTCTTGGACTAGTTGTAGGAGTTGTATCCACTATGACACTGACTTCGGGTCAGTAGAGGATTGGTCTGGGACTAGTGGTACATACTCTGAGACTGACTTCTAGTTAGTAGAGGACTGGTCTAGGACTAGTGAGAGTGGTACATAGTATGACACTGACTTTGGGTTGGTTGAAGACTGGTCTGGGACCAGTGGTACACACTCTGAGACTAACTTCAGGTCAGTGGAGAATGGTGTGAGACATTCTCGATCAATTCTTCTTCGTCATGGTTCAGCGGAGAAGAGTTGAGAAGAGATGAGCTGAGCGAAGCAGAGCTGAGAAAAACTAAGAGAGCTGAGCAAAGCTGAGCAGAGTAGAGCTGAGCAGAGCTGAGAAGAGCAGAGCTGAGCAGATCTGAGCATAGCTGAGCTGAGCAGAGTTGAGCAGAGCAAAGCTAAGCTGAGTAGTGCATGGCACTGATGGCAAAGATAGTATAGTTGGACATATGGATCAACGGATGGAGTTCTCCCTAGTTGAGAGGGAGTGTTAAAATTGGCAACTAGGGCCAAAATCCATGTGGGTCATCTTATTTATGGCAACTGATATTTTTATTGGATCCTCTCATCGAGAGGTGTAGGATTGATCTAAATATCATCCAATTCTAATAAGTATTCATGGAGTTATGAATTTATTTATGTTATAAGACAAATTGCTAAGTCGGCCAACAACTTGTGTAGGCTCAGAAGTCCAATAGTCATGACTATTCATCATCTACATTTTAGCATAAATAGGAGAGAGTTTGAAGTCATTAGAGACACACTCTTCATGTGATCTCCTCTCCACGTCTTGTGTTTTTGGAGAAGGAGAGACAGTAAGGAATACGTTGGCCTAGTATAGATGATGCCCTAATCCAACACAAGTCATGAACACATCTATCCACATGCAAATGGAGATGCCTTATCCACTGTAAATGAAGACATCTATCTGCAAGCAATAGAGACACTTTATACGCAGGCAATGGAGACATATTAGGGCCAAGGTATGTAGCCACAGTGATAACAAGCATGGAAGAGCCGCAGTAAAAAGTAGAGCCGGAGGCATAAAATCATGGTGCACATAAGAGCCGCAGGCATACAGTTAGCCGCAGCCATCTCCACATGAAGATGAGCCGCAGCCAAAGGTTTGACTACACCTCGCTATAGGAACAATCATCAACTCAGGTGACAGTAGCCTCAGCATATGAGTAGATAAACATGTATCTCGGTGCTCTCACAATAGTGCATACACAGTCATAGTGAGGAAAAGGTTTACAATGATACGGTGGCATACTTGTAGCAGTCCAAACACAATGAATAATAGTGATAGAACTCTCGGCATACTATCTTTGCAGAACCATGTTGATGAAATAAGTTCCCGTGATGCACAGTATTCAAATCTGTGAACTCAATTTGAATATCAGTACCATACATTTTCTCAGCATATTAATATGTAGTCACCATGACAAGGATCATAAGCAATATCGTTTCTGATGGTTACAGTCTCAACATAATGAGAATGATAAAAATGAACAGTCTCAGTTCACGATGATGAAAAATGAGCATGTTAAGTAAGGAGTAACAATGATGATGAATAGTGCTGCATAATGATGGAAGATGCAGCATAATGGACAGAATTATGATGAAAGCAGATGAGATGGTGCTACACGGTAAGGTGCAACAAATGGACGAAATGAAACACTACGATAGGTGAAGTCATCACCTTGGAGAATTGGTTGAAGAAGAATGTTTTCAACTGATCTCATGTATCATCGTTATAGGAGATGATCTATGCTCTGATCTAGATAAGTCAAAGGGTTAACTTCTGTTGTAAATGTACTATCTCTCTCTCCGCTGAACTTTCAAGAACATAAAAGAAGAAATGATGAAGGGTTTCCCCACATTAGGGTTTGTCCCTGGCTAGCATCACATCTTGTGTCCTCTTGTCTTGGCTCGTCTTCTGTGATTTATATTTATGTTCTATCTGCAGTTTACTTTAATATTGATGTGATTGCTAATCTGGAAAATATATTGAAAATTGAAATAAATTGCTCTAGCATGAACATACCTAAAATTAACAACTACTCATCAATTATACTATGTGGTTTACTTATTACTAAAAATTTCTTCTATGCAGAATGTCTCTCAAGGAAAGGGTGTGGCATTTCATAGATTTATCATTTGCCAAGAAATACAAAGGATGTCAATGCTGAATTGTTTCCTATTTATTCTCTGATTCTGAATATCCGAGAATGAAGAATTTTTGTGTAGGTTTGTAGATTGTGCAAAGTCAAGTACTTGAACTAATCTTGATAAAATGCAGGTAGCAAGAACACATCCATTGGTAGTTACAAACTGCAATATTGATATGGAGAACTTGATATCCTATTTTATGGAAACAAGAAAGGTTTTATTTTTAAAAATTTAAAAGGGTCCCCATTATTTCCTATTCTAAATCTAGAAATAATGGGGGTTGTTGAGTACCACAACAGGTCACTAAGGTTACCAACTACAACAATTTTTCTCACAGGGACAATCGTAAATGAGATGTACATGTAGGGGCATAGTAACAAAGCTCAATCCCCTTGAAAGCTCCTCAACATGGTTAATTGGAGGTTTGCTTTCAAGTGACCCCAAGTAGCTTTCATCATCGTTATAATATGTGAAAATCGCTCTATCATAGCCAATGAAGTGGGTACGATCAATTCACCATATCTGACACGATCTCATGCTTAACTCATGTATATGAAGAGCTTCCTAGAGAAAAAGTTAAATAATTGGATTTCTCTCCCTAACTCAAGATTCTATTTTTTGTCTGTAGCTTTGGGAAGTTTACCTCCTTTCCTATTCCAAAGCCCTACAACCTAATCTATTGTAGGTGGAAGGAGCCCTAAAAATAATAAAACTTCTAGATTAATTTTATTAACGCTGTGTTATTAAGTTGTCATTTACTCAAAGGGTAAATGGATGTGAAACTGATGGTTTAATGACTTAACTCAAAAATCTAGTACATCAAATATGAAATTTGTAATCTCTTCATTTCAATGTATTCTAGTTAGAGTAAGTAAACATGTTCTTCTTTAAAATATTAACTCCAAAATGTACCACTTATATTTTTCAATGCAATTCAAAGCTCTAAGTTGTAAACCACACACTGTAATCTATGCAAAATTTTCCTGAAAACTATGCAAATGTAATCTATGCACAATTTTCGTGAACACTATGCAAATGTAATCTGTGAAAACTATGCAAATGTAATCCATGCACAATTTTCGTGAACAGTATGCAAATGTAATCTATGCACAACTTTCGTGAACACTATGCAAATGTAATCTATGCACAATTTTCATTCATGAAATGAGAATTGTAACCATGCAAATGTAATCTATGCACAATTTTCATTCATGAAATAAGAATTGTAACCATGAAAATGTAATCTATGCAAGAGAATTCTTCAGAGCAAACACAAGATGATTCCAAATTAGCGAAAGAACAACAAGACCATTTCCCTTCACTAATCCAACTAAAGAACCAATCAAGTGTAAGTAAAGGAAATCAGGTGAAAATTCCAAAGATAAAAAATAATGACACTCAAAGGTGATTAACACTTAGACACAACGAAAGAAAAAACATGTAAAAATTGTAAAGAAACCGAGACAAATCTTTGAGCAATGACCAAAGGAATTCAAATTCAAAACACACAAAGAAATACTTAAAATGAAATTGCTTGAATGAATGTTATGAAATCAATGCTTAAAGTGTAATTCTGATTAAAATTCAATAATGAAATAAAAATGACTCCTGTTTTCAATTCAACACAAGAAGCACATCTCATAAAAACACTAATTTTTGAGAAACCATAACTTTCAATCCTCGAAGACACACAAATCTCAAGAAAACTCCTTCACAACACTCGATCGAACACACAGAGACTAACTAGAGTCATAGACGAATGTAATGAAAGCTTAAAAAACAAAAATTCAGACTTTAATGAAAGGAAAAGATATTTTTTCAAAAAATTCTCAGAGTATGCGCATGTAGACATTATAGTATAGTGCACATGTGCACTGTTGCTAAAGGTAATATGCGCAAATCTATGCTTTGTTTCTAAACATAACCCGCATAGGTCGAGAAAATTATAGAAAAAATAAAAAAAGTATCCAAACAAATCACAAAATCTGAAAGATTATTAACTTGTCAAGACTCAGATAAAGCTATCAAAAAAATTTAGAGAATAAAAAATAAGGAGTTGGAAGAGAATAGGATGTTCCCCAGTATGGTTGCCAATTTGTTAGGCTGATAAATCCCTTTTACGGGTAAGAGTGATCTCCCTAGATCCTTGACGAAAATTAGAAACAAGTAGACAATTAAAAAACTCTTTCCCTAAGTTGGACTTGTTTGAATTATAAGTATTAAAGCCAATGGATGAGCCTCTTACCTATTTCACGAAATGCTCGATGAAGATCCCTTGTTGTGACTTGATGTAGTTTCTCAATGCTTGATAAGATCTGCAACCATAAACAAGAAAAGGATCAAAATCATATGCGATATAATAATGCAAGAAAACTTAACATAATGATCAAGGAGATTAGGAATTGAATTTTCCTTAATAAACACTTTAAACAATTATAAACCATTCATCATTCCAATAAGACAATTCAATGGGGAAAAGCATTCATTTGTATTAATTAAAGATAAAGAAGAGCCTTACAACCTTCACCTTGATGCCGTGAGGTTTCTCCTAAATGCCTTCAGTCTCTTCCTTAGATGATAAGCTTTCCAATCTTGAACTAAAAACATAAGTTTATCTTCTTTGAGTTCTGACCCCTTAATCCCTCTACTCTCTAGTCATTTTATAGGCCAAGAGGAAGAAGTTTCAAATCCAAAAGAGGAGGGAAATATCCCCTAATTAAGGGATTAGTTTTCCTTGAGGAAAGGGATTAAGATGCATCATCTGAGGGTTATAGCTCAAATAATCATCACCTAGAAGCTTTCAGTTGGGAAATATTGACCAACTATGTTTCTAGAATGTACTTTTTAATTTTACTTTCTTTGATTCACCTACGCGGTCTATAGTGGTAAACATAGCAAAACTCTACGCTGTTGTCAGATTTAATTCTAGTGAATGTGTGGGAATATCTAGGAAAATTAGCACAGGTGATACTTGAAAAGGTGTGACAACTATTTTCCCCAAATTTCCCATCTTCTTGAAGATATTTTTGGTCGTTTTACTTCTAAGGGAGTTCAATCAAACATGTTCACGAATGGTAAAAAGACCCATAAACTGATCAAGTGTCATGGTGACAAATTAATGTGTAACATAAACATTTTTCTTTTCATAACAAGAGCGATTTATTGTCGTAACAAAACATTAGTGTTAATCCTTGCAATCAGAGAAATAATCCATGTACTTTATACCATTAAATATTTGAAATGACAATAAGTGGCGTACAAACTATTGAAAGCATTGAGTACCAAAATGTGCGAGAAAGGACAAGTGTGTAGGGTGGCTATATATGGAAAAAATGTGCCAAGATAAATTCTTGCAGAGGTGTGGGAAACTATAATGACAGATACTGATTGTGATGTAGAGGATTTGTCACCTAGTATTCAAAAAATAATTAAGGCTTTTCATACTATTAACATATATTCAGTGAATTGATATGCAATCAGGCAATCACAAGTGCTTAATAACATTTATTCTGATGAATTGTGTAATTATTACTGGTTATAAACCTATCAAGAAGATTGTATCCATCCATATTATAAAATAGTCTTTTTGATATCTATTCATAAAATTGATGCGTAGTCAACACATTGTTCGAGTGCTTAATAACATTTATTGCTTGTAAGAAAATTTAGAAGATGCACAAGGCTCCACAATTAGTATCCAATATAGCAGATTGAAATGATATGCATACCCCCTCCGTACACTTCTTTCACACATTTCCCCATTTGGAAACAACGTTTTGGAGAAATTTTACATAGATTCAAGCAACCTTCTACAACATGGATTATCACATATAAAAATTAATTAAGACTTAATATTACAATTAAAAAAAGCTTCATTGCTCCCGGATGCGGGTGATTGACAGGCTAAAGGGTACGATAGAGGTGTGTCGAGTGGGCAGGTGGCAGCCCAATTGCGCCACTGGTTATGGTTATGGGACGACGAGCTGGTCTCGCACACCTCTATTAATGGCAGCATTAATGCTGTCCTTCAGGCTCCTGGTTAACTGCGCGATGGCTCTCAGGCTGTTCGTCACTCCCGCGGTTCCATTGCAGGCCTTCAACTCCATAAAGGTCGTTGCTCTGAGCGACTCTCTGAGCCTCTCTGTTAGTTCATCTTTGTTAGTCTATCTTGGCTGGGTTTCAAGAGCCTTCTCCATCTTCGTCTTCCGCTCGGCTCCGGCTCCAGGGGCTCACAGCTTCATCTGGGCTCTGTCTCCGCTTCTCTCTGAGCATTCATTTTTCAGTCATCTCCCTCTGTGCATTCACCCCTCTGTCACTTCTCGGTATATCACTATGCCGCGAGAAAGGCTCAGAATGGGGAGTAGGCATGGCGGCTCTCGCGGTCGTGCCACCCATCAGCACTCCTCCACCACCTCGGACCCACCCTCGGATGCGCTGGAGTTCGGTCGCTTCAATTATCCAGCCACCAGAAGTGGCAGGGGCAGGGGAAGAGGGCAAGTTAGGATCGAAGACTGTGAGCATAATGCACATCCCACTGCCCGTTTCCGCATTCCGTGTTCCTTGGCAAACTCCTCCTTCATAGTCTCGGTAACGATTGAAAAGTGTGAGAATGTTAGGGGTTCGGGAGCAGCTCACCTTTGGGTTCCTGTAGATCAGAGGATGGCAAATCCAAATGTTAACCAGCGCCAAGTCACAGGAGGCCTTTCCGTGGTGAATTCTGAAGCCAATGCAGGTCTGAGCGCGCCAGCAAGAGGAGAGCCTTTAGGCTCAGAGGTCCATCCGTCTGACTCAAATGACTCAGATCAATTTGGGTGCCGGATCGTTGAGGAATAGCCATTTACCTCAGATGACGAATGAACGAGCCCGTGCCTCCATTTTTGTTCTGCATCTGAAGAAGGAGTTCGCCTCCCTTTTGATTCACTGTGTTCGTGCATGTTTCAGGTCTCTGTCAAGTTCACATGTTGGAGTCTGTTATTGTTTTGTTTATGTTAGCAATGGATCACTGTATGGTCAGTTTTGAAGTTTTTTGGAATGTCCAATGTTCCTGGAAGTTAAAAACTCTGTTGTAAGTCTTCCACTGGCTGATGCCAAGAGCTATTTTGCAAAATGCCAACTTCATGGCAAGAATCTTCGAGGCCGCTGCCTCACTGTAACACTTTTGTATAAATAATAGGAGTAGACCAATTGAGAAAAAAAAAAAAGCGTCATTGCCAGTAAATGTAAGTCTATTCAACATTTATTTGGCGAATCGATACGTAATCAAGGCATCGTTCAAGTGCTTGATAACAGATTAAAATAATAATTAAGGATTAATCCTATGATTGACAAACACTCATTTCCTAGTAAATGTAAGGCTTTTCGACATTTATTTGGTGAACTGACGTGCAATCAAGACATCGTTCAAATGATTAATAACATTTACTCTAATGCATTGTGTAATGATTGCTGGTGGTAAACAAATCAAGAAGGTCATATCCATCTATATTATAAAATAGTCTTTTTGACATTTATTTGGCGATTCAACGCGTAATCAGGACATCATTTGTGTTCTCAATAATATTTACTAGTTGTAAACAAGTCAAGAATGTGTACATGGCTTTGCAAAAAAAAATTCCTAACAAATTGGAAGGATGTGTGAAAAATGGATATGTGCAAGAGAACATATTTCCCCTCATTTACATATTTTCACATACATTACCCCTTTCCACATATCAACTTCCTGCAGTGAGGATTAGTGGATATTAAAAAATTAATTAAGGCTTAATCATATGATTAACAAACATCTTTTCAGATCTTAATGGCAAGTATATCAAAATCATAAGCATTCATAATGAGTAATGGTGAAATCATCATATATTTAGAGCTTAAGTGAATGAAATCCTATTGAATTTTGCTAATTCTTCTTGCTTCTTCAGGCTACAAAGTTATCGCATTGTTATGTTGTTTACAGTAAGAAGAAATTATAACAAGTTCCTCTTGTCTAAAGGTTGTCTAGGTTAGAATGAATGAGAGAACACAAGCCAACAAAATATGGACCCTCGTTCAAAATCTAGAAATGAAATGGAAGATGAAGCTTAAGTATTCTTATTTCAACATTTCAAAAAAAAAATGGCACAATATACATTATTGAGTAAACCCATAATATTTATGAGATCAAAGGAAAAATTTTAGTACACAGAAAGGAATGAAGCAATAAGGTCAATTGACATCCTTGAGAACTCATAGCTTATAGATTTACTCTTTATGGAAAGAAAATTTATGGTACTCTTTGTCTTATATGCTTAGTTATTGTCTTGTTGTGAACAAGGACAATGAAGAAGCTGAGAGACATCTGTAATGCAATACAAAAAAGGGTAATTGATTGTGATTGTAGTTTATTTAATACCTAAAGCTAGCAACCATTAAATGTAACAAATTAGAAAATGGGGTGATAACAACTTCAGAGTTTCTTCAAGGAAATACGTAAATATGTGTAAAGTAAAGGAGTTAATATGAGATTTCTGTTTACTAAGGTTGTGTACATATGAACAAAGGTTTATGAAGATGGTTTACACATTTTGGCAAGTGGATGAGTTAGCATGGAGAAAAAAGCAGCTCAATTGAGTTGTTTGAGGGCTTAAAAATTTACCTTGGATCGAGCTCCTACATAACCCACAATTACATAGGCACTCGATCAAGCTATTTTGTTTTTTTAAATTCCTAGCCAAAACACAATGGGGAGTTTATGGTTTAAAGGGCTCGATCAAGCTATATTTTTTTAACCATGTTAAGAGCTCGATCGAGGGTTTGTTAAACCCTCGATTGAGCTATTTCAAATTTTACCTTAAACGCTCGATCAAGATCTTTAAGTGCTCGATCGAGCTGTTGAGGGTCTAAAAAATGGAGTTTTAGCCCCCCTTATACAAATTTCTCTGTAGCACTATTTTGTACCCTAGCGGACTTCAAGTAGAATTTTTCCTTATGTGGCAGAGTTGATCATGTTGGATTCTTGAAGGAATCCTATCTCTAATGGCATATGAGTTTGACATTTTTGAATTCATATCATATTTTTCATCTAATTTCTTTTAAACGTAATGCTTGAATTTTTTTGGACAGTTTCAAAGGGGTTGAATAAAAAATCAATAACATAAAATAATACAAAATGCAAAAATTTCAAAAGATACAATTATCTTCGTTTACGAGTCCTGTTCAAAAGGGTACTCTTGGTTTTTGAATTTATTTAAATGGTAGAAAAAAATATTACACGAACACATGTCTGCAAAATGAAATTGAAATATTACTTCACCAAATTTGAAAAATAATTAAAAACATAATTTTGCATTAAAAATAAATTTTTAATATGAAAAACTTAGTTCTCTCCTGTTGGAAATACTGAGGGGGGTTGGGGGTGAATCAATATTTATTTTACAATTCTTTTTTATGCCAGTTAAGATCACTTATAAATAGAATACAAATATATGTATAGGAAAATAATAACTTTATTAAAAACAACGAGGAATCCAATGCTATTTTACAATATTCAAATTTTAATATGTACGATAATTCTTTAGGGATCCAACCCTAGATGAAGGCTCCAATTTTAGTCCACCAGTCTGTAACCTATCCTTTTCTGTTATGAAACCAGCTCAAGAAAAAGATAGAAAAGAGAGATCAACGCCTTAAAATTCAGCCTCTTCGAGGGGGCAACCTCCTTTACATTACATAAATGAACAATTCTTCGATGATTCAAATGACAAAACCTCCTTTCTATATATAGGAGTCTAAGGAGTCACAATATAACCCAGGCGACCTAACAATAATAATATAAAGCCACAAAAATAACAATAGAGGGATTCTATGGGGCACAGTAATAACAATATGGGGACAATAGGGGCACAACAATATTAATAAGGGGTACAACTACAATAGTAATGGGGTAATCACTAGTATTATAGGGACCCAACATGCCCCTCTCCTTCAAAAGAGTGTTGTCCTCAACGCTTGAGTAGTTCTGGATGCTTCTGTATAAAATTCTCATCCTCCCATGTGGAATCTTCAGCAGATAAGTTCTTCCACTTGATAAGATACTCTGAAATTGATCGATTTCATAGCTGTTGAGTTCTTGTTTCTATGACTGCTTCTGGTTCCAATATAATTTTTCCTTCCTCGTCAAGTTCTGGAAATATTGTTAGAACTGGGAGCTTATTGCCTATAACCTTCTTTAAACATGAAACATGGAAAACTGGGTGCAATCGAGAAGCTGCAGGAAGCTCCAATTTGTATGCCATAGTACCAATCTTTTGCAACACCTTGTATGGACCATAATACTTTGGTGATAATTTATTATCGTTCTTAGCTTGCTTGAAGGAAATTTGCTTATATGGTTGTAGCAGTAGGAATACCCAATCACCTACATCAAAACTTCTTTCGTTGTGATGTTGATCTGCCTGTTGTTTCATTCTATTCTGTGCCAACACGAGGTTATCCTTTAAGAGTTGGAGGACTTGTTGTTGATGTTTGATGTGATGTTCCACTGCTTGAACCTTAGAATTTTCTCTTAAATATGATGTGATGGATGGTGGCTGATACCCATAAAGTGCCATAGATGGGGTCATTTTTGTTGCTGTATGGAAGGAAGTGTTATACCACCATTCAGCCAGAGGCAACCATTTGACCCATTGTGTCTGTTTATCAGATACAAAGCAACGAAGATATTCTTCCAAACATTTATTTACTATCTCAGTTTGCCCATTAGATTGAGGATGATAAGATGAGCTATGAGCTAACTGAGTACCAAGACAAGAAAATAATTCTGTCTAAAAGTTTCCAGTGAAAATGGGATCTCTGTCACTTACAATAATCTTTGGGTTTCCATGTAGCTTTTGAATTGTTTCCATAGATGTAGTAGAAACTGTATTGGCTTTAAATGGATGTGATAATGCACAAAAGTGTGCATACTTGGTAAGTCTGTCAACTACCACCATGATGACACTCTTTCCCTCAGACTTGGGTAAACCTGTGATAAAATCCATCGAAACCTCCTCCCAACGTTGGCTTGGAATGGATAAAGGTTGTAATAGACCCGATGTCTTAATTGTTTCAACTTTATTTTGTTGGCAAACCAAAAATTCTGCCACAAACTTTTGAATATCTGATTTAAGGCCATCCCAAAAAAATTCCTTCTTAACCCTGTGGTAAGTTTTTAAAAATTCCGAGTGCCCTCCTAAGGGAGAAGTGTGCAATTCCATAAGAATCTTTTGTTTTAGCTGGGAATTCTTACAGAGGTATAAGAGATCTTTGTACCATAACGAATCATTTTTCTAGCTAAATGTATCCAACGTACTGGAATCTTGTTGTAACTTTCGAATAAGTGCCCACACTTCTTCGTCATTCTTCCATTCCTCCCTTGTTTCGTTTATCCAATCTGGTTGGATAATAGAAATGGCGCACAACAATGCTTCCACATCCTCAACCTTTCTTGAGAGTGCATCTGCCACCACATTTTGCTTCCCTTTTTTGTAGATGATTTCAAAGTCATAACCCAACATCTTTGTGACACACTTTTGTTGCTCTTCAGAGGATAATCTTTGTTCTAAAAGGTATTTAAGGCTATCATGATCCGTTTTTACCTTGAAGTGTATTCCCATTAGGTAGGGTCGCCATTTCTTAAGTGCATGGAGTATTGCCAACATTTCCTTCTCATAAATATCTTTGCGTAAAAACTTTCCCTTGATTGGACGACTTTCAAAAGCAATGGGGCTTTCATCTTGCATTAAAACAGCACCAATTCCATTTCCTAAAGCATCACACTCCACAATAAAGGTTTTTGTGAAGTCCGGTGCAGCTAAGACAGGTGCTTTGCACATTGCCTCTTTAAGATGTCCGAAGGCCTTTGTTGCTTATGGAGTCCATGAAAATGCATCTTTCTTCAATAGTGTTGTTAGAGGTGCTGATATTCTCCCATAATTCTTAACAAACTTGCGATAATACCCTGTCAACCTGAGAAATCCTTGCAGATGCTTTATGGATGTGGGGATTTTCCATTCCTTAATGGCTTTAATTTTGCTAGGGTCTACCTTAACTCCTTCATGAGATACAATATGACCCAGATATTCCACCTCTTGTACTCCAAAGAAACATTTGGATCTTTTTGCATATAATTGTTTCTCCTCTAATAGTTGTAGCACCCTGTCAACATGTTCAACATGATCCTTCCAAGACTTGTTGTAGATTAGTATATCATCAAAAAAGACTAATACAAATTTTCTAAGGAATGGTTTGAAAATTGAATTCATCAAACCTTGAAATGTTGAGGGTGCATTGGTAAGGCCAAAAGGCATGACCAAAAATTCATAATGACCCTCATGAGTTCTAAATGCTGTTTTCAGAATGTCTTCAGTCTTCATTATGATTTGATGATATCCTGAACAAAGATCCAACTTAGTGAAGTAAATTGATCCATGTAATTCATCCAGTAATTCATCAATGACAGGAATGGGAAACTTATCTTTAATAGTGAGCTTGTTGAGCTCCCTATAATCTGGACACATGCGCCATGATCCATCCTTCTTGTGCACCAATACTACTGGAGCAGAGAAAGAACTTTGACTTGGTTAAATTATACTAGCCTCTAGCATTTCTGCAACCATACGTTCAATTTCACTCTTTTGGGCATAGGGATATCTGTACAGCCTGATGTTTGGAGGAACGCTTCCTGGAATCAGATGAATAGCATGATCATGATCACGAATAGGTGGGAGACCTTTGGGAGTCTCAAATACCTTAGAATGATTGTCCAAGACTTTTTGGAGATCTAGAAAAATAGATGATTCCAATGTGGAAACATTTAGCGAACATAATTGTGCAATTACACCTTTTCGTTCCTTTTTTAGAAGCTTTGTCATACCGTTAGAGCTAATTATCTTTCCCGGTTTCCCTACATTACCCCTTAATTCAACTTCCCTTCCTTCCAAAAAAAATTTCGTGAAACGTTCTTGAAAATTAAAAGCTATTGTACCCAAGGATTGTAGCCATTGGACTCCTAATACAACATCAGCACCTCCCATTGGAATGGAAAGCATTGGGCTAGTCAATACATATTCTCCCATGGATAGCTTGATATTACGACACTTTCCAGAGCAATTTATTGTTCCTCCATTTGCAACCATTACTTGACACTTTGGTGCTAGATATAAGAAGCAATTCAATTCTTTTGCTACCTTACAATGAATAAAATTGTGGGTACTTCCTGAATCAATCAACACTATTACCTTTTTCTTCTTTATTTGTCCTTCTATCTTGATGGTTTGAGGAGTGGTAATTCTCGCCAATTCATTACAAGATATGGTCGGATTCATTTGTTCTTCATCTAGGCTTTGTTCCTGGAGTATATCCTCTTCTTTTGACCTTTCTTGCTCCTTTTCTTCTTCCTCTTCACAATCTATGTAGAATAATTTCTTCTCAGCACACTTATGACCTTTAGTGTATTTGATATCACAACTGTAACAAAGCCCTTTTTCTCTTTTTTCTTCCAATTGTGCGGTGTCAACATTATAGGTTGTGGAAGACTAGCAGCAACAACACTTTCATCTTTATAGTTGTGAGTCGTATGCTTCCTGGTTGCGATAATTTTGCTTTCCATTTTTCTTGCTAACCTGAATGCCTTCTCTAATGAATCAGGTTCCCAAAGGCGAACATCATGTTGGATATTATCCTTTAAAGACCCTATGAACACATCAATCCTATGCTCCTCTGGAATATTTTTTACCCTTATGTTCAATTTTTGGAACTCCTCAATGTGCTCCATTATTGAACCCTTTTGTTTGAGACTTATCAATTGGCTAAAAAACGTGTTGCTTTTTGTATCCTCATAATGCGTTATCAATTCTTCCGTAAAAATTTCCCAAGTGATAAATTGTTTACGAGAGCAAAGCCATTAATACCATACAAACGGATTTGGTTCCAAATATAAAGTTGCAATACGTACCTTTTGTGTGTTTTGCACATTATTGAGATCGAAAAATTGCTCCATTTGTAATATCCATGTTGCGGGATCCTTGCCATCAAACTTCCTCATACCGATTTTGGAATATGGTGTGTCTTCAATCCAACATTAGATTCTATGAAATCATGATTAACATTTCCTTTGTTTGCATCATGAGTTTCCTTTCCTCCCCTTTCACCATTAGTAAGTATTTCTTGTAGAAAATTTGTCAAATCTGCCTTCAAATCTATCTTCAAATCATCAATCATGGCTTCCACGCCCTTTATCTTAGATTCCACTCCATTTATCTTAGCTTCTGTTAGCTTTTGTGAGATTGAAAATTGTTTCACTTGGTCTTGTAATTTTGATATATCATGTAGCATTTCCTCCTCTTCTTCATGAGTCATGCTAGAGCTTTCAAATTGCTTACTAGGTGTTTGCATTTTCTTTCCTCGGGGCACCAGTTACCGATACTAATGCTCTACTATGCCCTTTGAATTCCTTCAAAATAATTTTTCAAACCAAGCTTAAGCAAAAATTTAAAAAATCTACACACCGTTTTTCACTTTGTAGGAGCTCGATATTGCCTCTGATGTATCTTTGCAATTTTGGATCATCCAATTCTGAAATTGCGACCTGTGTTAGCCCTCTGTGTCCTCTTTCCAATGCCACCACTCTGACCCAAATTGGATTCTCCAATGAAGATTTATGCCAAATCTCCCACAGTGACTTGATTATAGACTAATTCAGTAGAGCGAACTTGTACGACGTGCCACATGTCCCTGTTTTAACCTTTGGCTCTAAAAGATATATACAAGAAACTACAGTCTGTCCTCTTTCTGTAACTTCTTACAAATTTCAATCCGATGCTCAGAGAGAAAGTTATGATGATTTTCCTCAGGTCACCTGTTTGGAATGTAATTCAGGAGTCTGCAAAAAGACCAAATTCCTCAGATCATATCTCCACAAATATAGCGCAAAAAACTATGAAATTTGGACCCGAGCATCAGCGTGATGTCTTCTCAAATGGGTTTTGTTTTTAGCTTCTGAAACGTCGCAGAAAAAAAGTTATAGCGAAAATTCCACAATGACATTTTTGGAGCAACGAAAGCCTTGAATCCAAAGCTCTGATACCAAATGTTATGAAACCATCTCAAGAGAAAGATAGAAAAGATAGATCAACGCCTTAAAATTCAGCCTGTTCGAGGGGGAAACATCCTTTACATTACATAAATGAACAATTCTTCGATGATTCAAATGACAAAACCTCCTTTCTATATATAGGAGTCTAAGGAGTCACAATATAACCCAGGCGACCTAACAATAATAATATAAAGCCACAAAAATAACAATAGAGGGATTCTATGGGGCATAGTAATAACAATATGGGGACAATAGGGGCACAACAATATTAATAAGGGGTACAACTACAATAGTAATGGGGTAATCATTAGTATTATAGGGACCCAACATTTTCCAAGCACCAACTTGGTCTTCTTGAGAACTCTAATCCTCTAGGTCTCTAACCCTCTTAGCTAGTTTAGGATACAACTTAGTATTCTTGAGGACTCCCCACGCAATGCTCCAAAAATATGCCCAATAGATTGCTTCCATGTAAAAACACTATCTTCCACTTTAGGATACTTTCATTTAACCACTGATATTCAATCTTAGAGTATGAATCATACAAACATTGTAGACTACAAATACTTATCTCCTACAAGGATTGCTTGTAATCTCCATAGTAGTATCTCGTTAAGCTCCATAAAGAAAATTCCACAGATATATATATTCACAAGTATTGTACAAGTGTTATAGTCATTACTCCATCGACTGAGACACGTGTTTGAAATATGCTCTATCAAAATGTATCAAGGCCTGACAAAACCAATTCAAAAATATTCCTCAAGTGTGCTCTAGAATATTTGCTTAAAAAACTAGACAAGAGTACTCCAAATGATGTGTCAAAATACCTTAACTTCTAGACTTCAAATTTGGTCCGAGACCAAGCTTCTTAAGGTATGCAACAAAAACTACATGCCTAGAGTCTGTACTTTAGGTCCAAACTCTGGTCTTAATTGAGATTCACTTGTCACAAGTCGAGGTTACAGGCCTTTTTAGGGCCAAAATTGTAGGTGCTACAAATCACAAAGTTTTCCATACTGCCAAGAATCACAGGTTCGACTATCAACAAATTTAGCGCAAGTCTTAATATTTTATATACAACAAGATAGAGGTTACAAAGATCTTATACAAGTTCAATACTAGATCCAACATCTTCACAATGTTCAAGAGATATATCAATCACAATAAACAAACTAGATTTTGTCCTTCAATTTTTCATCCCCCCTTTTTAGTCTTCGTTAGTAATTTAGGTACAAATCCTTTTATTTCTTAACTAAATTGGTTACCCAACTGAACTTTTCTAGGTTTGTATATATATTTGTTTGAGTATATTATGAAAGGACACATTGGTTGAGGTTGGAGGCTAACATGAGCGTTTGGGCCGACCTAGCTATTTTCTTTTTGTATTTCCATTTCGTGGAGTTATCTTAAATCCTTTTATCAATATGTATGGAAAAAATACTTGAACCCAACATCAAGAGAAGACACCAATCAACATATACTCTAAGCATAAGCTTGACTTACTTCATTCAAATTTTAGTCAACATTTACTCTAAACATAGGCTGATTTATTCCTTGCACAAAGACAGTCAAAGCTTGTCGCAGTTCATTATCTAGTCAATGTTTATCTTTTCGTCACATTGGAATTTTCACTAATTCACTTTTAGAAGGATGTTATATATACACCATACATAGAGTATTGGATTATGAAGACCAATGATTATAGAAAATTGTAGAAATATAATTCATATAGTTTGAAAGGGAAACTCTTTGTTTTAGATGATCTTGCCCATAATATCATATAAGAAGAGATAAGGGGAAGAAGGAAAGACTACTGTCACAGAGACAAACCATGTAAAATTTTTGAGGAGGAGAATATATGGTATTTCATGAGAGGAAGGAATATTGTTTCAGAAACTTGCAAGCAGAGAGGAAATTATAGAAAAATTACAATGGTACACAAGAACTGTCCTACCCTTGTGGACATGTTTTCAAGAGCCCTCATAGTAGAAGTAGTTACCTAAAGCACTGTTGTAGCCTTTTTGAATATCATAGAAATTAGGTTACTTGGCGAGGGAACCTAATCCTTTTAGAGTAGCTTCCAAAATAATGTATATTGATACATATATTGTTTTCACCTCAACATTCATAGTTGCTGCCTTAAGTGTTGTTTCTAATTGCTTCATTATTTCTTAGCAAAACCAGTGAAGGAGTTTGTGACTGCTGGCCCTTGCTTTCCATGAACCTTCTGCTTTGACATCAATGACAAATGTCTCAACATCTCTGTGTAGACCATGCTCATATATATATTTTTTAAAAATTACACATTTTAGACTAAGTTATGCTACGAGAACACACACATACCTCTTAAGATGTGCCAAAATTTGCAAGGACAATCATTTCATTTAATGGAAAATTGACGAATTATATGACACTAATTTTTTTCTGCAAAAAATATCATTAGGAAAGCAACATAATTCTCCACAAATTGTCTTTTTACCATGAATCAAAATTCACGATTCTTATATGAATTTTGAGGGCTTTAATTCGATAAAAGAGTAAAAGTTTGAAATTTCATTGCCACATTTGGCCCAAAAGTGTAATCCATCCTCATGGATTCACCCAATCACGATGACCACTTTGGGAGCACTGCCTTAAAATCCATGTGGGTATATTTTTATCTACTACATCGAATACTTAGACAAAATCACATTGAACACAATAAAGAAACAACAGTAATTTGTCCAAATTTCATGAATTATGGCCTTTGTTATGATTGCATGTAATCTAGTTATTTTTTACTCTTTTTGCTATCTGAATTTATGTCAATATTGAAATTTGCCAATGATTATAAAAATATGATAATTTTGAATTAATTTTACTTTTGTCGTTGCAATTGTTTTGATACTTGTTGAAAGAAATGCAACTCACTGAGCATGTAGATTTATCATGCACATTTGGTCTTGGAAATGGAATCATAATTGATAAAACAATCTCAATTATGTTATTGCAAATATTTTTTTAAGGGTGGTTCATAGACACTGCGTGTCCACTACATCCACGGGAAAATCCAGGTAGATCAATGATCTACACGTTGGCCAAACTAGCAAGGCCTAAACCCAAGGGAATAGAGGATATTTGAAACCGTGACCTCATGATAGGCGAGGTACTTAGCAACAGGAACTCGACCAACTGAAATATCCCTTGGGGCTTGTTATTGCAAATATTCATTGAAGAGCTGAGTTTATTGGTTGGAAATAATAAAAGAATTATTGATCCAATTATTACTATTGAACCATATGTCAATATTGACCAATTTTTATTTTTGTCTAGTGATACTATTTGTAGTGATAAATGGATGAATAATTCAATAAATAATTTTTTAGTGTTGAAATCGTGGGAAATGATCCATTATCTTTGATTTGAACCAATGTGGGTTTAATATTGAACAAGAATAATCCATGATCAAGGGAACACATGATTGGCTCTAACTCTACGTATGCTAATAAATTTTCTCCATAGCTAACATCCAACATAGAAATCATTCATGTGTGCGAAAGAAAATTTGTGTTCTTATTTGCAATCATGCATTCCTCCACATAACCTTTCTCCTACGCATTTCTTTTTCAAATAAAACGTGCAACCAAATAATACAACATAGTTTATCCATATAATTGCATATCATTCAAAATCCCTAACTTAAATCCTTGGTTAATATGTCCCTGGAAATAATGATAAAATGTTTTCACAGAATGGGGAAATGTTTGTGTATAATTACATGGAAATTAATGTTTAGAAGTGTTGTGCAGGTTGGAGTTGTGTAGAGGAAGAATATGTGTGAAAATAATTTTTTTACACGTTTAATTTAACTTTTCATCTCATTTACCTAATGTTATAAAGTAAATAAAATCTCATCTGCCCATTTAATACTTATACAAGAATAGTAGATAGTAGATATATCCAAAAAACATGCTTAGATATTCACGCTATGTTCTCACACACTAGTTCTCTTGCACATCAGCCTGTTTCACACGTCCTTTGCTTCGCATAACTAAATATGTAAAAGTTTGAAAGGAAAACATAATTTAAATTGTTAGAACAAATTTTGATTTCCCAATTATTTGTGCAATTTTTTATTTTAAAGTTTTTGCTTCCAGTGTACATCCATTCTTCAACACATACATTCTCTTCTGCACATTCCTTTTTCAACACACATTCCTGATTCTGATTACAATTCAATTTTATAACATCACAACTTATCCATTTACTTCGAAAAGTAATAGTGTGGGTCCTAATCGAATTGCTGATAGTTAATGGTATAATTTGTGTCAGAGAGAAGATTTCCAATAAGGTAGCATAACCACAATTGTGACCCCTTGCAATCTACAAGAACCACAGATATTTGCAAATGGAAATATTCCACCATTAGATTGAGGATATTTTCAAATCAATCATGAAAATCATCATAGCCACTACCAGAGTCTTTAGAGCTACTAATCACATAATTTTTTATTTTTTATTTTAAAACTATTTTATAATTGTTTTGCAACCTTTGAGAAATACATAAATTAAATTAGGGAAATATTTTACAATTATTGATTTTTTTTTTGGTTTACAAAAATATGAGAAAAATAAGTTTTTTCACTCCGAGTAGGACAACCACTAAATCGGTGGCGATCTATATTGACATAGCGTATAGCCAACAAATTAAAAAGTGGTATATAGATACATGTTATGCATGGGAATTAAAGGTTATTGATTTGGGAACTCTAATAAGATGTTATTCTGTTGTTCGTCGAAGGGCATGCAGAGAACTCTACAACATCCCTCCTCCAAATTCATAGTTCGATAATGTGGTATGGTGGAATGCTTGTATCGTCCAATTTGATTTTATCACTGTTGCTATATTTCTCCTTTTTAATTAGGTTGTTTTACTATTCTCTCTTATTATTGGGTGGTATAGTGATTTTCCATATTTCTATTCTTGTTTGGGTTTTGGAGATCCGACTTGAGTAGGCAGTTATATGAGACTGAATTTATGGTAATGTATCTATGTTTTGGATTGCTTCTTGGGGGTTTTGTATATTTTCTCTTGCATTCCATGACTATTCATTTAGATATTTTATTTTAGCACTACATATTGGTTTGTTGCATTGCAAGACTGGGTGGGTTTTTGTTGTTATAGGTTGGGTTAGTGTTTTGTTTGATGTGGAAGGTTTTGTTAGTTTATCTTGTATATAGTGCTCTTGTATTCAAGTCTTTTTGTTTTCTACTGAAATACTAGATGCCACATTAGTGAGGCAGATTAAGTCGAGAGGTTGGTGAATGAGGGGAGTCAAGCCAACATCACTTGGAAAGTATTGGTCAAGTTGAGGCTGTAGACCCCATCCCTATGAATAGAATTAATTTTAATGATCCTTCTTCTAATCAAAAAATTTTGGAAACCAACTCGAATATCTCAAGATTATTCTTGAATAAATCGTAAGAGACACACATGATGAATGGAATATGATCATCTCATTCATGAATGATCTCCAACGTAACTAGTGGCAAATGCACGACAAATTATCAAGTCTACAAAGTGTTCAGTGATGTTTATAGGAAAACCTAGACCGATTTGAAGGTATTTTGGATCACATGGAGAAACATGTACACTATGTGTTTCAACCTGCACCGTCACTTGGTTCAGGACCAAAGAATCTTGTTCAGTAACTATCCCTGATAGTTAATGGTTCCTGGTTGTGTACTGATCCTAAAAGTTTTTTATTTCTATTTTCCTTTTTGTTTTTGGATAGTGAAACAATTTTTGGTAATTTTTAATGTTTTTTTGTTAATTACTTACAGTCCAATAAAAATTGTAAGAGTGAGGCTGGTAAGATTTTGTCAAACAATTCTTGACAATGTAATATTTTTGCATAAATGAAAACCCAAGATTCATAAAAACTTGAGACATTTTATATGTTGGAAAAAATTAATGCATATTATGAGTTACATACATGTAACACAAACATAAAGTCGCAATTTAATCATAATTATATGATTGGAAGAACTTATTACTTGTGCAATGGAAGAATCAAGGCATGTGACTATGTGCGGAGATAAAGTGTCTGCTAAGTTTGTTTTACCAATTATAGGATTTGAAAACCTAGCCACAAAACTTTTTCGTAAACTCCATGAAATTGAAAACATGCAAAAGAAACATAGCATATGGATGAAAAGCATGAAGTTCCAAATCTAATTTTTAAATTGTAAAAAGGAATTAAACAATGATTGATATTATGTCATCAAATCATTTGTAATGACATTAGGTAACGTAGAAACATTTGGTAGCAATGAGTACCATAGTGTGCGAAAAAAGACATATGCCATAAAGCAATCGTTTGGAGTAGAGTGTTTGGGAAAGAAGCAGTGCACAAAGTAAAAATGTATGGAACAAGCATACGAAGAAGGAAATGCCTATAGATGTGCGGAATTTGGAGTGTGTGTGAAGGAAACATCAAAATAAACATGTAAATATTTGACAAAAATCTAGTCAAAGTAAACATTAGCTACTAATGAAGCAAGTTATCGAAGTATATGCTATTAAGCACTCAAATGATGTCCTAATTACGCCTAAATTAGTTGAAAAAATGCCAAAAAGAATTACATTTACGAACAAGGGAGATTTGTTTAATTGTAACAATAAGCCTTAATTATTTTTTTAATATGTTCTAGTCTTTGACAAAGGAATTTAATTGAGCTTATGTGACATTTCGTCAAAACATTGCCACAGAATGGGAAAATATGTGTATCAAATAATGTGAAAATTTCATTTTGCAATGTACAAAAGTGTGTGGAGGGGGAATCTGTGTGGAGGTGCAGATGTGGGGGAATAAAGGTTCTCTCGCACATACCCATCTTCTGCACATCGTTTCAATCTGCTAAGAGTAAATGTTGTTAAGCACTTGAATGATGTCACAATTACACGTCAATTTGCCAAACAAATTCCAAAAGGACTTATATTTACTAGAAAGAGAGCTTTTGTTAATCGTATGATTAAAGCCTTAATCATTTTTTTAATATGCGGTGATTTACATCGTGAGAGGTCGGTTGAGTTTATGTGAGGTTGGTTGAGTTGCTGGAGAAAGTTAAAATATGTGTATCAAATAATGTGAAAATTAACCATTTTATAATGTTTGAAAAAAGTGTGCAAAGGGGGAGTGTGCATGGATGTTCAGAAGTAGAGGGATAAAGGTTCTCCTGCACATATGCCTCTTTTGTTGATCCTTTATTCTGCACACTAAAAATTTAAAATTTTTCCATCCTACAGAGTTAAGTTGCAAAACTAGTTTTAAAATGCCAATTTAAAATTAGTTATAAATTTATGAATTTAGTTAATCGTAGGATTAATCATTATTATTTTTTTAATATACGCTACTTCGCAACATGGGAAGTTAATTGATCTTATCTGACATTTCACCAAAATGTTGTCATGGAATGAGAAAATATGTGTCAAATACTATGAAAATTGACGTTTTAGAGTGAGTAGAAGAAGTGCACAGAGGGAGAACCTATGCAAAAGTGTGGATGTGGGGGAATGAGGGTTCTCCCACACATATCCTTCTTCCGCACATCATTTCAATTTGCTACAAAAAATACTAACAACAAAGCCCTTTGCACCTTCTTGATTTGTTTAGAATCAATGAACATTACATAATGCTTCAGAGTAAATGTTATTAAGCATTCGAACAATGTCCTATTTACACTATGATTAAGTTTTAATTAGTTTTTAAATATGCGGTGATCTGCACCATGTTGTCACTCACTACATTATGAGTCTTCAGCTGGTCAAAGTTGCCAAATAGAATTGAAGTTTGAAGCCATATTCCTGGCCACAAAAACACTCAATGCCAAATCAAACCCTCTCCATTGCATAGTGATCAAAAGGAGATTTCCAACAGTATATGGAAGTCTGAAAATGGACTTCTGGGTAAGAATATATGACCTATTAAAGTTCAGAGGTTCTTTGGCCTTTAAAGGGGAAGGAGAAAATCATATCAAAGGTCCGGGAGCTGATCACAATTGCAAATCAGCATTTTTATAAAGTGACAGTGGGGGAGGGCACACTGAAATTAGCAATCAACCGATCGTCGATATTGTATATCGGCTATCGTTGGGGCCGAGGAAGAACAATCCCGCATATCGACGGTGGGCAGTCCCACATACCGCAATCCTGTAGTCTGGCATCTTGCAATCCTACAGTCCTGCAGTCCTGCATCCCGCAATATTGCAGTCCTGCATCCTGCAGATCCCACATATCGCATATTGTATCTCGCAATCCCGCACCCCACAGGTCCCGCATATAGCATATTGCATCACGCATATCACATATTGCATCCCACAGTCCCACGATATCGGACCTCGTAATACTGACAAATCGATGATTGGCGGGCTCAATGGGCCATCCTTAAGGAATTACGAGGGCGAAATAGGCCGATAACACAAAATCACTGAGGATTTGTGCTTGATTGTGAAAGTGCTGGGAGGGGCCATTTTTCTTTAGCAAAGGATTTCATGAAAAAATTAGGGGTGGATGGGCCCTTTTATCTCTCCTTTAGGGGTCCATGTGGCAGAATCCTATTAGTCCTAAGAATCCATAGGGCAACTGACGTCAGCATGACGTGGAAGTAAGGAGATGAAGCAATAGTACAGAGGACACGTGGCACGCAGATTCATATTTTTCAGGGGTCATATGGGGTCATTTCTGGGTGACACATGGCAGTGATGACGTCACCCATCACAAATTGGCAATTTACGATCGCACAAGGCAATGTCCCTCCTCTACCAAAGTCCCCTCCAGCGTGCGATTACGATATGTGAAGATTCTCTTAGACGCGATATTTTATGCATTATATCTCATGAGGATTTTGCATCTGGACTGTCGACCAACACTATGAAAAGAGGTGAAGGGATTTATCTCTCCTATATTGTGCTTGTGATGCCTTCAATGTGCCCGACCCCGCAAATCGACGATCACAGGGGTCAAGAGGAAGTATCAATAGCAAACATTAGAAATCACTGAAGTGTAGGATTTCATGTATTAAAGGAAAAAGGCCCCTGGATAGGCTTTTAGAGGCTCTAGCACCTTCGGGCTAAGCACTTGGTTCAAGCCCCCGTTCATATGAAGAAAATTACAAAAAGGGGCCGAAGTAAAGGGGTCCTAAAGGGGATCAGGACTCACATGTTTTGAAATTATTTAGTGATAGGGGTCAGAACCAGGAAGTCATCCATATTACACTATAAGCACATCACCAGGGACACCAGGGCACCAATAGTGAAGTGCAGGACTTTGAAGGCGTGATGGGTCGACAACTGTGGCTTTTAAGAAAATAGGTGGTGCATTCAAACCCGACATGGGCTATGTAATGATCCTTAATAGGAATACAAGTGATAACAAACAAATAATACATGCATCAAATTACAAAACGAAATATTCAGCAAACACCCATATAAAAGCTGCAAATGGAGAACTTCTGAGCCATTTTATTATATTTATGCAAGTCAAATACAATAGATGATGGAATGGTGTACCTGGGCTTGTCTAAAATGACAAGCAAGACCAAACCCAGGTAGGAAAATGGCTGAGTCGAAGGCTTCCCATTTTCTGCACCAATCTACACTGCGCTGCCCAGAAACAACTGCTTTGCTGAAGTTCAAATGGATGGAGGTTGAACTGAAACTACCCAGAAATTTATATTCTTTTAAACCTGGACTCCTTGGCCAAAATACACAAAAACCCAGAAATGGTTTGGCCTGATTTGGAATTCAAGAAATCGACCCCCAAAGGCACTATTCAATCCCCAACAATTCTACACTGCATGCTGCAAAGATACGACTTAAAACCCCACCTACGACACTCAGAAAATTATGAAACTTTAGATTTGGGATCCTTGTCAAAAGCTCATAAAAACATAGAAGGGAATTTCTCTGGTTTTTACTTTGGATTTTCGGCCTCCTTGGAGCCTCTCCCCAACTGCTACAACCAAATTCAACTTGCAGGAAATAGCTTGCCAAGCCCTCTGAAAATACCCCTAGAATTTTGGGTCCACTTGTACTGACTAACTCCTTGCTTCTCAGATGACCCTTGGTGCGGATGATTGCTCTTCTAGCACCACGAGTTTGCTGCTATAGTGGCCTCTGCGCTGGTCTAGCTGGCTACTACTCCAGCAGAGTTGCCCTTTCTACACTACCTCCTCAACTCTTGACTCTCCCAGCAAGCTATAAATCCCTTTGTTGGTCTATTCTCGACTCTCCCAGCAAGTTGTGAATACCCCTTGTTGATTTCTAACCCTCCCCGCGTGTTCTCTGGCTGCCTAGGAATACACAGTTCCTCCCTACGCTGATGACTGAAGTGTGTGACTGTACCAGACTCCCTGGAAACTCCTATGTAACAACCTCCCTAGGGTGGGTACGGATGGTCCCTTGAAGAAGAGGTTGAATCTTCCTTGCGGAAGACTCATGGATAAATAGCGAGTAGACTCGCTGAACAAGACAACGTACAAAATGAGTTTGTTTGTCAAAATAATCAAAATGCTCGAAAATGAGATCTCCATCCCCTTTTATCACCTTGGGCTCCCTTAGCCTCTTGTGGGTCCCTCCTTCCACTAACTCGAATTCCCTTAAAATCCTCCTTTTCCAAATTTGAGTTATGCATGGGTGGCCCCCACATTCCACTAGCTACCAAAAATAATTTGAAATACCTATAGTTCCTAAGTTTCAGCGTGTGGGGTTCTCCTCTTAAACCAAAACTGATGCCAAAATTGTGTAGCAGCACCCTGTTACAAATGGGTTTGAGAAGGGACATGACAGTCCTCCCCTCCCAAATTTTTCTTGCCCTCAAGCAACTTCAAAGTTGAGTGCTCCAATCTAGGCTTAGCCTCCTAGGTGGCATCCTCATCCAGCAAGTTCTTCCAACACCCCTAAAATCGCTTGTCCTTAAGAAATGCCTGAACAAGCATCCTCTCTAATTGTTTCTCCCCACTGCCACTGTAGCATGTGCCAGGGTCCCAGATGTGCCACTGAATTGTCCCTGGCCTTAGAACTATCTTGATATGAAAGAATCCTTCAATACCAGGATCCTAGGTCATCTTGTCCAACATGAAGCTCCCCTCGCTCCACTCACTATCCTTCCCGGTGCAAGTACCAGAAGTCCCTTGCTCCATCAGTGACTCACTAAATCCAAATGGAAGATCTATATGATCTCCCCCTGCAGTATCCAGCACATCCCTAAAGGTTATTGAGCTACGAAGAGTTGTGACGCCCTAGTTTCTTGCTAGTCCCAGAGTGGTGCCACCATGTTGATGTTGCGCTACTCTGACTATGTCATACTCCCCATCGTGCGCAGACAGTATCCTACTCTCTTGGAACTCGATGGTGGAATACTAAAAGATGCAAGACACATCCTTCCTAGGCATCTCCATGGCACCAAAGCCTACCCATCCAAATCTAAACTCTGAACCTATGCAACAATAGAGAATGTTTGCCTCCCCATATGATGAAACCCTTTGTGACCCCCATGTGTTATCCCAAGAGCAAACTATATCACTCTCTGCCATGACTCCACTCATCATGAGCGATCTATCGATCAAATGAATCCCTGCATACCATAGGCATACCTACTGCAGCATAGCCCTGACAACTGATGGAATCCCTTTGGCCCCCATCTCTAGTCCATGCATGCCACCCATATATAGGCTCCATACATGATGAACTAATCTGAGGCATGCTAAACTGTTCGATGCCTGCCACTGTGTAGTACTAATGACCACTAGAAACCACGTGTGCCAAATAGTTATCCCCTGAATGCAACCAATAAATGGGTATCTGATACGCGCAATAGACTAAGTGTATGTGGATCCATCTTGCTCCTACCAACCATCGCCACTAGTTTGGCTACTCTCCCCCTGGATAATATGTCGATACAATGTTGGGATCTTGGATACATGATGGACAACTATCTCAGCCACACACAATATCCTCTACTCATGCATGGTCCAGACATGCCCTGTGGAAATAGTGAAACATGTCTCCCCCATGACCAGCTCCCCAAGAATAGGATCAGTGATGAATGATATGCCATCCTTGTTAGTGATCACCTGATCCCTCGACTTGTGGCTGTCAACTCTTGTAACAACTCGATGCCCCCGCTGAGAAGTCTCCCCTCTATTGCACCAAGTGTCATCCAAATATCTTGGGTGAGCTCCCCATCCCTTGCTACTTGTGCCCAAAGTGTCAAAGGACAACAAATAGATCACCCATTCCTGAAAGTGACGTAGAAGAGGGTCAGGAGCGTGAGTCCCCGCGGATACCATCAAGTATTGCTCATCTGTGTCCCCATCGATCTTGGGTGAACTACACCCAAAGGTATGCTTGGTATCTACGTCAATGGGTGTCCCTGGAAGCAACACTCCAAGACCTCGTTGTGCAGCACCATACGCCTTTAAATACCACCGATCATCCCAGTACTCCTGGACATGCCACCGCACATTGCAGCCTACCCCTGTACATTGCAGGATACCCTTGGCTGTAGCTATGCCATCTTGTACTGTCCTGCTTCCTACCTATGTCACTGCACCTATCACTCCCTGCATGTACCCACTATGATGTGAGGCACTCCCACTACGCAACGTAGTGCAACACACTACAACACACCACCATGCCCACTTGTAGACCACTGCTCAATGCTATATGCTCCTACACGTCCCTGAATATGATGGCCTAGAGCTATGTGTGTACATGTCAGGCCACACCCAATTAGTATCATCACCTCCACCATCACATCATTATCCCCGCCGATGAATGGATTTTCCATCGAAATCCCCGTGAGGTATCCAAGAAGTGACTCTCCCTATGTGTCAATAGTGATGCCACCACTTCTCCACTCCTCTGCGTCCTCGGTGCCTTGCACAAAAGTGAAGAGCCCCCAGTTCCATGCAAGGCATTGTTTGGTGGCCTACCAATGCCACCTCCTCCGACAAACTCCTGCTAGAGTATGCTGATCACTCAGTGATCTTGTGTACAAATGCCATACCAAGAGAACCAAAAGAGTTTATCCATAAAATGGTCGACCACTGGTGCTGATCGAGACTGCCCTAGCGAAAGCGCATGCTCAATTTCTAGGTCGACTGCACCATCCCGGTTGTAGTCAACTAACATACATGGGAAATTATAGGTAGTCCCTCCCAGATCCTAATGCCAGTTGGGGCTTTTGGCATCCCCAGTGCCTGGAAAATCCTGCTGAGCTTCACTTGGTTCCACTACCATTTCCATAGTCCACTCAACTAGGTACCAACTCAGAATCTCTCGCCACCCAACCCTAAGAGAGGGATCAAATTCACGAACTCCTGCACATAGAACAACCCCACCATGAGGGTGTTGCACCCTATGCAACTCAGGTCGTCTCATCTTGCTATCCTAGTCAATACATACAATATGAATAGTAGCTTTGTCTTCCTCTATTTAATGGTCCATGGTAACCTAACAGTGCTACCATCCCCATCTATGTATGTCCTCATTCGGCTGTAGAATCACCTCTCGCACTATTACGACCTTCCTTTTTAATGCTAGAAGGTTGGCCTGAAACTGATGGAACTGATGTGGGCATCTATCACCTGTAAACTTAGTCACGGCCCCAGATACCTCAACAACTATTGGTATCTCATCCAGGGATGGAACCCCATCAAAAAATGGTTCTATGTGAGTAGGCTCTATCCTCTCCACTAGGGTGTCAGCTGGGCCTATCAAAGAGGTCTCTAATATAGGTGACTCCTACGCCACACTAGGTATATCGATGTGCTCCTCACCATACTGTGGGCTCTCAGCATCATGCTCAACCTCCTCCTTAGGCTCCTGATATCTAAAGCCAAGTATTTGCCAGCAAAATCAAACCCTGGTCTCACCCTCTAATCATCTTTGTCATGTCTGCTGATTTTTAGGAGATCTGGTGCCCTGATCTGGTCGAATTTCCCCACATGATGCAGATGGATGCCCCCCACGACTTGCTCAACTATAACGTCTTTGTTGTAATGGTGAGGATGGGTTTGGTATGT